>SJYA01002063.1:2604073-2647731 GCA_006410615.1 Neotragus moschatus
GAGACTGCATCCAAGTACTGCATTTCAGACTCATTTGTTGACCATGATGGCTACTCCATTTCTTCTGAGGGATTCCTGCCCACAGTAGTAGATATAATGGTCATCTGAGTTAAATTCACCCATTCCAGTCCATTTTAGTTCTCTGATTCCTAGAATGTCGACGTTCATTCTGGTCATGTCTTGTTTGACCACTTTTAATTTTCCTTGATTCATGGACCTGACATTCCAGGTTCCTATGCGATATTACTCTTTACTGCATCAGACCTTGCTTCTATCACCAGTCACATCCATTAGTGACGTGTTAAATTTAAGTATAAATACTGCCTTTACCATGGCTTCCCAGATGGTGCAGTTGGTAAAGAACCTGCTTGCCAATACAGGAAATACAAGTGATGTGCATTAGATCCCAGGGTTGAGAAGATGTCTTGGAGTAAGAAATGGTAACCCATTCAAGTTTTCTTTCCTGGAAAATTCCGTGGACAGAGGAACCTGGCTGGCTACAGTCTGTGGCGTCACAAAATTCAGACGTAACTGACTGACTGATCATGAACTATCATGAGCATTGCAAATATATGTAAATAATTTGAGCTGGTGATTTCAGAATGCTATAGCTTTAATTTCTTAGAATGTGAATTTTCAATTATTGCAAGCTCTTGCCTCATATATACATTCTTGGTTTTCATGTCAAGTTCAGTCATCTGTGTGACAAAAATATTAATATCTGTGGTCTCCATTCATATACAATCACTGATTTTCTTCAATGACACTGATGGCTGGCACTGACACTGGTAGAAATAGGATTATGTTTCTACACTTGAAGAGTTTACAACGACTTGTGAATGTGCGAGGGGTGGAAGAGTAGATAAAGCATATATTAATACCTACTTATTCAACAAACTTATTTAACATCTATTAATACTAGAAGTGTTGCTCATTTTTGGAATACTACAATGATTCAGACTTATTCATGAAAGGGGCCCTAAAAGTCATTTTATGAATTGTAGAGATTTAAAGGAAGTTGAGTTCATTCAAGTTAGAGATAAGAAAATTTAAAGATTGAGATATATTTTAAATGAACCTTGAACAGTGGTTGACAGTTGGTAATCTTTTATGTGTGGGTGTGTGTTTTTCTTCTTTATTATTAGTACTCCTTTTGAGAATCACTGAAATCCTTTTTAGTATTCTTGGTATAGATCTATTTCTCTCCCATATTTCCTTTTCTTCCCTGTTTATTCCCGCATAGTTATGAACATTCTGTATCACCCTTTAGAATCAATGTTCTTGAACTATAGCAATATAAGATGGTGATACGATGCTGAGGCTCAGCAGAGAGATTATATATTGAAATCATTTTCAAATCAGATATCTTACATTAGAAGAAGGCTGAAAGAATAAAGGATTTGTCACAACTTGTCATAAATGTGATTACAGATTGCCACCTGCTTTGGATAACAAGTGATTTTCTAGAGAAGTTGTCTACAACATGGTTGCCTTTATCAGTATATTTTCTTCTCTCTTGGCATTGTATTTGTCATTTTTAATACAAGCTTTTGTTATCTTTTGCAGTAAAGCAAACAATTTGTTTTCTGCTTGAAATAGTAGGGATGTGACCCCAAGCTCCAAAAGACAGTTCTGCCTCTTTTTCCATGAATATATTGGAAGGAGTATGGTTTCTGACTATTTCATACATATCTATATTTCCTCTCTATATTGATTACAATATTTTTGCTAACAAATTGGGTTATAAATATAACTCCAGACAGCATATATGTTCTAAGTTTGATTATAGCAGAATAACTATATTTTGTGACATGATCATGACGAAAAGAAAAAAAAAAATCCTAATATTTAGATAAAGTGGGTCTGAGAACTTCCACATATTTAAAAGGCTGTTGGAAGCAAATTAGAAATGGATAGATGCTGAAGCTGAGCCTCAGTCCATTATTTAAAGCAAGTGACTAAAAATGTTGATTTTCCTGCCACAGGGGAATGTCAGCACTTATAAAGAAAAAGATGTTGACTTGAAGCAAATGAGTTAGAAGGCTACATCACAAGCTTTTCTATGGTTAAGTGAAAGTTGATGAAGAGTGGCTTTTCCCTTTATGAAACAGTAAATTTGACTTTATGTAACAGTAAATTTGACTTTATGTACTAAAGAATTATATGACACATTCCTTACCAAAGTCAGGTACTGTCCTCAATTGTATTTTATATTAACAACTTAAATCCTCACAATCACACTATGAAGTAAATATAGTTCTTATCTTCCTTGTTTTAAATAAGGGGGAATAGAGTCCCAAAGGGTTTAAGTAATTGGCTGAGAGTGATGCAGTTATTAAGTAGTAGAAGCAGATTAAAACCTATAAGGTCTGGTCCCACATTCTCTCTGCTCTTAACCATTTTATTATGTTGCCTAATGACACACATGACCCCTTTTAAAGTGAAATAATGTAATCTTAACATTTTACACTTAGATTGTACAGAGGATTAAAAAATCACAATTAATTTATATCTTTAGGATAGAATAGGGAAAGATATTATTTTAAGGCAGAATTAATTTAATCACTAATGACCGTGTTAAGAACCTTTACTTTGTAATGATCAGTTTTCTAAATTAGTATGGTTATTACTGTTATGAAAATACCTTTTCCATTGTGAGTTTATCACTGAAAATTTCAGATAATAGAAATAATTGTAAAGTTGTGGTCTCGTATGTAGAAACACAGTCAGAAATAAACATGAAATTAACCTCTCATGGGCTTCCCTGGTGGCTCAGCATAAAGAATCTGCCTGCAATGAGGGAGACCTGGGTTTGATCCCTGGGTTGGGAAGATCCCCAGAGAAGAGAAAGTCTACCCACACCGGTATTCTGGCCTGGAGAAATCCATGAACTATATAGTCCAAGGGGTAACAAAGAGTTGTTGGACACAACTGAGCAACTTTCACACTTTGACCATTCATTGTAGGGCATTTTGTTTCAACATTATACATTTTTTAATGCTAATCAAGAAAAGTAACTTTACTTCTCCTATTACTACTATAATAATCCAGTAGAATATGAAGCAAAAACAAAATGATTCAAACTCAAAATTCTTAAAAATTCCTATTGACCATGCTTTATGAATCTACTCAAATAAGTAGATACATTTAACACAAAATATCAATTATGTCATTTAAAATCCTAAAAAATGATGCTGTTAAAATGCTGCATTCAATATGTCAGCAAATTTGGAAAACTCAGCAGCGGCTGCAGGACTGGAAAAGGTTAGTTTTCATTCCAATCCCAAAGAAGGGTAATGGCAAAGAATGTTCAAACTACTGTTCAGTTACACTCAATTCACAGACTAGTAAGATTATGTTCAAAATCCTTCAAGCTAGGCTTAAGCAGTATGTGAACTGAGAACTTCCATATGTACAAGCTGGTTTTAGAAAATGCAGAGGAACCAGAGACCAAACAGCCAAAATTTGTTAGATCATAGAGAAAGCAAGAGTATTCCAGAAAAACATCTACTTCAACTACATCTGCTGCACTAAATCCTTTGACTATGTGGATCACAACAAACTGTGGAAAATTCTTAAAAGAGATAAGAATACCAAATCACATTTCTGTCTCTGATAAACCTGCACATGGATCAAGAAGCAACAGTTAGAACTGACATGGAAGAAAAACAGAGATGAAGACATAGATAATGGGCTTGTGGGTATAGTAGGGGAAGGAGGCAGTGGGATGAACTGAGAGCATAGCACTGAAACATGTACATTACCAGTGTGTAACATAGATAGCTATCGGGAAGTTGCTGTACAACGCAGGGAGCTTAACCTGATGTTCTGTGATAATCTAGAGGGATGGGCGGAGAGGGCAATGGCACCCCACTCCAGTACTCTTGCCATGGACAGAGGAGCCCGGTGGGCTGCAGTCCATGGGGTCTCTAAGAGTTGGACACAACTGAGCGACTTCACTTTCACTTTTCACTTTCATGCACTGGAGAAAGAAATGGCAACCCACTCCAGTGTTCTTGCCTGGAGAATCCCAGGGTCGGGGAAGCCTGATGGGCTGCCTTCTGTGGGGTCCCACAGAGTCGGACATGACTGAAGCAACTTAGCAGCAACAGCAAAAGAATGGGATGGGGATGGGGTGGGAAAGATATTCAAGACAGAGGGGATATATGTATACTTATGGCCAATTCATGCTGTGTAGCAGAAACCAACACTACATTATGAAGCAATTATCCTCCAATTAAAAATAAATTTAAAAAAATATACTAAGTGTGCAAAATGGGTAGAGTTAAGTAGCTTCTAATTAACAAAACATAATAGGATAATAATAATAAATCAACAAATCAGTCATTCAAATATGAATTATGACACAGATGAAAATTGCAAATACCGATTCATTTCAGTTCAGCTGCTCAGTCATGTCTGACTCTTTGTGATCCCATGGACTGCAGCACGCCAGGCTTCCCTTTCCATCACCAACTCCTGGAGCCTACTCAAACTCATGTTCATTGTGTCGGTGGTGCCATCCAACCATCTCATCCTCTGTTGTCCCCTTCTCCTCGTGCCTTCAATCTTTCCCAGCATCAGAGTATTTTCAGTTGAGTCAGTTCTTTGCATCAAGTGGCCAAAGTATTGGAATTTCAGCTTCTGCATCAGTCCTTCTAATGAATATTCAGGACTGATTTCCTTTAGGATGGACTGGTTGGATCTCCTTGCTGTGCAGGGGACTCTCAAGAGTCTTCTCCAACACCACAGTTCGAAAGCATCAATTCTTCGGTGCTCAGCTTTCTTTGTAGTCCAACTTCACATCCTTACATGACTACTGGGAAAACCATAGCTTTGACTAGATGGACCTTTGTTGGTGATGTCTCTGCTTTTTAATATGCTGTTTAGGCTGGTCATAACTTTTCTTCCAAGGAGCAAACATCTTTTAATAAATGGCTGCAGGCACCATCTGCAGTGATTTAGGAGACCAAAAAAAGTCTCTCACTGTTTCCATTGTTTCCCCATCTATTTGGCATGAAGTGACGGGACCACATGCCCTGATCTTAGTTTTCTTAATGTTGAGCTTTAAGCCAACTTTTTCACTCTCCTTTTTCACTTTCATCAAGAGGCTCCTTAGTTATTCTTCACTTTCTGCCATAAGGGTTTTGTCATCTGTGTATCTGAGGTTATTGATGTTTCTCCCGGAAATCTTGATTCCAGCTTGTGCTTCATCCAGCCTAGCATTTCACATGATGTACTCTGCATATAAGTTAAATAAGCAGGGTGACAATATACAGCCTTGCCATACTCCTTTCCCGATTTGGAACCAGTCTGTTGTTCCATGTCCAGTTCTAACTGTTGCTTCTTGACCTGCATACAGATTTCTTAGGAGGTAGGTTAGGTCCTCTGGTATTCCTATCACCTGAAGAATTTTCCACAGTTTGTTGTGATCCACACAGTCAAAGGCTTTAGCATAGTCAATGAAGCTAAAGTAGGTGTTTTTCTGGAACTCTCTTGCTTTTTTTATGATCCAGTGGATGTTGGCAATTTGTTCTCTGGTTCCAATACATCTCAAAAAACTATTCAAGTTTCCTCAGAAATAAAATTTTATCAAAAAAGGTAATAAAATGCATTTGTGAAAAATAAAAGATAAGGTATCCAAAATCAATTTAGGTTCCAAAAATATTCTCGTGAAAACATTTTCATGAAGAGATGAGGTGTCTCAGTAGTAAAGAATCCTCCTGCCAAGCAGTAGACATGGGTTTGATCCCTGGATCAGGAAGAAATCCTGGAGAAGAAAATGGGTAGCCATTTTCTTACTGTAGTGGAAACACACTACAGTATTTTTGCCTGGGAAATCCCATGGACAGGGAAGCCTGGTGGGCTACAGTCCATGAGGTCACAAAGAGATAGACACTACTTCACAACTGACAACAACAAGAAAATAAAATTGTACCAAAGAAATAACTAATTCATCTGTCAAAGATAAAAGATAAGGTATCTGAAATCAATTTGGCTTCCAAAAATATTCTCATGAAGGTATGCTCATGAAGGGGTAATAGCAGTATAATAGGATAAACTTTTTCCTGAAAGAGAAAGATGGATAAATAGATTGAGAGATAGATAGATATAATATAAATGTTTTCTTTGTCTTGAATTAAATTTTAATTCTGTCATTTAATCCAAAGGCAGTCTTGACAGGTCATAAAATGGAGTAATATCAAAGTTACCAAGAACATAATTTAGGGAATTAATATAAGGTTTTTAACACAAAATGTAATACAGTAAGCATCCATAAATTATTAGTTATTGCTATGGGCTTCCCAAGTGGAGTTAGTGATAGAGAACCTTCCTGCCAATGCAGGAGACGTAAGAGACAGGCTCAATCCCTGGGTCAGAAAGATCCCCTGGAGAAGGCAACAGCAACCCATTCCAGTATTCTTGCCTGGAGAATCCCCATGGACAGACAACCTGGTGAGCTACAGTCCATGGGGTCGCAAAGAGTTGGACACGACTAAAGCAACTTATCCTGTACACATTATAAAAAATATAATGGCACATACATTGCTGTGCTGTGCTTAGTCATTCAGTCGTGTGCAACTCTTGGTAACCCCATGGTCTGTAGCCCACCAGGCTTCTCTGTCCGTGGGGATTCTCCAGGCAAGAATACTGGAGTGAGCTGCCATGCCCTTCCCAAATGGTATATACTATAGCCATAAAATTTAACTTCATAATTCAATGGCACACTGAAATTTTTTTAACATATCGGTAAATAAAATTTCAGGTTACAAAACAACATCTATAGTATGACTTTGCTTTTTAGGAGTAATCATTTATATATTTTCATGTATAACAATATTTTAACTTACTATTTAACACAAACTCTACTCATTATCATAGATCACTAATGAATAAAATTAAGTGACAGAGATGCATAATATTAAAATAATTAAGAGTTTATTTATGAGTGATAAGATTGTATGAGACTTTTCTAGTTTTTGAATTCATTTTCCCCTTCACACATTGTTTTTCAGCTCACATTATTAAGTACCTTTGCTTTGGTAATGCTCTGTGCGAGGTGTTGCCTTGCCAGGGTCAGTAAGATGATCAGGTCCTCTGTCTGATGGTACCTTCACTGGGGTGTAGTGTCAGCAGGTAAATGAATTTATTTGTAAGACAATTTCTAGGGTTACTGCTGTAGGGACACAACACAGAATAAGGAGATAGAAAATGACTAGGTTGGGGGAACAAGACAAAAGTTCCTATATATAAGGCACAGTCAGAGAAGATCTGAGAAGTTTAAGAATAAATTGAGGTGAAGATGATAAAAGTAACATATTTGAACAACAATCTGGTCAAAGGCCCAAGGGGAAGAAGAAGCTCTGCCTTGCAAAAATGGGAAAGGGGCCCTTACTGGGTGGGCTGTCTAGAAGGCTAGTGGGGCTTTGATAGCTGGAGTCAAATGTTAGCTCTTCTTAATACTTCTTTTTGTTTTTTTTCTACGCTAGACATATTATATATTTTCAAATATTTTCATTGAAATATATATCTTTTTAAAATATAGATCTGTTTTTAATAGAAATAACAAACATAAAAATGTCTGTGGGCAAAATAAAACAGCAGTAAATGAACTGGTAGGTACATTATAATTGCATTATGTGCAAATGCACATGCATTTGGGCAATGACTAGAAGATATCAAAGCAAATAATTATGTTTGAGTGAATTAATAACTTTTTGAAAACTAATTCATTTAAACTTTCAGCTAATTAATTTTTACAGTGAGGTAAGGGAAAATCATATCATTTATTCCCTTCACAAACTTCAGGAACTGCTTTTATCTTTTACTTTAAAATTCCTGGAGGCTGTTATTATGCTTCTCTTTATTGTAATGGCCTGGTTTCAGATCACTAGTAAATCTGGACATGTTTATCGATAGTTTTATTGACTATGGGTAAGTCACTATCATTTAAAGAATGTACATATTTTGGCTGAATATACATATTTTGGCCACCTCAATATGAAATTATAAGCAATGATATATCCTTGAAAAATATTATGCAGTGTTTAACTTCAATTATTTGGGATTAAAAATGAACTTTTTTTGATCTTATTATATTAGCATATTAATAACTAAAACCAGAATTTACAGTTGCTACCTGAATATCTTCCTACAAAAGAAAATGAAATGTTACAATGATTAGAAGTTAGGTAGTTTAATGTTGTTATAGAAAACCTGCATTGGGATTTTAAGTGGTTTGAATATAATGACAGAGAAGCAAATTTAAGATGGAAAATTTAGACCACATAGGAAGGGTAATTTTAATAACTATTTGACAAATGAAATTAAAGTATCTAATCTATCTTCTGAAAGCAGTGTTTGGTCTATGGCCATACCACCCTGAATGTCTGCGATCTCATCTGAAAGCACGGTTCAAGATCCTATACTATATTATATACATTAAATATATTAAATATGGACTCTAGATATTTTTAATGCAATGATACTTGAGAGTAGCTTGATTCTTCTTCACTAAGAACTAATTGATGAACAACTGTTTTACAGCAGATAGCTAAAATATTGTGTATATAAACAGCAGTGAAAGTAAAATTCAGTCAGTTATGTCCAACTCTTTGTGAACCAATGGAACCCACCAGGCTCCTCTGTCCACGGAATTCTCCATGGCAAGGATACTGAAATGGACTGCTATTCTCTTATCCAGGGGATCTTCCTAACCCAGGAATCAAACCTGGGTCTCTTACACTGCAGGCAGATTCTTTACCATCTGAGCCACCAGGCAAGTCCTGTAGACAGTCCTGTACANTATAGCTTCGTTACATAGAATCTTAGGAAAGTCTTCTTTAAATACCCAGATTTCTGCTGTTATTCAATACCAAACATAACAGACAGACTGTTTAGCATGAATTTCCTGGAAACATTTGAAGACACTCCAATGTCATTTTATGTTGACTGAGATGGAACGTGTACTATTTCCTCAATTACCTGCCTAAAACATTCAGCAAAAAGAGAACTATTAAATCTGAAGATTAAAGGCAAGCCAGCTTTATAGCAGACAAAATTAATTCTTAAACTTATTGCCTTGCAAGTTAAGAGCAAAAGAGTTTCTGATTATAGATTAAGACCATATAATGTCATTCTTCAAAAGCACATGTTAATATAAAATCCTTATAAAATATGATTTTGGTGTCATTTTATTGACAGATATATCATCTCTTCTGAAGTTTGAGGAATGTCATTGAAGTGACTTTCTAAATACCTTAGAAAGACTTTTCATTCATTATACTAGTATATTTTATATTCTATAAAAATAGTGCTGTAACCATCAAGTAGTAATTTGACTTTGAACTGATCTAGTTTATATTAATGCTTCTCTTAGTCTCTATCCATAAAAGAATCCTGTTACTCATTTCTGGATTTGAAAACTTATGGGATGCATATTTCAGTGTTTGATTGAAATTTCAGAACGTATTCTTTGTGTAGGCTACTATTTTATACTATAAAGCCTATAGCATAAACTGTAATGTGAATGATAATAAGTTAATGGGATAAGATATTCTTTTCTATTAGGCATGAATAGTCTTGTTATTAAGAAATCATATTTTGTCTTAATTAAGACTTGAGTTTCTGTGGTACTAAATGAGGTGCCTTAAATCTCTCAACATTCCTATCATGTATAAAAAAGAAAGAACAAAAAAAATGTGATGAGGTGAAAATAATCAATTCAGAATACTTGGAAGAAACCTAAGAATCTTAATAGAGATGCACTTCATTTATAAGTGTCTTATTCAGATCAAATAGTGAGTTCTTGAATAATTCTGTTTCTTTGGTGTTTGTTACTAATATCTAGATAGTCATTCAAAGAGAGCATCGGACAGCCATCATGCAGTGCATGCTGGGATGGATATTTTTTGACTATCATCATTGAATTGTATAATTGTATGAAATAGATTTTCCCTTTTAAACCAGTTAGGGAGACTAATGAATATCTGATTTAACAGAACTTTCATTTTCCTGTTATTTTAATTTCAATCACCAAAGAAGACAGGGAATCCAAAACTCTATGAATACCCTCATCTCTCAATTCAATCTATAGATACTTGTGGAGTAGAACAATTCATGAAGTTGGATGTGTAGAGAAAACATTTTTTTTAGGAATTAAGGGGGTCACAGTGACAGATGGGATTTAAATAACTGATAAACATGAGAAGGTTTTAGTTGGAGAGTATGCAAATACTGAGACAGCATTTCCCATTTCATCCTATTTTTGTATAAGGGAAGTGAGGACCATTTGCATGTCCTCCCCAGTGCATACCACATCCACCTTCCATCAACAATGTTAAAATGTAAGTGGAGTGAATCCTAAGGAGCATTGGGTTTGCTGTACCAAGTACTCTCTGGACACACTATTAGCATTCTTTTACAGTGAATGATAAGTCTTTCATACAGGGATTTAGGAGCCTTGACACTTTTACTCTCTCAATGTCAGTTTGCTATATAGCAAGTGTGTAATGTTTTACACATTTAATTCGTGTACTTGTTCCCAGAACTATAGATATTTCCTAGAATGAATATTTTATAATGTATGAATGTTTTGCTAATTAACTGAGGTAGTTCAAGATTAACTGACACTAGTTCTTTAGTTGGACCATATTTTCTTCAGTTTAGTAATAATAACACCAATAATAGGATATTATAGCCAGGCTCTTCTGCTCTCATGAACACTAATAATTAGGATGGAAAACAAGATCATTGTTCCTAAGAGACAGTTACTTAAAATTTTTACAATTTTTGTAAATTGTACACCTTATTTGTCCTTCATTTTAAAAACATTTTCATCCTGATCCTGAGTTTGTTCCCTAGCAAATAAGACTGCTGTCATTAGAACAAATTAAAAATCTCTTAGAAATTGTGTGGAAAAATTGGAATTAGGATTATTACTCTAAAGAGTTCTATTTGAGTTTTCTCTTTACACATTTTTATGTTAGAAAGCTCCTAAAATGCACCCATTTGCCTTTCTTAGAGACTAAAGGAGTTCCTCTGTGACCATTACTATTGCCCTTCATGGAGATATAGGCCTATTTCCTCAGGGGAAGAAATGAGTACTGTGTCTGGCAGTGTTCACTGTCCCAAAATATAAAGGTACATAGTGCTTAGGACTCACCTAATTATCTGGAAGGATGAATTTCTTCTTCAGTTTCCCTTTCATAGCTTACCTGAAGGATATAACTGCCATAATATTTTAAAATTGGTTTACATTGACTAGGACTTCAGTTGAAACGCTACTCCTGAAAGAGGGATGTGTATATGACATATCTCACCCCTTTCATAACTTTCCCAGTGGTCTGTTACTCTGTCTGACGAGGAGTATCCCCTTCCTTCCCTTCTTGCTAAATCTTCTGTGATTTTCCTAGAGCTGTAAGCCCAACAAGAAGGAAAACTTCAGAGAGCTCTCCTGCATTTTCCAATTGAAATACTACAGACAGATATTATGCTAGTTGTGTTTATGCTAAGTATATTTTTACTTTGTTTTATAAACATCTGCATTATGAAGTCGGTGTGACCAGAAACATTTTTCAAATAACTATGGGAAGGAACACTACTCAAACTGTTTAAACATTGAGGTGATCAAAATTAATCCAGTTTAATTTTTGTTTCTTAATTCTAAGTCTTAGATTCCTTAATGATAAATCTATGTCTACCTCACAGGACTGTTCTGAAGCTTAGATAGGGACATTTGTAGAAATGTATAAAGAGTAGAATTCTGTAAATATGAATTATTAAAATAAGTATAATATAGTCCTTTGCTGTCCATGACACTAATGATGTTACTGTTGCTGTTCAGCTGTTAAAAAGTGTCCGACTCTTTGCGACCCCATGGACTGCAGCACACCAGGCTTTTTTGCATTTCACTATCTCCCAGAGTTTGCTCAAACTTGTTCATTACATGGATAATGCCATCCAAGCATCTAGTACTTTGTCGCCCCCTTCTCCGTCTGCCTTCAATCTTTTCCAGTGAGGCAGATCTTTGCATCAGGCGGTCAAAATATTGGAGTTTCAGCTTCAGCATCAGTCCTTCCAATGAATATTCATGGTTGATTCCTTTAATGATGTAGTTGATGAAACAATTTTATTTTGATGTATTTAATATATATTTTAAGGAAAATAAGTTAATTCTTCAGTGTCTTTTTCCTGATTTCATTTACTGTCATAACATTTATCAATCGTTTCTAAAATTTGCAAAGATTCAATTTCAGAAGCCAAACAAATATTCTAGTATCTAGCAATTTTTAATATTTAAACTTTATCTTTTCTTAATATCACTCTGCAATATCAAGCTTATGTTTTCAATGTTCATTATGTAACAATGTTCATTATGCTCACTTTCTTTGAGCACACACTGCCAAACACTCTTAACTGCTAGGTAGAGAGAAGTGAATTAGTCTGTCGTCACCTTAATTTTTATTAAAAGTTCAAATACCAAGTATAAATGGGGCTATTGAAACTGTAGTTTATTTAAAAGCCACAAAATCACAATGAAATATTAGTCATAATTATTGAAATTTTATTTTTTATATAGAATCAGAGCACTTCTTCTAGGTCTTTGAAGCAATTTTATTTTCATATTGAATCAAAGTAGGATCTTCACTGAGGCAATTAATATAGATAAATGGAACTATCTAAAAGTTTATTAAAACTTATAAATTTGCTAGACCATACAAAAGTTTCATTCTGTTTGATTTTCTTGAAATGAATAGTATCAAAACAAGGGGATGAAATGGGATTAACTGTCCACATCCTGGAGTCAATTGAACATATTTTGATATTTACATATATTTCCCTAGGCTTTCACATCAGCAACTTTGTTTATTCAATTAATGGTAGCATAAAATACCAGTCACCAATATCACCACAGCATTTTCTGATTCAAAGTGCATTTAGGTTTTTTCTAAAATTGCTTCACATAAAATGTTAAGTCCCACATTTATTGATGGTGCAGAGGCAAATCTTTCAGCTACTAAAAATACTGGCATTTTGTAAATAAGGAGTTGTTGAGGCAGATGGGGCTCCAAATTGGTGTTGCCAGAAAATAAGCAACAATAAAGGCTGTTGAGATTCAGAATTATGGTTACCTTTGTTCAGCTGCTCAGTCATGTCCAACTCTTGGTGACCCCATGGACTGCAGCACGCCAGGCCTCCTTGTCCTTCACCATCTCCTGGAGCCTGTTCAAATTCGTGTCTATTGAGTCAGTGATGCCATCCAACCATCTCATCCTCTGTCATCTCCTCCTGTCTTCAATGTCTCCCAGCATCAGGGTCTTTTTAATGTCAGCTCTTAATATCAGATGGCCAAAGTATTGGAGTGTTATCTTCAGCATCAGCTCTTCCAATGAATATTCAGGAATAATTTGTTTTAGGATTGACTGGCTTGATCTCTCTGTAGTCCAAGGGACTCTCAAGAGTCTTCTCCAACACCGCAGTCCAAAAGCATCAATTCTTCAGTGCCCAGCCACTTCATGGTTCAACTCTCACTTCCATACATGACTACTGGAAAAACCACAGCTTTGACTAGATGGACCTTTGTCGACAAAGTAATGTCTTTGCTTCTTAATATGCCCGTTAGGTTTGTCTTAGCCTTTCTTTCAAAGAGCAAGTGTCTTTTAATTTCATGGCTGCAGTCACCATCTGCAGTGATTTTGGAGCCCAAGAAAAGAAAGTTTGTCACTGTTTCCATTGTTTTCCCATCTATTTACCATGAAGTGATGGGACTGGATGCTATGATCTTAGTTTTTTGAATGTTGAATTTTAAGCCAGATTTTTCACTTTCTTGTTTCACCTTCATCAAGAGGCTCTTTAGTTCCTCTTTGCTTTCTGCCACAAAGGTGGTATCATCTGCATATCTGAGGTTATCAGATTATTGATATTTCTCCCAGCAATCTTGATTCCAGCTTATGCTTCATCCAGCCTACGTCATCCCAAACTGACACACCCCTCTGCTTCCACAGCTTCCTTCTAACCACTACTCAGCTTTCATATCTCTGCCTTCCAATACTTCTTTCCTTTTTTCTTTCACTCTTGCCACTTAGCCCATCATTCCTGTTTCAGATGTGCTCTTGTCTTTCTTTCTTTATTGTTAATATTAAAGGGTTTGTGGAATTTCAAGCAAGATATATAAAGACATTGTTTCATTAGGCTTCTCATGACTTTTAATCATATATTTGTCTTCTTCTTTCTCCATTGTTTGGGATCGAGTTCCTTATCTTTTGTGTTGTACCAAAAAGGTAACTCCTAACAAAACTTAAAACATCAGTTAATATGTATTACATACACGGGAAAAAATGCAAAAGAAAGAAAAGGCAGTGCCATAAAACTGAATGGCACTACCATTCACTGAATCAGAAAAGAATGATTTTTTGATTCTTTGAATCAAAAGAGAATGTATGCCCTGACGGTCCATGCAAACAACTTTCGCTGTACACTAGACTTACGTTTTCCAGTGATGAAGACAGAAGAAATGTACTACCCACTATCCATGGTGTGGAGAGAATGCATTTCTCAAAAAAAAAGAACAAACTGTCTCTGATCCTAAGAGAAGTGTTTCTTTTGATGGTACAACAAACATCAATGGAGAAGCCACACTGGAATTACCTGGGAGCTTTTAAGAAACACCAGTTAAAGGCTCTCCTCCAGATCAGTTATATCTGTTTGTGGGTGTAAATCCAGAATTATTTTTTAAAAGCACTGAAAATGATTATAATGTGCTCNGTTTCTTTTGATGGTACAACAAACATCAATGGAGAAGCCACATTGGAATTACCTGGGAGCTTTTAAGAAACACCAGTTAAAGGCTCTCCTCCAGATCAGTTATATCTGTTTGTGGGTGTAAATCCAGAATTATTTTTTAAAAGCACTGAAAATGATTATAATGTGCTCTCAGTGTTGAGAAGACCCTTCCTAGAATAGAGAGGGCTGAACCCTGGACTGGAAGCAGCTAAATACCAGGTGTATGTACTTGTCAGTATGATTCCCTTGGGTTTTCTGATTTCTAAATCTAAGTTTGACTTAGACACTTTACAGGATATATCATTTTGCAATATTTTCCCCCTATTCTTCCACCAGTGGACTTTTACCTCTAATAGGTCTCATGCTGCACATTTTCAGAAAAAGCTAAGATATACATGGGTTGCCACCTGTGGTCCTCATAATTAATGATGAGTTCTGGCAATGTGAGCCAGACACTTTATGGGACTAAATTTTGGATCCCAGGAGGTACATTTAGTCTTTCAGACAATAATTGAATAAAAGTGCTCTTGTCATAAATCACTAGCCATTGACATTAGCAAGCATGTTCTTTTATGATTTAACTCTTTTTTAAACCCAAAGAATAGTATTGTTTTTTAAAAAATAAGGCCATGGGGAAAATAGCATTTCCAATAGCAGAAGGGAAATCAGCTGATGAATTACCTGACGAATGAGGTATTTAAGATAAAGAAAAATATTTGACCTTGTCACAAAACTAACAAATGCTACTTGAAAATGAGTCCGTTGACTTAGTTGTTAACTATTTATTATCTGTGACCAAATGTGGGAACTACTTTAGAGTTAATGAAAGCTTGATTACTTATTTGAAGGGCTCATATTCAGAGTCAGATGGGTACTGGAGAGCAGATGTCATGCTATGTACATCCTGAACCTATTATAGCGATTTCCTCCCCATTGGATTGGGTAACCAGATGTACTAGTCATACACTTTGAGAAGCAAATCTGCTGATTTTCAGGATAGTAGGGCAGTTTTAATTTTAAAGTAAGAATCACATGTTTGGGATCTGTTCAAATTCTTAATAATACTGGATATTAACAGCCATTGCAAATTCAAGAAATAACAGCTTACAAATAATCTCTTATATAGTTGCTTTTTCTTTTTTCACAGAGAATTGGGAGAAAAGGAGATGAAGTTAGAGAATTTTATATGAACACTCTGCTAGTTTCATTGGTAAATTCTGTGCTGGAATCAAATGGGGAATTTGCTCTGTTTGCAATATCCAACTGTGCTGAATCTCTGAACGATTAAGACTTGTTAATAGTGGTGAAGAGGCAGTAAGACTGCTCACAGATTTGAATGGCAACATTGAACAGTCAGAACAAAACCAAATTGTTTTAATGGAGCAAATTTAATTCAGATATAGTGTGACAGCCGATGTCAGAAGAAAGTCTTCTGTTATTGTTTCAGATGGTTATGTTATTACTTGTGTGATTTGACAGAATCCATCAGGGCTTATGCAAAATGGGACAAGGCAGATGTCGGGGCAGAAGATGCACGTGTGAGAGCACTGCCTCGAGATTTGCCCTTGGAAACTGGGAGTTGGGTGGTGAGAGAGTGGCATTTCCTTCCTCATACAGGTATTAATGATTTGGATTCTCACTATGGGAAATCCATTTCCTCAGTCAAATAGATATTCATATTGTTGATATTGGTTTGTATTAATTTACTTAAATCATAATTGTTCCTATTTTGTTTCCTGGGAGAATTTGCATGATTTGGTCAAAGTATTTAGTTACTTTGATTTATACTAGCTATTTTCAAAGATATTTTAAGAGATTACCATTAAGTTCAGTACTTTAGGTCAACAAGTGGCATGGACTGTAAATGAAGCATGTCCACATGAAAATCATCCTAACCATATTTTAAACATTTCATGCAATTTATATAACTTGCTTAAATAATGGGCACCGTTTTGACTGCTCCTAATGTGCACAGAATATGCTAAACATGAATGTATCAGACCATGTGATCTTCACAATGTTCAATGAAAAGAGCATGTGTATTTCCATCATTGTTAAGAGGATGATACTAAGGCTCAATAAGTCAGAGTATTTTGCTCAAAATCTCTCAGATGGTAAAGGTAGGCTTCAAGGCCACTTTATATAAAAATAAGTTTAGGCATTTTTCATTGAATTATTAATAAAATGGATTTGCAATTTCTTTCTCTTTCTCATAGAAAATTTCAGTTTCCTTTACTATATGACCTATGCATGATCACTGAAAATAAGACTGGAATTAGGTTGTTTCTGGACATTCCTTTCAGTTTCAGAAAATTTTAGGAATTTTTGACATGGAATTGATCAGATTTTTTCTCTTTTTTAGGCATTTTTAAATTGTACTTTTTAGTAAAACCCAAGTAATCAATTATGGACAAAGAAAATCAAATAATCCGTGGTCAACGACATTTTTAGGCCAAGTTGATTTTGAGTATCTGGAAGAGACCACCAGAGAAGAAAGAATTCCATTGTATTCCTGTATATTAATAGCACATAAGTAGCTTTAGCAGAATCTGTAACAATAGCACTACCTCTCGCTATTGCAGACAGCTGAAAAAAACGTGGATAGGTTAAATGTTCTAAAATGTATTATAAAATTACATGTCAAGGCACCTGAAAGCCAATTTCCATTACAACATAGCTCACTGTGCAAGAGTTGAATCATCTCTATTTTGGTAACTGTTCTTTATCACTAAAGATAATTCATGTTATATTTTTATCTTTATGATGGAGGCAAGAGGATCACCCCAAACTTTTGACCTGCAAAATTGCACTTGAGAAAGCAGATTGAGGAAATAGTGATAGATATTTTGGTTGAGATTTCAATAGACAAGATTTGATTTAAATAGATTACCAATCAGTCTGCTTCTATTACCAGAATATTATTTGGCTTGTAAGTATCAGTCCTCTTCATGCATGCATTCTAAGTCCCTTCAGTCATGTCTGACTCTTGGCAACCTTATGGACTGCAGCCCTCCAAGCTCCTCTGTCCGTGGGATTCTCCAAGCAAGAATACTGGAGTGGGTAGCCATTCACTTCTTCAGGGGATCTGCCAAACCCAAGGATCAAATCAGCATCTCTCATATCTCCTGCATCGGCAGGTGGGTTCTTTACTGCCAGCACCAACTAGGAAGCCCTAGACAATGATAAAACATTTGCTGAGTAAAATGAATAATGAGATCTCCTTGCTGTTTACCTTGCTATACAATAATAATATAGGATAAATATGTAGAAGTAATTGCCATCAGTCATTTTATAGAGTTTTCATGAACACATTGTATAAAATTTCAGCACAGAAAAATGGAGCCACAAATATTTTAGTGTTCTTCCCTATTATTATCACTGGTATTCATTGGAAGGACTGATGTTGAAGCTGAAACTCCAATACTTTGGCCACCTGATACGAAGAGCTGACTCATTGGAAAATACTCTGATGCTAGGAAAGATTGAAGGCAGGATTAGCAGGGGACAACAGAGGATATGAGGTTGGATGGCATCACTGACTTGATGGACATGGGTTTGGGTGAACTCTGGGAGTTGGTGATGGACAGAGAGGCCTGGCTGGTGTGCTGTGCTTCATGGGGTCGCAAAGAGTCGGACATGACTGAGCAACTGAACTGAACTGAATTTGTAAAATGTCAAGTTGAGGTCCTCATAATTGATTCCAATTGCAATTTTAGCGTCCACATCAAGAGATTAAACAGTACTATAAAATAGAGCACTTCTGTAAGTTGTTTATTTACCCTTAATTTCTAGCAGGTATAATTAAATATAACATATTCAATTCTCAAAGCAGGTACTCAGACCCTTTTCCAGCATTCTTTACTTTTAGCATTAGATGATGAAACAAACTCAAAGGACACAGGCCTAGATTATGATGCTATCTGGAACACAAGACTCTTGAAGAGGAACAGGTGCTGAACTGAAGAACTGATTCACTCTACCTTATTACTTATGCTTAGAGTTTAAGAATTTTCAGCATGGTAGAGAGGAGGTTAGAGCAGTTGAGGAAGCAGCATCATAGATATGTCAGGGAAGCCCTTTCTTGCTTTCTAGTATCAGGAAACTAGGACAGCATAGCTTCACAGCAATCAGCATTACCAGCTCTCCGGTTCTCCCACTGTCCAAGACAGTATTATACGAGAGAAAAACATGAGAAAACATGCCAACACCTCGCTCCAATTTGAAAATGTACTATAATTTTGCCCAGTTGTGTTTTTCTACAAGTGTTTTTTTCAAATTGACTCCTGACTACTTTATTGCATATATTTGCAAATTCTCTTTGATTAGTCTCATTTTACATCCTCCTTTCAGAATATTGCTGTTTACAAACTACTAATTGTATCTCTTTCCCAAATACTGTCCACCGGTGGTGTTGTGAAATTACCTAGGCTGTGAAGTACTGGTGTTTGGTTAGATGTTCCACTTGATAATTTTAGAAAACCTTAAGTTTTATGTTTATCAGAGGGCTGGACTGAAAAGAGAAAGAAAAGAGAAAAAAAAGACAAGAAATGCTCCTTATAAGCTGAGATCTGTAGAAAGCAAATGAAGGGAGATGTAGAAAATATAAATTGGGTACACACAAGCTGATATCCAAAGCCAGATTTACAGTTTGTTCTGACTATGATACCCTCAAGTGTTTCCATTGGTTCAAGTCAGTGCCATAAAACAGCAAACAAAATAGGAGCTAGAAAACACTATCATTTTATTTTAACAATTCACAGCAGCCCTTTTGATATTTCTGAATTTGTGCTACACATTGCAATCAATGGCATCGTAAAATATATTGATAGCATATTTAATAGGCCATGAATTCATAGTATTAATACATTGTACAATTGAGGGTAGCTTAGAATCAATGAAATACATTACTATTAACAATAATATTTAATAATAATCTTCCCTACCCAGGAATGATTTTCATAAACCAATCCATATTACAACGGATTGGACAGTTCTCATTCCTCATGTGTCATTGGCTACTTAATAACTACAATTTCTTTCCAGTTTCCGTGGCAGAAAAATCAACCAACACAACATGATTTCTTTTTCTCTTTAAGTAATCAGTTGTTTGAAAGAGTCTTAAACATCAATTTGGATGAAGACTTGAAGAGCTTAAATTGCCATCTCACCCATGCCAGATGCCGCTTCTGCATTGTTTTAGAAGCTTCTAGAGTGTATTTATAGATGTCTTGTTTGCTCTCAAGCCTGTTGCTCAGTTTCTATATGCTGCTATTTGGTGATTTTTCAAATGTGTTATAGCAGCAAGTCACCCTGAAATTCAGCCTTCTATTCCTTAAGAATGTGCTTCTGAGTTAAAAATAAAAAAGAGAGAAAAAAAACTTTAAATGAATAAGCACGCATATGTTAAAGGAAAATGCAGCCAGAGATTGGCTGTGGAACCACAATTTCAGTGGCTCTGATTCTCCAGGGTCATCTTAATGCTTTGTGAGCATCAGGGTTAGTGATTCCAGGTCCCCCTGGGGTGGGCATGTGTATGAGCTGTCATGAATTAGTGTGCCAAAAAGAAGGACTTATTCTAGATTATTAAAACAGCTAATTCTGTGATAAAGAGTGAATTATATTACTTATTACAAGTTTGTGTTTTTATCTAAATGAAATGACCTATATCTAAGAACCTCAGGGAGTATTTTGAATTTTAAATTCTCCTGAATCCCAATCTCTGCTATATTGAAAATGGAAAAAGAAGAGTATACCACCATTAGAGCCTTTGTTTTTTTAAATTGTGTACTTTTGTCAACATTGGCTTTCATAGTTATTCTGAAAAGACCTGGAGGCTGTCCTAGAAGATTTTATTAAAAATAGTCACTTCTGTANAGGGAGTATTTTGAATTTTAAATTCTCCTGAATCCCAATCTCTGCTATATTGAAAATGGAAAAAGAAGAGTATACCACCATTAGAGCCTTTGTTTTTTTAAATTGTGTACTTTTGTCAACATTGGCTTTCATAGTTATTCTGAAAAGACCTGGAGGCTGTCCTAGAAGATTTTATTAAAAATAGTCACTTCTGTAGTTCAGTCGCTCAACATGAAAATATAATTATTGGATATAAATACTTTAAAATCATCAAAGTATAGTGATGCAAATAAATTTTCAACAGGGCAGATTTTCAAAAGCTTTAGTTTTCCTCTCACACCTTAATAAATTTCATTTCTACACATCTTTTAAGAGACTCATTTGACTAGGAACATTCACAGGTGTCTTTAGGTAGAAATTATTCCATACTACTCTCAAGGTTGGACCTTTTAAAGGAATACATGAGACTTGATGTATTCCTGAAATAAATCGGTTCATTGAACAGTCCCTCTTTCTAGCTTTTGATTAGTTTATTAAATGAGTAGTCTAACCTTGACTATTAAGATATTTTCTTTGTAACGTCTTTTTATAACCTTTCATTTCTAAATGAACAACACAAGAAGAGTTAATGCAGTCATTAGATAAAACACAAACTGCCTGCCAGGGAACCTGGGTTTATTCCAATTCTCGTCCTGGACAAGTCTTTCATTTCCCTTTGATATAGACCAGTGTTCTATAGAACACTAAACTAATGAAAAGGGGTTGTCTTTTTCTCTAATGTTATGACATAGAATTTAAATTTGAAATTATAAAATTGTAGAGTTGAAGGACATTTTGTAGTCATGTAGTCCAACTTTCCAAGCGGTGTAGGAATTCTGACCCAGAAATCTTTGCAGTGTCATTCAGCCTCTATGCAAATTAATCCAGATATATGAAACTCATCTTTTCTAAGGATGAGCCTATTTCACTATGGGGCTTCAGTTACCAGTCAAGCTAAAATCAACTCTGTTTTTTGTATCTGCTGTTCTTCTCTCTAGCCTCTGAAATCACAATGAACAGATCAACTTTTCTGCATCTTCAGTTCAGTTCAGTCACTCAGTCGTGTCCAACTCTTTGCGACCCCATGAATCGCAGCATGCCAGGCCTCCCTGTCCATCACCATCTCCCTGAGTTCACTCAAATTCATGTCCATTGAATCGGTGATGCCATCCAGCCATNGCCATCAACATGAATACAACCCACAGAAGGTGTTTGCACAGAAATCTCTTTCTTAACATGAGTGAAATGGTTCTCATCCCACAGGGATAGAACTTCCTTAACAATTATTACTCTGTCGGGATGACTGAAATCTATGCTATACAGCAGTGACCTTAGGAGGAAAAGATGCAAAATCAGAAAGAATCCAAAATGTGTTTTCTATTCCCACTTCTTCTAATTCACTGTGTATTTCAAACAAAGACTCCTTTTGGTCCTCCTCCAAAAATTTAATCAAAACCAGAAAGAATTACTGCAGCTGAGGTCAATGATCTATATCAACAAATAATAGCAGAAGAAAGGTAGGGGTGATACACTAGTAGATGTTAGGTTATTAAATTTAATAAAGAATAATGTAGCTTGAAAAATGCTTTGGGTTTGTCATAAATTAATACTGGGCGGCCAACAATATGTTTATTGTTTTACAGCTAAGAACTGCTTAAGAAGCCCCGTAGGATCTTCTACCTTGTTACAAAATTAATTTTTAACATCCTTTTCTACTTTACAAGATTGAAAGATGCTTGAGGAAAGAAAACAGGCTATTTATACACTCGTTTTTCATTATACCTATCATATTCCTTAGACATGTTGGGTATCCAGTAAGTGTATATTAAAGTCTTCAGATGAATATATATGTCTGTTACATTTGAGATGCCTTCTCTAGTCATTTATCCACTTGACTTTAGAGATTTCCTATGCTGTTGGGCTTCCCTGGTGGCTCAGAGGTTAAAGCGTCTGACTGGAATGTGGGAGACCTGGGTTCGATCCCTGGGTCGGGAATATCCCCTGGAGAAGGAAATGGCAACCCACTCCAGTACTCTTGGCTGGAGAATCTCATGGAGGGAGGAGCCTGGTAGGCTGCAGTCCATGGGGTCGCAACACGGCTGAGCGACTTCACTTTCACTATGTTGTGATTATATGTCATGAATAGCAAAGACCTGAACATACTTAAACTCAGTTTATCATCCTTGTTTCGAGGGGGTAGCAGATGCCGTTGCTTTGATGACACTAGAAAGTGAAAGTGTTAGGGGCTCATCAGTGTTGGACTCTGAGATCTCATGGACTGTAGCTCACCAGGCTCCTCTGTCCATGAAGTTCTCCAGGCAAGAACATTGGAGTAGTTCTTTCTCCAGGGTAACTTCTCGACCCAGGGATCGAACCCAGCTCTACCGCATTGCAGGCAGATTCTTCACTGTCTAAGCCACCAGAGAAGCCACGATACTTAGTGGTTATGAAATGCCTGCATTTTACTCTCTTGAGAATATGGATTCACTATTATTTAAAAACAAAAATGACTCAAAAAATAATTCAGAATAATTGTGGAAATTACAACTAAAGACCCATCTTCAGTCGGGCATGCCAGCAAGCATTCTGTTACTTTTGCCTTTAACTCTTCAGATGACTCATATTTTGAAAATTAAGATATTGTTTGGGCTGATTCTTTAATGCTGTCTAGTTAATTAATCTGAACTAATTTTGAACAATAATATACAACACATATACGACATACATGGAAATAACTATAGGGACTAAGTGTTTTATGAGAAAAGGTATAGAAATCAGTTAACTTATTTAATTTTTTTCTCTTCACTACTTCTCACAAACTTTTAATTTCTTCTAATTATTCAGAAATCTGCCTGCGATGCAGGAGCTACAGGAGACACAGGTTCAATCCCTGGGTCAGGAAGATCCCCTGGAGAAGGGCATGGCAACCCACTCCAGTATTCTTGCTTGGAGAATCCCATGGACAGAGGAGCCTTATGGGCTGCAGTCCATGGGGTTGCAGAGTCAGACACAACTGAAGTGACTTAGCATGCATGCAGGTATGCAGAACAAGTTGGTTCCTTAATACCTTGCATTTTCTTTAGGTTAAACAAGAAGGAGATGACAGATATTAAGTTTAATTATAGGCATAAGTTCTGTCCTCATCATACTT
This sequence comes from Neotragus moschatus, assembly GCA_006410615.1. Lineage (NCBI taxonomy): Eukaryota > Metazoa > Chordata > Mammalia > Artiodactyla > Bovidae > Neotragus > Neotragus moschatus. The sequence goes on from SJYA01002063.1 coordinate 2,627,901, forward strand.
TCATAATTTAAAAGTGATACCAACCAATGATGGATGTCATAAAATTGCTTCAGAAAGATATATATATGACAAAAAAAGATTCAAAGTAAAGCTTTGGCTAGTATGAAAAATAAGGAGTAAAAAACATAACTACTGGAAGCTCTTCTCTCCTAACAAATGTATGTTTATAGAGGATGAAGAGCATCATTCTTCACCTTAGATGTGTAACAAGAGGTGATATGTTGAAGCACAGACAGGTCTTGATTTGCTCTTACTGGGGCCAGGTGAAGAGAGGAAAGGAAGGAGTTCTGGGTGGTTACATCTGTCAGCACTGGAAGGAAATATGCTGCCATATATGTCCATCTGAAAGTAGCAAACCATATAGTTTATTTACTTGCTTTCTGACCCTAGGAACTTATCTTTTGTGAATCAGGGAAGAATATAAAGAGCCCTTTACTGCAATATGTCTGTAAAAGTAAATAGATTTTGTCCTTCCAAATTTGAAGGGATGAATCAAACTAATTTGAAAGCATATTAATACATAACTGAAGGAAGGGATGAACCATTGAAAAAGCCAAAAGTAAAATTAGGAATTTGCCTACTAATTTTGACTAGCTGTATTTAGTAATATTTTTCAATGTTTGTGTCACTAAAAGTGTAATGACAGAACTGTTTCTCAGAAAGAATCACATTAATTTTATGGATGACCTAAGTTACACATTAAAAGCAATATTATTTGCCTGATCTCCTGGGAAATTTTCTGGTGTGGTACAATTACATTAAGTTGAACAGGATCTTTGCTTCCTAACTATTAATTTCACCCTGAACCTCAGCTTTCTCATTTGTAAAATGGTGATAACTTGTTATTCATGAGGTTATTGCTAGAAATAACCTAGAAAATATGAATAACACCATGGAGATACAAAAACATTTAAGAATATTTAGGTCTTTTCACAAGCATCTCTGCCATGTAAGAAAATGTTTTGTGCTTACAATTGAATACTGTATCTTATTTATGTAGATGCTTCCCTAGTGCCTCAGATGAAACTGTCTGTAATGCAGGAGACCCGGGTTTGATCCTTGGGTTGGGATGATCCCCTAGAGGAGGAAATGGATATCCACCTCAGTATTCTAGCCTGGAGAATTCCGTGGACAGAGGGGCCAGGTGGGTTACAATCAATGGGGTCGTAAAGAGTTGGACACGAATGAGCAATTAACACTTTCACTCATTTTTTCACTAATCTTTTAATCGCAGTTAAGGTTGTCACATATGTAATTCAGCTATTCATAAATAAGAAAGAACAAAAAGAAAACAAATCAGGAATCCAGACCAAGTAACGTACATTGAGAGAGGCCTTGTCAGTAAATTCAACTTGGCCATCTTAAGATACATGCAAGTTCTTTTTAAAGACAAAATGTTTAGAGTGTATTCATTATGATAAACTGTAGCATTAAAAAACTAGCACTGAAACATATACATTACCTATGCAAAATAGATGGCTAGAGAGAAACTGCTGTATAAGACAGGGAGCTCAACCAGGTGCTCTCTTGGACAAACTAGAGGTGTGGGATGGAGGGATGGGGGTAGGAGGGAGATTCAAGAGGGAGGGGACATACATATATTTATGGCTGATACATGTTGTTGTGTGGCAGACACCAATACAGCATTGTAAAGCGATTATTCTCCAATTAAAAATATTAAAAACTGAGCAAAACAAACTATTAATCCAGGGGTAAGGTAAGGTAAGTCGCTCAGTCATGTCCAACTCTTTGTGACCCCATGGACCGTAGCCTACCAGACTCCTCCCTCCATGGGATTCTCCAGCCAAGAGTACTGGAGTGGGGTGCCATTGCCTTCTCCAGGGGATCTTCCCGACCCAGGGATCAAACCAGGGGATTTTCCCGACCCAGGGATCAAACCCGGGTCTCCTGCATTCCAGGCAGACGCTTTAACCTCTGAGCCACCAGGGAATCCAGAGGTAGGTGAGGAAATTGAAGTCCAGGTCAGTGTTATGAGTTCTATAAAATGACATTCATTTATTTAATGGCAGGGCTCAAATAGTCCAAGTCTTTTGGACTTTCAAGTCCAGAACACTTTTCACTTTAAAATAAAGGAGTTTTCCTACAGACAGAAACGTTCAAATGATCTTACATCAAAAAGATTGTATTCATCACTGTAACACAAGTACTTTTCCTAACTGAAAATTCTGAAAGGGTATAAGTTTAAGCAGCATTCTCTTGAGATGGCTGATAATATGTAAAAAAGATTAGAGAGTGCAATACAAAGTAATGTGGGAAAGGGCAGAGAAAAATAATTATTCCGTATGATGGGAGGAAAAAAAAAGCTTAAGATACTACAACAAAGACATTAAAAGTTAACATTGCTTCAGGCGGCAATATGTTGTAATTCTCTCACAGAACACAGAGCAGATTTCCCCAGTCTCAACACANCAAAGTAATGTGGGAAAGGGCAGAGAAAAATAATTATTCCGTATGATGGGAGGGAAAAAAAAGCTTAAGATACTACAACAAAGACATTAAAAGTTAACATTGCTTCAGGCGGCAATATGTTGTAATTCTCTCACAGAACACAGAGCAGATTTCCCCAGTCTCAACACAGTAGCTCATGGGAGCTGCAGGTTCAATGCATTCTAAAATGACAGATCTTGCTCATTGTCTGCTTGTGGGACAAAGAGTTGAAGCCTCCAGGAGAAGCAGAAATAAGAGTCTGTTTGTCCCAGACTACCCTTAGGGCCAAGATAAATTATTTTTTTAAGTTTCATTGTATACAGTGATTCTTATTTTTTATTCATTTTATTGAAGTATGACTGACATAAATTCTGGAGATCTTTTTTTTAAATTGGGATATCATTGCTTTACAATGTTGAGTTAGTTTCTACTGTACAACGAAGTGAATCAGCCGTATGTATATATGTATCTCTTCCTCTTGAGCCTCCCTCCCCACTCCCTATCCCGCTCCTCTAGGTCATCACAGAACACCAAGCTGAGCTCCCGGTGCCATACAGCAGCTTGCAACTAGCTATCTGTTTTACACATGGTAGTGTATATCTGTCAGTCTTACTCTCCCAATTCATTCTCTCTCTCTTCCCCGCAAACAGGTCGTGTCTGCAAGTCTGTTCTTTATGCTTTCATCTCAATTCTTGCCGTGCGAATAGGTTTGTCAGTACCATTTTTCTGAATTCCACATATACATATTAATATACAGTACTTGTTTTTCACTTTCTGACTTACTTCATTTTGTATGACAGACCCTAGGTTCCTCCGCATCACGACAAATGATTTGTGTTTTACAACAATTTCCAAATTTAAAAACAAATGTTTATGCAAAGAGTACTCTGANAGACAATGAGATAACAATGAAATGGAAGTAATGCAGATGGATAAGAGTTAGGACACTAAGCAAATTTCAAAGTCTTTCACAATTTTTTCATATAAATTAGAATAAAAATTAGACAATTTCTAACAGTACTGTAACTAAAGTCAAAATTTCTTCGAGTTTCTACCTATAAACAAAGTTTCTGATACATAGATATATTCATAACTAACTTTCTCCCTCTTTTTTTTTTCTTTTCTTCCTCTACCTCTCCTATAGTTTGCAAAATTGGAATGTGCAGGAAGGGACCTTTTTTTGAATAGTTCTAATTTAAAACCTTTATTTTTAAATATAGCTGAAATCTTACATTCAGAAATATCTTGGTTTCCTGGAACATTGCTTTAAAGTTGGTTTCAATAACTGATTCTCTGCTTTTCTTCATTTCTCTTATTTCTTTCATTTAATTTTTTCTGTTAAAAAAAAAAACTATGAGAACAGTTTAAACTATATAAACTGGCAAATACCTCACCAAAATTAAATTAAAATATATTTTATACAATTTGAAACTTTTAGCTTTGTCTACAGCATCCATTTTCAATAGGAGATATAGCCCTCATGGGACTAAAATTGGTTCTGGGAGTAGAGGTGTGAAAAATTTTTACTCTTTGCATGTACAAAGTGTTACCAAGTTCACACTCATACTGCTCCCCACAGGACAGGCCAATCGATATCGATTAATTGAGAGATGAGATGTTGGGGCAAGGACTAGCAACTTTATTCAGAAAGCCAGCAGGCTTACAGCATGGTGGACTAGTGTCCTAAATAACCATCTTTTCTGGATTTGGATGGTGGTTTCTTTTATAGAACAAAGACAGGGAGCTGAGGAGGTAAAGTAAAAGGGATAAGTTATTGCAAATATTTCCAGATTCTAGAGAGGATGTGTTAATTTCTTATTTTCCTACAGATGGGTTTGACCAGGATGTCTCCTGTGAGTTAAAAAAATGTGCTGTGCTTAGTCACTCAGTCGTGTCTAACTCTTTGAGACACTGTGGACCATAGCCCGCCAGACACCTCTATCCATGGGGATTCTCCAGGCAAGAATATCGAAGTGGATTGCCATGCCTTCCTCCAGGGAATCTTCCTAACCCAGGGATAGAACCCAGATATCCTGCACTACAGGCAGATTCTTTACCATCTGAGCCATTCCCAAGAATAATGGGGTGGGTAGCCTAGTCCTTCTCCAGGGAATTTTCCTGACCAAGGAAATGAACCAGGGTCTCCTGCAGATTGCAGGCAGATTCTTTACCAAGTGAACTACCAGGGAAGCCCCCCAAAAAAGATATTTTAGCTTAATGCTTAAGCATGGAAGCAGAGATGGACCATGGTGTATACTTTAAGCTATTGAAAATATCCTTTTAGTGAATAACATGTCATAAAAGCAATAGAATGTGAAATTTAAAGTAAAGAGAACATATCCATTATGGAGTCAGATTTATTCTTCCCTATTATAAAAGCACATATCTATACACTTTACAGAAAGAGATACATACTTTATCTATAGTATTAAAAGTCATGGAGTTGAAAATTAGGAAAAAAAATGTCTTAAAAGGCTATTAAAAGAATAAATGAATTGAACAGATTGACAGTTAGAATGGTCTTGTAATTCACAGAATAGTAAATTATAATATAGTCAATAAATAATTTTGTCCACTTTTTTACATTGAATTAATCAATTGTTTTAATTTTAAGCATAATGAACATAAACTTCTCTGATAAATTATAATTATGCTATGTTATGTTCTCTAATTGGAGAAGGCAATGGCAACCTACTCCAATACTCTTGCCTGGAAAATCTCATGGACGGAGGAGCCTGGTAGGCTGTAGTCCATGGGGCCGCTAGGAGTCCGACACGATTGAGCGACTTCACTTTCAATTTCACTTCCATGCATTGGAGAAGGAAATGGCAAGCTACTCCAGTATTCTTGCCTGGAGAATCCCAGGGATGGGGGAGCCTGGTGGGCTGCCGTCTATGGGGTCGCACAGAGTTGGACACGACTGAAGCGACTTAGCAGCAGTAGCAGCAGCAGATGTTCTTTAATTTGATTCATAAAAGAAAATAAATAAAACTTGGATTACAGGGTATAAAGCTTTTCTCTCTGTGATGTTCCAAATTGAACACCTTGACTTTTAATTAGCTCTATCCAGCAAAACAAGTACATTCTATTGCCTCCCTCAGTGACTGCATTTTTCAGTATGATCCAGGTGTTTGATGGGTGAAGTTCTGGCAGTTACTCTATCAGAAGGAAACATCATCTGGCAATGCATAAACTCATGTAAAGTGTTCTTCTTCTTACCATATGGAACAAAAGTAATTATTAATGATGGAAGGGAGAGCAATTTTATCATTAGCAGTTTGTTGAGGAATATTCCCCAAACCTGATAGCATTTTAAAGTTTTAAGACATAGGAAACCTGCATTATGAATGTAAAAAAGATTTTCCTTTGCCATTTTCTATGTATAATGGCAGAAGAAAAATCATCACAGTTATTTTGTGTGGTTTTTGCTTGGATAAAGTCGTATCTATCTAATTAAGATATAGGCTGATTTGATCTACATTACTACATTTAGGTACTATACTTTTACTTAGTATTATATTATAGATTCAAAATTCTAATAAAGTTTCAGCCCAAAGGCAAAATATTAATAGAGAACTAGAGTCTATGAGTAGAGAAAAAGATCACACAAAGATCAGTGATATGATTTTAACTGGAAAATTAAATATTCTAGAGATTGGGCTGAAGTCACAATTCAAAGAAGACCCAAATGGAAGCAAGATATTATCTTGCATACGCCTTACACATTTTTGCATTTTAGTCAAACAACAGGAACTATTATTCATTATTGTAAAGAGCTTTTGGAGAATTTGTAGCTTCACTTATATTCTTTGATAGATACTTAATTAGTTAACATGTCATATTAGGCACAGGAGATCAAGACACATGAATATTCCTTCCCTGGAAGAATTCTAATGCTGAGAGTGAAAGAGCAGTGTTCACAGAGAGTTAAAATAGGATGGATCTGCTGTGGATAAGGGATTCCCAGGTGGTGCTAGTGGTAAAGAACTAGCAAAAAATTAGACACAACTGAAGCAACTTAACCTGCACATATATCATGGACAAGGATTCTGCTCCTGAATGCAGCAACACATGATTCAAATATGATCTTCTATACTTTATCTGCAGCATGCCAGTCCATGTGTTACTAGACTCATTTTTTCCCTTATTTGCTATCTGAGGTGTATGTAATTTACTTGTTATGCCTGCTTTACAAAAAAGTACTAAAAAATGGAGACTCAGAATTAGAATTTTAATTTACCTTAGTTAAAGAAGTAAATAAATACTATTTCAAGAAGCCATTTGAAAGAACTGCAAGCCCTATAATGCAAGGGGCATGAGATTCAATTAGTTCAAATTGTTTATTTAGACAGTCAGCTAACCAATATGCACTGAGTAATTCTGTGTTCTAAATTCGAGTTATACAGAAGGTATTGACCTCAAGGAATTTGCATTCCAGTGGAATGCTGTGAATGAATGAGTGTCCAACTCTTTGCTGTGAATGAATACATTGTATAATTTCAGATTGTAGTCACTATAAAAAAAATGAAGCAAAGTCACAGGATAAAAATTAACTGGGTGGAGTGCTTTACTGAGGGAAGTAGTATAAAAACAAGCATAGGTCTAGAGTCAGAGGAGGTAAACAGACATAAATATGTATCAATCAAGGCTCAGCAATTTCCTGAATGTGTATGTTACTTAGGCTCAGTGAACCACTGCTTTGTTATTTGTTAATGAAGGATCAGACCAACCTTGGAGAATTGTCCTGAGATTACAGATTTTATGTGTATACACACATAAATTTTGGAGAAGGAAATGGCAACTCACTCCAGTATTCTTGCCTGGAAAATTCCATGGACGGAGGAGCCTGATGGCTATATACAGTCGATAGGATCACAAAGAGTCAGACACAAAACACTAACAGATTTTATGCATATAGTATCTATTGCATAGGAGGCCTTCAATAACTGTCAATTAAGAACCATTCCTCGTGTGGCTGTGTCTTTATAATGTCTCTTTCTCTTAGAATTGCTTTTTCAAAGGCCTCATAAGCTGAACACACAGTCAGGTGTTTGTACTGAACTTTTAATTCTCATTGTAATAAAGCAATTGTTCCTTGGTCAAGAGTGTTTACGCCTCTAACATGGAGAAGGGAAGGTGGGCACATGCTCATTGGATATTTTTAGAAATTATCTCAGTGAACCTGATTCAAATATATCACTGCTGCTGCTGCTGCTGCTGCTAAGTTGCTTCAGTCGTGTCCGACTCTGTGTGACCCCATAGACGGCAGCCCACCAGGCTCCCCCATCCCTGGGATTTTCCAGGCAAGAACACTGGAGTGGGTTGCCATTTCCTTCTCCAATGCATGAAAGTGGAAAATGAAAGTGAAGTCTCGGTCGTGTCTGACTCTCAGCAACCCCATGAACTGCAGCCCACCAGGCTCCTCAGTCTACAGGATTTTCCAGGCAAGAGTGCTGGAGTAGGGTATTGCCTTCTCCGAAATACATCACTACCAGCTTGCATTTAAGGGCCACCTACTCATTATCTGACAACATGCTACGTAAATTGAAAAGAATCATTACTATACTTTAATTTTCTGTAAATTAACATATTTGCATTATAGTTTTCCATCTGAGGAGATAACATCTTGATTACAAGGGCTCTTATAATGTGCATTTGCTTAGATGTTGCTTTGTCAGTCAATGTATTATTAAATTCTTTTGTGTTTGTGTAAAGCCTCCTCAACTAAATTGTCAAGTCCTTGAGATCAAGGACTCTTCTACTTCTTTATGCTGTTATGGGAATACGGTACACAAAATAAGAGTTGTGTATATAGTGAGGGTTACTTGTTATGTTTAAATATAATTATGTTATACAATCCACTTCAAGAGATGTACTGTCATTTCACTCATGATTCATCACAAAAGCTTTGACTTTTCATCTTATAAATATGAAATCAAAGTTTCAAGATGCAAAATAGCCTTTTCCAAACTTAGAGAAATGTAACACATATTGAACCAGGTTTTTAAATTAGTTCTAAAATTATTTTGATCAAAAATGATTTCACTATTTCTCGAATAGCATGAAAATCAGTTTTGCCTTGCTGGAAATGAGTTTTGAGACAATTCTCATGTCATTATAATACTAAATACTAGGATTTTATAGGATATTTATTCAAATGTATAATATAAATATTGTTTAAGGGTTAGAAAGTATTGGATTCAAATTTTGGCAAAACTTTTATTTATTTTTTTAAATCAGTAATGAATATTTATTGACATGTGCTCATGAATAGGGAAGGTGTCCAGACTTGGGCTGATTGTGTAAGCATACCAATTGAAGACAGATGCATTTAAAAAAGGAAATATGCCAAACTACATGATTAGGCTACGTTATTGGCTTACTTAGGAAAATTAATTTGATCATTCTCATAACACATCGTTACCTAAATTCCACTGACAAAACAGAACTTCAAAATAAATCAAGATCATAACTGGTAAAATATTGTTAGGTTATGGCCATGAAGTAGGAAGAGGGTGAGAAAGTACAGAGGAAGGAGAAACAAGGGAAAATCAGAGAACTCTTTCAATTAGTCAAAAAAAAAAAATCACTTTTGCTTTTCTCTTGTGAGACCATGATTAATCATTGCCTCTTTAAAATTACAGATGTGTGAGAGTTTGCAGTGGATTAGTTACTATTGAAAAAAATTATACAATGTATACATGTTTTTAATTTGTTTTTCGGACATAGGACTGAGTACACTTATTTCAAATAAACCACTTGATTCTGACTAAAATTGACTGAATATGACATGGCAGTGGGATAAAATTATGCTAAAATATTTCAGTGTCCAACTAATAGTTCATACTGCAGTGTTATTCTTTATAACATTATTAAAATGGAAAATAGTGCATAGTTTCTCAAACATGCATTCACTGGAGCAAAACTGATATACATTTATTCAAATTTATTAAAATATTCACATTGTCCCTACCCATTTATTTAATATAATACCCAGTGTAATTAATATTATAGATTTGTTTGATGAAGAAATGGTGATTTTCATGCTTATATGTCTGAATTTAATCAGTCACACTCTATCCTTGTGGGTTATACTTTATTCTTATAATAAATGTTGTATCAGGCTATATACTATATAATAGAAATGGTACAAATGAAGATTAGCTTTTCCTCTAAAAAGGGACTTTATTATTGCCCTTAACTGGATTTGTCTTTCTTGAAATTGGCAAAACAAACTTTTTAACTTTGGCATGAGTGCCTTTTGAGCGCATCGGCCTAAATTACCACTAATTATCTTAATTTAAAACATTACATATTGATTATTATGAAGAATCTTCAGGCCAAATAATTATGTTATCATATTGCTAGTAAGTGATTTGTCCATATCATTTAATTACTTTAAAAGATAATATCCTGAAACAAAAAGTCACTCCAGTTTTTTTGCCTGGAGATCACATGTACAGAGGAACTTTGCAGGTTTCAGTCCATACAGTTGCTCAAAGTATGACATGACTGAAGCAACACAGCATGTACATCCTGAATCAAAACAATATTATCCTTTATATACAGTATTAAGATTAGAAGGCAGAGGAACCAGAGGTCAAATTGCCAACATCCTCTGGATCATCAAAAAAGCAAGAGAGTTCCACAAAAACATCTCAGTTCAGTTCAGTCGCTCAGTTGTGTCCTACTTTTTGAAACCCTAGGGACTGCAGCACGCCAGGCCTCTCTGTCCATCACCAACTCCTGGGCCTACTCAAACTCTTGTGCATCATGGCAACGATGCCATCCAACCATCTTATCTTCTGTCGTCCCCTTCTCCTGCCTTCAATCTTTCCCAGCATCAGGGTCTTTTCTAATGAGATGGTTCTTCACATCAGGTGGCCAAAGTATTAGAATTACAGCTTCAACATCTGTCCTTCCAATGAATATTCAGGACTAATTTCCTTTGGGACTGACAGGTTGGATCTCCCTGCAGTCCAAGGGACTCTCAAGAGTCTTCTGCAACACCACAGTTTAAAAGCATCGATTTGTCAGCACTCAGCTTTCTTTATAGTCCAACTCTCATGTCCATACTTGACTATTGGAAAAACCATAGTTTTGACAAGATGGACCTTTGTTGGTAAAGTAATACCTGCTTTTTAATATGCTGTCTAGGTTGGTCGTAGCTTTTCTTCCAAGGAGCAAGCATCTTTTAATTTCATTGCTGCTGTCACCATCTGCAGTGATTTTTGGAGCCCCTCATAAGAAATCTCTCACTGTTTCCATTGTTTCCCCAAGTATTTGTCATGAAGTGATGGGACCGGATGCCATGATCTTAGTTTTCTCAATGTTTAATTTTAAGACAATATTTTCACTTTCTTTTTTCACTTCACCAAGAGGCTCATTAGTTTTTTTTGCTTTCTGCCATAAGGGTGGTGTCATCTGTATATCTGAGGTTATTGATATTTCTCCTGGCAATCTTGATTCCAGCTTGTGCTTCATCCAGCCCAGCACTTCATATGATGTACTCTGCATATAAGTCAAATAAGCAGGGTAAGTGTATACAGCCTTGACATACTCCTTTCCTGATTTGGAATCAGTCTGTTGTTCCATATCCAGTTCTAACTGTTGATTTCTGATCTGCATACAGATTTCTCAGGAGGCAGGCCAGGTGGTCTGGTATTTCCATCTCTAATGATTTTCCACAGTTTGTTGTGATCCACACAGTCAAAGACTTTGACAGAGTCAATAGAGCAGAAGAAGATGTTTTTCTGGAACTCTCTTGCTTTTTTGGTAATCCAGTGTATGTTGGCCATTTGATCTCTGGGTCCTCTGCCTTTTCTAAATCCAGCTTGAACTTCTGGAAGTTCATAGTACACGTACTGTTGAAGCCTGGGTGGAGAATTTTAAGCATTATTTTGCTAGTATGTGAGATGAGTGCAATTGTGCAGTAGTTTGAGCATTTTGGGGCATTGCCTTTCTTTGGGATTGGAATGAAAACTGACCTTTTCCAGGCCTGTGGCCACTACTGAGTTTTCCAAATTTGCTGACATATTGAGTGCAGCACTTTCACAGCATCATCTTTTAGGATTTGAAATAGCTCAACTGGAATCCCATCACCTCCACTTAGCTTTGTTTGTAATGATGCTTCCTAAGGTCCACTTNGTAGTTTGAGCATTCTTTGGCATTGCCTTTCTTTGGGATTGGAATGAAAACTGACCTTTTCCAGTCCTGTGGCCACTGCTGAGTTTTCCAAATTTGCTGGCATATTGAGTGCAGCACTTTCACAGCATCATCTTTTAGGATTTGAAATAGCTCAACTGGAATCCCATCACCTCCACTTAGCTTTGTTTGTAATGATGCTTCCTAAGGTCCACTTGACTTCCCATTCCAGGATTTCTGGCTCTAGGTGTGTGATCACACCATCATGGTTATCTATGTCATGAAGATCTTTTTGTACAGTTCTTCTGTGTATTCTTGCCATCTCTTCTTAGTATCTTCTGCTTCTGTTAGTTCCATACCATTTCTGTCCTTTATCGAGACCATCTTTGCATGAAATGTTCCCTTGGTATCTCTAATTTTCTTGAAAAGAGCTCTAGTCTTTCCCATTCTGTTCTTTTCCTCTATTTCTTTGCATTGATCACTGAGGAAGGCTTTCTTATCTCTCTTTGCTATTCTTTGGACTGCATATAGATGGATATATCTTTCCTTTTTTCCTTTGCCTTTTGCTTCTCTTCTTTTCTCAGATATTAATAAGGCCTCATCAGACAACCCTTTTGCTTTTTTGCATTTATTTTTCTTGGGGATTGTCTTGATCTCTGCCTCCTGTATAATGTCAGAAACTTCCATCCGTAGTTCTTCAGGCACTCTCTCTCTCAGCTCTAATCACTTGAATCTGTTTGTAACTTCCATTGTATAATCGTAAAGGATTTGGTTCAGGTCATATGTGAATGGTCTAGTGACTTTTCCCTACTTTCTTCAACTGAGTCTGAATTTGGCAATAAGGAGTTCATGATCTGAGCCATAGTCAGCTCCTGGTCTTGTTTTTACTGACTGTTTAGAACTTCTCCATCTTTGGCTGCAAAGAATATAATCAATCTGATTTTGGTGTTGACCCTCTGGTGATGTCCATGTATAGAGTCTTTTCTTGTGTTGTTGGAAGACAGTATTTGCTTTGACTGGTATGTCCTTTTGACAAAACTCTGTTAGCTTTTGACCTGCTTTATTCTGTACTCTAAAGTGAAATTTGCCTGTTACTCCAGATTTCTCCTAACTACCCACATTTTTTTCCAGTCCCCTATAATGAAAAGGACATCTTTTTGGGGTGTTAGCTCTAGAAGGTCTTGTAGGTCTTCATAGAACCCTTCAACTTCAGCTTCTTCAGCATTACTGGTCGGGGCATCAACATGGATTCCTGTGATACTGAATTGTTTGCCTGAAAATGAACAGAGATCATTCTGTCATTTTTGAGGTTGCATCCAAATACTGCATTCCGCACTCTTCTGTTGACTGTAATGGCTACTCCATTTCTAAGGGATTCGTGCCCACAAACAGTTTCAATTCAGTTCAGTCGCTCAGTCATGTCTGACTCTTTGCGACCACATGAATTGCAGCACACCAGGCCTCCTTTGCCCACAGTAGTAGATATAATGGTCATCTGAGTTAAATTCACCCATTCCACTCCATTTTAGTTCACTCATTCCTAAAATATCAATGTTCACTCTTTGCCATCTCCTGTTTGACCATTTCCAATTTGCCTTGATTCATGGACCTAACATTCCAGGTTCCTATGCAATATTACTCTTTCCAGCATCGGATTTTCCTTCCATCACCAGTCACAGCCACAACTATGTGTCATTTTTGGTTTGGCTCAATCTTTTCATTCTTTCTGGAGTTATTTCTCCCCTGATCTCCAGTAGCATATTGGGTATCTACTGATCTGGGAGTTCATCTTTGAAGTGTCATATCTTTTTGCCTTTTCATACTGTTCATGGGGTTCTCAAGGCAAGAATACTGAAGTGGTTTGCTATTCCCTTCTCCAGTGACCATATTTTGTCAGAACTCTTCACCATGACCTGGCCGTCTAGGGTGTCCCTACATAACAAGGCTCGTAGTTTCATTGAGATAGACAAGTCTGTGGCTTTTATGCTCAGTTTGGTTAGTTTTCTGTGATTGTGGTTTTCCTTCTGTCTGCCCTTTGATAGATAAGGATAAGAGGCTTATGGAAGCTTCCTGATGGGAGAGACTGAGTGAGGGGGAAACTGGGTCTTGTTCTGATGGATGGAGCCATGTTCAAGAAATCTTTAATCCATTCTTCTCTTGATGGGTGAGGCAGTGTTCCCTCCTTGCTGCTTGGCGCCCTCCTTCAAAATGTCCCATGTATGCACTACTGCACGCAGTGCCTTCCATCCTGCAGCTGGCCACTGCCAATCCACGCCTCTGTCAGAGACTTCTGGACACTCTTGGGCACATCTGGGTCAGTTTCTTGTGCGGTCAACTCCTCCTTTCTCTGGGGTCTGGTACACACAAGGTTTTCTTGTGCCCTCCAAGAGTCTGTTTCCTCAGTCCTGTGTAAGTTCTGGTGGTTCTATGGTGGGATTAAAAGCGACCTCCTCCAAGAGGACTTAGGCCATACCCTGGTCTGTTACAGAGCAGAGCCCCTGCAGTAGGCCACTGCTGACCTGTACCTCCATAGGAGACACTCAGACACAGTTCTGGCTCAGTCTCTGTGAGTTGGGTGTGCCTTTTGTGCCCTTCTCTGGTCTGAGCAACTTAGGTGACTAGGTGCTTGGCGAGGGCACTGTCCCAGGTGGACTGTGCATCTTAATCACCTCCTAGGTCCTGGATGCTCGGTTTCTCCAGTGTGCAACAAGAGCACCATCTCGGATGTGCTGTATGTCTCCTCTGGGGGAGCTCATCTCAGGTTGTGACCCTCCTGGTGCATGTCAACCATCCAGGATCTCAAGAAGATGTGGTTAGCAGCTGGGAGCCTGCTCACAGTTTGGTGGAAGATGCCATCTCTGGGGCTGAGATTGTAGCACCCCCTTGCCTTCCAGCTCTGGCTGGCCCAAGCCTTCCTCTCTGACTCTGGGAGGGGAGGGGCTGGTATGCAGCCTTCTGGCTCTCCTTTGGTATTCACTCAATCTTTTGTTCTGTGAGCAGGTCAGGCTGCACATTACATAGTAACAGAGCCTTTCGTGGGAAAGTTCTCTTTTCCACAGTTGCGATTAAGCTTGTATTCTGTAGTTTTTCTTTCTTTCTATTTTTTTTTTCTCCCAGTTATGTTATGTTGCCTTCTAAGGTTCCAAAACTCCACACAGACCCACTAGTGAGCGGGTTTCCTACTGTGTGGAAACTTCTCCTCCTTCAGGACTCCCTCTCCAGAACGGGTCTCCATCCCTAACTCTTTTGACTCTCTTTTTGTCTTTTATATTTTGTCCTACCTCCTTTCAAAGAGAATGAGCTGCTTTTCGGGGCACCTGGAGTCCTCCGCCAGTGTTCAGAAGTTGTTTTGTGGAAATTGCTCAGCATTCAAATGATCTTTTGATGAATTTGTGGAGGGAGAAAGTGCTCTCCCCATCCTATTCCTTTACCATCTTGAAGAAGAAAATCTTCAGGCCTGGCGTCCTGCATTCCATAGATTCGCAAAGAGTTGGACACCACTGAGCGACTGAACTGAACTGAACTGAACTGAACTTGCTTTATTAACTACACCAAAGCCTTTGACTGTGTGGATCACAACAAACTATGGGAAATTCTTAGAGATGGAAATACCAAATCACCTGACCTGCCTCCTGAGAAATCTGTACGCAGATCAAGAAGCAACAGTTAGAATTGGATATGGTATAGCAGGCTGATTCCAAATCGGGAAAGGAGTACACTGGTTCCAAATTGGAAAGGAGTACATTAAAGCTGTATATTGTCACCCTGCTTACTTAACTTATATGCAGAGTGTATCATGAGAAATTCTGGGCTGGATAAAGCACAAGCTGGAATCAAGATTGCTAGGACAAATATCAATAACCTCAGATACTCAGATGACATGGCCCTAATGGCAGAAACCAAAAAAGAACTAAAGAATCTCTTGATGAAAGTGAAAGAGGAAGAGTGAAAAAACTAAGATCATGGCATCCAGCCCCATCACTTCATGGAAAATACATGAGGAAACAGTGAGAGACTATTTTTGTGTGTGTGTCTGGGTGTGTGTGTGGGGGGGGGGTGGCACTCCAAAATCACTGCAGATGGTAACAGCAGCCATGAAATTAAAAGATGCTTACTCCTTGGAAGGAAAGTTATGACCAACCTAGACAGCATATTAAAAAGCAGAGACATTACTTTACCAACAAAGGTCCATCTAGTCAAAGTTATGGTTTTTCCAGTAGTCATGTATGGATGTTTGAGAGTCGGACTGTAAAGAAAGCTGAGCACCAAAGAATTGATGCTTTTGAACTGTAGTGTTGGAGAGGACTCTTGAGAGTCCTTTGGACCCCAAGGAGATCCAATCTATCAGTCCTAAAGGAAATCAGTCTTGAATATTCACTGGAAGGACAGATGCTGAAGCTGAAACTCCAATACTTTGGCCACCTAATGTGAAGAATTATCTCATTGGAAAAGACCCTAATGCTTGGAAAGATTGAAGGCAGAAGGAGAAGGGGATGGCAGAGGATGGGATGGTTGGATGGCATCACTGACGTGATGGACATGAGTTTGAGTAGGTTCTAGGAGTTGGTGATGAATAGGGAAGCCTGGCATGCTGCAGTCCATGGGGTCACAAAGAGTCGGACACGACTGAGTAACTGAACTGAACTGAACTGATGGCAAGTTAACTTTTACCATAAAATATGAAATAATCACAACTATGGTTAACCTGCTTCTTTTCGCTTAAAGATGTTATAGTCCTCTGTTACATTAAATGAGAGTAAGTCCAAAACTGCAGTTAATGTTTGAGATAACCTTGGCGATCTTCCATTTATCTTGTATTTTATATAAAATACTCATTTTTTTAGAATAGAGCACTTAAAATATCTAGCACAAAATAGGTATAATTGACCCTTAAGCAACATGGGGTTAGGGTTGCCAACCCTCATGAAGTGAGGATCTGCAGACTTCCTAAAACAGCCTTTAATTCAAAGAATTGGTCAATGACACACCCAAATACAGAAATCTAAATGGTTTGAATAGAACAGGACTGAAACATTAATTATTTTAATTTCCCATATTATAAGCTCAAATCAAACACAAATTTCCTCCCATATCTAGTTAATTTAAAGGTCTGTAAAATGATAATATGTGAACTATATTTATGAAAAAATTCATGTACAATGGACCCATGCATTTCCAACTGATATTGTTCATGGATCAGCATGTATTTAGCATGTGTATGTTTCATGAATGAAGATATGTGTATACAGATACCACTTGTAAAGCAAGACCCTAGGAGTTTTCATAAATCAACCAGTTTAATCCTCACAATACCTCTGCAATAAGCAAGGCACTGTTATTGATTGGCTTCCATATATGAGGAACTTTATATACTTATCCTTCCTTAATTCTAACAGCAAATTCTTCATTTTACTAATGGAAGAACAGAGATTTAGAAAGTTGGGTGACTTAGTCAATGACATCATTATCTTAGTAGTCAAATGAGTATAGATGAAAGTTCTGGCTGACTCAGAAGTCCATCATAATTTTTGCCCTATACTGCTATTATATATGAGATTATTAACTTTAATGATGCAAATAACTCAATGTTATATATCTGATTGGGCTATTAGTATATTGTAATTCAAGCAAATGTGAAGATATAAGCTTTATAACTTAATAAATACTATTCTTCAGATATGTATAAATGTAATGGCTGAGAAGAAAATGAAAAGCTGCTTATTTAAATAAGAGAAAAATAAAACAAAGACAGAAAATGTATTTCATCCCTTAAAAGATGTTGCATCTTTCCTCTTCATACTCATCTTCTAAGGAGGCTACTTTTAATCTGCAAAATTTTCTGAATGATTATAGTGTCTTCTTTCCAAATTTTAATAAAAATTCATTCTTAAAATAGGCAAGTTTTGTAATAGTTAATTCATGCAATCTGTTTATCTCTGAGCACACAGAAAATCTGCAGTTATAATTATTTATTTCAGGATTTTCCTGTCAGTGACCCATTCTTTTTATATTAACCTAGAATGCAATTCTCAAAACCTGTAGTCCAAGAATATGGTCTTTTATGGTCTAAAATAAAGTAGTGGTGATGGACAGGGAGGCCTGGCATGCTGCAATTCATGGGGTCGCAAAGAGTTGGACACGACTGAGTGACTGAACTGAACTGACCTTCTTGTGTTTTTATTTCTAAACTTTAGGGTTTCTTCATCCAATTGTGTTATTTTAATTTGCTTGATTAGTGACAGATGAAGACTTTCCATTTTACTTTTTTTTCCCTTACAACAAAAATAGTACAATGCTCTATTTTTTTGTACAATGCTCTATATTTTTGTACTTTTGCCAAAAACTGTAGGCGATTCCCACAATCTTTCCACATCAGTTTGTAATCCAACTATTAGAAAAGAGACAGTCCCACTGCTGGGCATACACACTGAGGAAACCAGAATTGAAAGAGACGTGTACTCCAATGTTCATGGCAGGACTGTTTACAATAGCTAGGACATGAAAGCAATTTAGATGTCGATTGGCAGAGAAATGGATAAGAAGCTGTGCTACGTATACAAAATGGAATATTATTCAGCTATTAGAAAGAACACATTTGAATCAGTTCTAATGAGGTGGATGAAACTGAAGCCTATTATACGGAGTGAAATAAGTCAGAAAGAAAAACACCAATACAGTATATTAACGCATATATATGGAATTTAGAAAGATAGCAACAATGACCCTATATGTGAGACAGCAAAAGAGACAGAGATATAAAGAATAGACTTTTGGACTCTGTGGGAAAAGGTGAGGTGGGATGATTTGAGAGAATATCGTTGAAACATGTATATTACTGTATCTGAAATAGATCACAAGACCAAGTTCAATGCATGAAACAGGGCACTCAAAGCTGGTTCACTGGGACAACCCTGAGGGATGGGATGGGGAAGGAGGAGGGAGGGGGGTTCAGGATGAGGGACACATGTACACCCAGAGTTGATTCATATAAATGTATGGCAAAACCCACTACAGTACTATAAAGTAATTAGCCTCCAATTAAAATGAAATAATTAATTTTAAAAAAGAGAGACAGAAGATACTGAATGAATGAAATAAGAACTCCAAGGCCAGGAGGTTTCAATTAAAACAGTGTTAGCAGCGAAACTGTGACTATACACAAAACAGTGTGAGTGATGACAGAGGATTCGAGTTCAAAAACAAGATAATCTTGTGAAGGAAGTTTCAAAGAAACATTCTAGAGAAGAGGAGATTTTATTTCAATGAAGCTATTGATTGAAAAATGAGATTACAGATACTCTTTTAGAAAGACAGAGACTCCAAAAATCTCAAACCATTGCATTGTATAACCTGATACAATTTGTATGTTTAGTAATCTAAAGGTATCATTTGTAATGCTAAGCATGCTAAGCAAATTTGCAATCAGTTTAAATCCTATAGCATAATGGGGAAGAACGATAAATCCAAAGAAGGGGGCACAGGAGAAATGGCATAACAACCCCTATCATTGAAATAGGTAGCCTGACAATGCTCTAAGTACCTAAGAGTTCTTTTAAGATGCCATGTGAAACTATGATTTTGCCATAGAACTCTGAAACATTTGAATTTCTGGCAGTTCAATCCAGGGACAGCCTAGTTAGAAGTTCAGAGCAGTTCAGTTCAATTCAGTCACTCAATCGTGTCCAACTCTTTGAAACCCCATGAATCACAGCACGCCAGCCCTCCCTGTCCGTCACCAACTCCCATAGTTCACTCAAACTCACGTCCATCAAGTAGGTGATGCCACCCAGACATCTCATCCTCTGTTGTTCCCTTCTCCTCCTGCCCCAAATCCCTCCCAGCATCAGAGTCTTTTCCAATGAGTCAACTCTTCACATGAGGTGGCCAAAATACTAGAGTTTCAGCTTTAGCATCATTCCTTCCAAAGAAATCCCAGGGCTCATCTCCTTCAGAATGGACTGGTTGCATCTCCTTGCAGTCCAAGGGACTCTCAAGAGTCTTCTCCAACACCACAGTTCAAAAGCATCAATTCTTTGGTGCTCAGCCTTCTTCACAGTCCAACTCTCACATCCATACATGACCACTGGAAAAACCATAGCCTTGACTAGATGGACCTTTGTTGGCAAAGTAATGTCTCTGCTTTTGAATATGCTATCTAGGTTGGTCATAACTTTTCTTCCAAAGAGTAAGTGTCTTTTGATTTCATGGCTGCAGTCACCATCTGCAGTGATTTTAAAGC
>SJYA01002063.1:2647979-2783771 GCA_006410615.1 Neotragus moschatus
GATTTGAAATAGCTCAACTGGAATTCCATCACCTCCACTAGCTTTGTTCGTATTGATGCTTTCTAAGGCCCACTTGACTTCCCATTCCAGGATTTCTGGCTCTAGGTGTGTGATCACACCATGATGGTTATCTGAGTTGTAAAGCTCTTTTTTGTACAGTTCCTCTGTGTATTCTTGCCACCTCTTCTTAATATCTTCTGCTTCTGTTAGGTCCATACCATTTCTGTCCTTTATCAGGCCCATCTTTGCATGAAATGTTCCCTTGATATCTCTAATTTTCTTGAAGAGATCTCTAGTCTTTCCCATTCTGTTGTTTTCCTCTATTTCTTTGCATTGACCACTGAGGAAGGCTTTCTTATCTCTCCTTGCTATTCTTTGGAACTCTGCATTCAAATGCTTATATCTTTCCTTTTCTCCTTTGCTTTTCGCTTCTCTTCGTTTCACAGCTATTTGTAAGGCCTTCTCAGACAGTCATTTTGCTTTTTTGCCTTTCTTTCCCACGGGGATGATCTTGATCCCTGTCTCCTGTACAATGTCATGAACCTTCGTTTACAGTTCATCAGGCACTCTATCTATCAGATCTAGTCCCATAAATCTATTTTTCACTTCCACTGTATAATCATAAGGGATTTGATTTAGTTAGAAGTAACGGAGATAATAATTTCTTTTATCTTGGCCTTGAAATCTAGCTTAAACTTAGTGCGTGCCTGCGTGCTTGCTAAATTGCTTCAGTCATGTCTGACTGTGTGCAACCATATGGAGTATAGCCCACCAGGATCTTCTGTCCATGGGATTCTCCAGGGAAGAATACCGGATTGGGTTGCCCTACTCTCCTCCAGTGGATCTTTCTGACCCAGGGATTGAACCTGAATCTCCTGCGACTCTCCCATTGCAGGTGTATTCTTTACAGCTGAGCCACTGGGGAAAACCTTAAGCTCAATATGTTATGTTTAAAACTTCAGGACCTAGATTTCAGATGAGGTCCTTATGATATCTTCTTCATAAGAATCACATGAACTTGATGCCATTGTTTTCAAGACATAATGTTGAAGAGAACACAAAGCTTAAAATGTTGCTGCATCTTGTGGTTGACAGTAAGGCCTTACTTTGAATATTTCACTGGAAAACTATGTATTAGTGAAGTATGTTTGACTTTCTTGAAATGTCTGATGTTACATTAAGACCTCTAAACTCTAGCAACACTATAACTACTGTAATTTGATCTCAGATGGCTTCTTTGCAACTAGATTCAAAGTAGTTCACTTAGCCCTGCACATTAAATTGACTGCGAATTCCCTACTCAAAGAATTTCACTGGCTCCCCATTGCCTATCCAATGACAGAAATTCCTTAGTCAGGCATTAAAGTCCTTGCACAATCCACAGCTCTCCTACATATTTCTTTGAGTGCAAACTAAATGATCCTGCTTCTTGTCTATCACCCATCATTTCTGATTCATCATAATTTGCAATAATTTTCTTGACAGTGTAACTTACAAAGTTTTATTGTATGGGATTAGGAAAATATAGAAAAGGGGGAAAAAAAAAACACTTGCTCTTCTGCCACTTGGAGATTACTTCAAGTAGCAGAGATACACTTGATTTAATTAGTATTAAGTCTTACATGTACAGTTAATTAGCATTAATTGCTGATACAGTAAGCAGATTTGAAATTGTTGAATTTAAAGATTTAAAATCTGAATGCTGCATATTTAAGTTGTCACTTGGTGATATTTGGGATGCTATACAATATTGTTAATATATAATATACACATTTTGTGTGTATCTCTAATAGTAACTTGTACATCAATTCTTGAAAGTGGAATTACTGAATTACAAAATAAAAATGTAAAAACTTTTCAATTTTTTACCAATAACTTTGCCTGCAGAGAAGTCATACTGATTTAGCCTCTGAAAAGGCAAATGTGGCATGTCCATTTCCCCAACCCTACTCATACATGTGGTGGCATCTGACATTTTAAATTCATGAGTATTTTATCATGGACTTTATTTTTATAGTACTATTAATGTATTTTTATTGATTTTAACAATCCCAACTTATATGTATAAATAATATTTTGCCATTTATTGTGACATTTCTCCCAATATTTTATTTAAATTTTGCTATATTTCATAAACATTTAAAAATATCTGTGTAGTGGAGCTATGTCTTTTATAGATGTTTTCTTTAACATTATGCTTAAAAAATATTTTAGGTAAATATTGACTTATACTTTTTCCTTTATATTTTAATAGCTATTAAAGTATTCTTGTCCTACTCTTCAGACTAGGACACTGCTGTTTCATATGATGAGAGAGAGAAATACAGCATTATTGTCTTTCAAGAAAATTTAACCATTGTCTAGATACTATTTAAAAAGCTAATGGTTTTTATTATTAATTTAATTATAAACTAAGTTCATATATATACAAAAATCTCTGTTTTTATTATTTTTGCATTATTACTTTCACTCTATTAATTATTCTTTCAGTAGTTCAGTGAATTTATATTTTGTTTTGTATCCAATAATTCAGATCTAATCACTATCTCTCTTTCCAGGAACATCTATTATTCTTCACTGTTTAATGTTCTAGATTGACTTTAGAATCTTCACTCCCAGGGAGAAAAAAATAAATAAATAAAAGTTTGATAGTTATTTTTTGTTTACTTTGAGAGATACAAAGGATAAATAAATGTGATAATTTGGGTGGTCAGAATAATTTCTGTTCTATTTGAAAATGACTGCTTTCATCTTTTAGAACTTTTAATTTTGTTATTTTATGTGTGAAAACACAAATGTTAGAGCACATCTAATATCTGTGCTAGCTGTGTTAGTGTTGTTATTCAACAACACTAATAATTTTGAAAGTTAATGTTTTATATTTGCACATAATTCCATGTTCAGAATAAGCTGAGTTATGGGTATAGTTTGTCTGCTTTAAAGATGAGATCACCGAGGCTCAGAAGACCCTAGGTTTACAAAATCCAAATAAAGTAAGAAAGGAGACATTGCCCACCTGTGTACAGTCTATAGCTACTTTTGCAGCTGCTAAAAATCAGAGGTCCTGAGGTGTAATCTAGCCGTTTCACTGCTGCACTGTTCAAAGTCCCTGACAGTCTTCATATTTTATGCATTTTAGCTGAAATTCTGGAACACTTGCAGTGTTTTGAGTTTTTAATGTAGGTGAATGACTTTTGAAAAAGGATCTCTCTCTCTTGTTATGAAAGAGAAGGCTTATAGAAAGTGACATAAGTAATATGACTACAATAGAAAGAAACATTATTATAAAGACTGAGTGTTGGGATGGAGACATGGTGACTTAGAAGTTTTCAATTATTTAACAGCATTGCTATTCCATTGAAGCATTTCATTCTATTTTGTAACAGCATTGGTATCTTTTTTAACAGTTATGGTTATCCACTGTTTCTTTTTATTCTTTTTGCAACTCTTTTTTTTCCCCTTCATTGATGTTTACCCTGAGACAAAACTTTGTCATAACTGAAGATATTATAACATAAACCTAGAGTTAAAAATCAATAGATTATTCATTCTGGGCTGAAAATTCTCATTGAGTGATACACAAAAATATTAACTAGGACTGTACAACAACAACAAACATTTCTTACCACATTTTAAAGTTACATTATTCTATACCAGCTTAGATTTTATTTTTGATGAATACACTTACTGAAGATCATGGCATCTGGTCCCATCACTTCCTGGCAAATAAATACATGGGGAAACAATGGAAACAGTGAGAGACTTCATTTTCTTGGGCTCCAAAATCACTGAAGATGGTGACTGCAGGCATGAAAGTAAAAGACTCTTACTCCTTGGAAGGAAAGTTATGACCAACCTAGACAGCATACTAAAAAGCAGAGACATTGCTTTGGCAACAAAGGTCCATCTAGTCAAGGCTATGGTTTTTCCAGTAGTAATGTATGGATGTGAGAGTTGGACTCTAAAGAAAGCTGAGTGCCAAAGAATTGATGCTTTTGAACTGTAGTGTTGGAGAAGACTCTTGAGAGTCCCTTGGACTGCAAGGAGATCCAATCAGTCCATCCTAAAGGAAATCAGTCCTGAATATTCATTGGAAGGACTGATGCTAAAGCTGAAACTCCAATACTGTGGCCACCTGATGCAAAGAATTGATTCATCTGAAAAGACCCTGATGCTGGGAAAGATTGAAGGCAGGAGGAAAAGGGGATGACAGAGAATGAGATGGTTGGATCGCATCCCTAATTTGATGGCCATGAGTTTGAGCAAGCTCCGAGAGTTAGTGACGGACAGGGAAGCCTGACGTACTTCAGTCCATGGGGTCACAAGGAGTTGGACATGACTGAGCAGCTGAACTGAGCAGATAGGTGTATATCTATGTATATTATATAAAATATATATTAATAATATATAATATTAGTAGTATATATAAATTATATACACATTTGTACATATATACCATATACAACATACATATATTAATGAATGTGGGTTTATAAATGTATATATATATATTTAGAGGATGCTGAATTAGTGAGAAAAATTTCACAATTTCCTACTTTACAGGCAACTTGCTTTTCAAATTGTTTAAGAAATCCCATTTTTAAAAAGAAATTACTATTACATTGTATCTCAGAAGGAAAGATGAAATGTAGACTCCCAGATTATTTACTATTTTCACGTAAAGTATACTTCGTTAGAGCTTCTCCGGTGGCGCTAGTAGTAAAGAACTCACCTGCCAATGCATGAGATGTAATAGACAGGAGTATGATCTCTGGGTCACAGATGCCCTGTGAGAAGAGCACGGCAACCCACTCCAGTATTCTTGCCTGGAGAATCCTGTGGACAGAGGAGCCTGGCAGGTTATAGTCTCTGAGGTCGCAAAGAGTCGGAGAGGACCAAAGCGACTTAGCACGCACGCCTGCGCATACTTCCTTCTTTTTTCCCATTGTACAGAAACTGATTTAGAGAATGATGATTGTGTGGCAGTACTTGCCGCAATTACAGTTTTTGAATAACATGGCCCTGCTGTAATCTTTTTGGAAAGTGAAAGTTGCTCAGTCGTGTCCAACTCTCTGCGACCCCATGGACTATGCAGTCCATGGAATTCTCTAGGCCAGAATAATGGAGTGGGTAGCCTTTCCGTTCTCCAGGGCATCTTCCCAACCCAGGAATTGAACTGGGATCTCCTGCATTGCAGGTAGATTCTTTACCAACTGAATTATCAGGGAAGCCCATCTTTCTGGAATCATGGCTGAAAGGTAGAAGTTGGTGTTTGCTTTTTTGTTTACACAAGCGATCTCCAGGGCTGGATGACAGCAGTGGGCCTAAGGGTGAGGGAGAGCCTTGCTCTGGGGAGCTGAGAGGACAACACGCTGTCAGCGATTCTTGGCTTCTGCTGGGAAAGGAGCTTTTCCAGTCTGATGGACGTGGTTAGTTAGGCCTCCACTGACTCTCTTCAGGACTAAATCACAGATTCCATTCCTGAGACACTTGGCACTCTAGAGAAATGCACCCATTTTTGTGTGATTACATTTCTTTCCCAGTGGTTTTTTCTCTTAGCTCTCTTTCTGTACTTCTCATTGTTCTACTTCTTTAGAGACCTTTTTCCATAGATATCCTGTGAGCAGACCAAAGTAACTAAAGAAGATGAGAAGGAATGAACAGTTTAGAGCAATTTTTAAGCCACCAAGGAAATATAATTCTCAAAGTATGTGCTGATATTAGAAGATGATAAGTGAGTGAGAGAAAAATCAGGCTGTGAAAAATCTCTGAGGTAGATGGATCTGTTAAAAAGTCTTTCTGAAAGAATTTTTGATAAAGCTGTGGTAACTTCAGTGATTACTTTTTGGCACTTATTTCTACCATTTTGCAGTTTCTTAGTACTAATTCTTATATTAAGAGTATCTCTTAATTACACACATGTAGTTCAAGATAGAAAAATTCCTTGCATTCTACTTTAATCAGCTTTCTGTGATTCAAGATATAAACATTGCTAAGTGTGAGTTAGCTGTGCTTTATATATATATATATATATATAGAGAGAGAGAGAGAGAGAGAGAGTGTGTGTGTTTGTGTTCAATTGAAATATTGCATTTCAAGTAAAATCTAAATAATATTAGCTGTGCTTTATATATATATATATTATATAGTGCACGTGTGTTCATAAAATACTGCACTTCAAGTAAAATCTAAATAATCCCTGGTACATAATGAGCACTCAGTAAATTAACTCATTATATTTTTACTAAGAGAATGTGTACCATTAGTTCCTAATCAATAGTATAATGTGGATCGAAAGAAGCCCATAGGTTATAATTTAATTAATTAATATGTCATGAGTTGTCTGACCCAAAATGCAGTCATGGCTGAAGCCCTGCCAGGTTCCATTCGAACTGTGAGACAGGCACTAACGAAGATGTCAACTGCTTCAGAGGCAGGGGCAAAAGCCAGAGACTTAGTGACACATCCACTCTAATGTTTTCTTTTATTTTCTTTTAAATGTAGTTCAATGATTTAAAATCACTAGGAAGAGTGTGTTTGAACTCCTAGAGATGTGGAATAGATGTTATACAGTGCCATGGAGCACAGGGACCCATTATTATATTTCATTGTCTCTATTATTACCTGAGGGTAAGTGCAGGCAATAGAACAAGGTGTCAAGCTTACTTTTAACCTGTGCAAGAGGAAGAAGTTAGATGAAGGGTTGAAAGGTATTTCTAAGTTATTATCCTTAGAGACACCTCACTCACTGTCCCTTTGCAGCTACAAGCGTGAATGTTATCCAGCCTGTAATGTCAACCCCTCATATCAAATTCTACTTAGTCCTGTTGTGTTCTCCATGGGGCCTTTCACCTGAAAGCCTCTGTTTTATCTAATGCATTGTAAATGAGGGCACTCTTCCCACAGTGCAGTCTAGTCAGATGAATTGTGTTTGAAAACATAAACTCATTTCTGAATATTTAGAAAAAGTTATTTCTTTACATTATTTCAGTTAGAATATTCTGGATCAAATGTCAAATTTCTCTTAAATTAAATATTTATGATTAAATGAATAAGTGAATATTGGAATTCATTGATATTTACCTCATTTATTTGAAGTTTTTCAAATTTAATGACAGATTTTCAAAACCTCACTGACTTTTGACTTCAATTGATGGTTCCATGTGGGCCACTTTAGTTACTAGACTTGTAGTATTTATAAAAGGGTGTAGAAAATATGGCCATTTAGATCTGTCAAGCCAAACATATTGGGTGAGTTCTCCATTAATCTTTCCTGTGACCCAAAACAGAAAAGCTGAGGCAGCAAGCCAGTGCTCTAAAAAATCTGACTAATGGCTACCACAGTATTGACAGCATTCTCTGGTTTACATAAATTGATTCTATCCCATGGTGATTTTGTTGTTGCCTCTCTCTCTCTCTCTTTAGTCGCTAAGTTGTGTCATACTCTTGCAACCCCATGCATGGCTCTTCTGTCGGTGGGATTCTCCAGGAAAGAATACTGGAGGGGGTTGCCATTTCCTTCCCCAGGGGATCTTCTTCACCCAGGAACTGAACCTGGGTGTCTTGCATTGCAGGCAGATTCTTTACCAACGGAACTATGAGGGAAGCTCTGTTGTTGCCTAGCTGACTAGAATGATTCGAGCGAGAGAAATGACAATTGAATCCACAGGTTTGGGTGTAAAATTTTAAATTCAAAGGTTACAACTTGTGATCAGTCTTAACGATAAATGCCTGACATTTATTTAGGACAAAAGCTTTGGGATCTCTTAAATACCTATCTTCCTTCTAGAAACAACTGGAACAACTAGTCAACTCACTACAATTCACTTCTAGTCAGGAATCAGTTCTCTTGTTTATATTTATCTTTTTTACTTTCTTACTTATACTGGTTTACTTGCTTTTAATGCAATATATAGGCCTCTTTATTTGCATTTCCTAACAAAGATATTTTAACCATCATTCCCATCACCTAACGATAACAAATCTACTTCATCAAGTAAGAGCATGTTGTGGAAATACAATTTTTTATCTATTTCAAACTCTTCCTTTGTGTTATTCTAATTAATTATCATTTTATTTTTTTTGCTAGCACTTTGGGCATGAGATATCCATGCAAACTATAAAGCCTAAAGAAAATTTTGGTTAAATAAACTTGATTGGAAACAGAATTTTGATAAATGATTTAAAAGTAATTTTGGACAGTAAAATACACTATTTATAAAAAGAGGAAGTAAAAAAATGATACTTCATTTAGGAGACTTAGAAAAAGATCCTCTTTAGTGTAATAAAATTCTGATTTTTCAAAACTTTACTTAATTTTAGGAAGTATTTTCTCCAAGCATTTAAACATTTTTTAACATTGTATTATTTAATCCTCTGCCAAGTTACATCAGTTGTGTCCGACTCTGTGCGACCCCATAGACGGCAGCCCACCAGGCTCCACCATCCATGGGATTCTCCAGGCAAGAACACTGGAGTGGGTTGCCATTTCCTTCTCCAATGTATGAAAATGAAAAGTGAAAGTGAAGTCGCTCAGTCGTGTCTGACCCTCAGCGACCCCATGGNGGAATGGAGGAATCAGATTTGCCTTTTAGTGAGAGGTATTTAGCTTCTATCTGATTGTGGCTTTTTTGTATAAAGATTCAAACTGCAGTTATTTGGACCAGGTCTTATATAACAAACCCAACAAACAGTTCGTGATAAGTAAGATATTGTCTGAGACCTTATTTTAGACTCATTTAGCCTGGGAAAAGAACTAATCATTTATTTTTGACAAAGATTTAATAGGTGACAAGTACCATGATAGCTATTTTGTATACATTATCTCATTTAATCTTCACAAGAAGGAGCCCATTAAAGTGAACTGAAGAGCAAAAAGCTGATCACGCCTCTGAAGTCACACAGCTATGCATGGCAGAGGCAGAATTCAGTAAAATATACTACCCTGATGATTAGTTTGGTAGTGTTTTATCCTGGGAAAATATGCATCCTCTCTTTTGCATTGAAAGAGGTTATGAGCTCTGTGATCTGATGTTGTTTTTTCTACTGTATCACTTACCACACATGTACATATGAACCGATCCTGAGGATCTTAAATATATTACCTTTTTAAAATATAACACTGAATATTTTTTCTGAATTTGGCAATGATTTTAAATAAGCCATGACTTTGAAATAATAACCAAGAAATCCTTCAAGTCCAAACGCAAACTGGAATAGTTCATGTACATTGAAGTGAATTTTATTTCACTGTATATAGTTTTTTAGGAAACTCTGAAAAACTTCTGGCACACNTTACCTTTTTAAAATATAACACTGAATATTTTTTCTGAATTTGGCAATGATTTTAAATAAGCCATGACTTTGAAATAATAACCAAGAAATCCTTCAAGTCCAAATGCAAACTGGAATAGTTCATGTACATTGCAGTGAATTTTATTTCACTGTATATAGTTTTTTAGGAAACTCTGAAAAACTTCTGGCACACAGCTGTATTCCATGCTGTCTGAGTAATTGGAATGCAAGCAACACTAGATTGAATCACACACAAGCCAAAGACTAATGCCTACTTCTGTGCTATCCATGCTTCAGTGAAGGTGGTAAAAATGAACAAAACAATTTGAAAGAATATTTGTCTTTTGGAAAAAAAAAAAAAAACCCTCAAGCCTTTAAATCAAAATATATATGTCATAAGGAGAGCCAAATTTTTCACAGTTTTCCCATCAGCTGAGGGAGACAACTTGATTTTCAACTAAGGGTTCCTTTTCAGTTCTTAAAAGATTATTGTTTTCTGATTTTAGTTTTGTGATTTTGGCCAGATTGCAGACTGGGTAGCAAAACTGATAAGGCACCCTGAGGGTTAGATATCTTCAAGAATGGAATTCAGAACATTTGTAAGATTTGGAAATTGGATAGAAAAGATTCATGGTGCAAAGGACTGGCTTAACAGAATATATTAGAGAGAGAGAGAGAGGAAGAGGTTCATTCCTCTTTTATTAAGTGTGTTTATGCAGGCAAAATGAAGAAACAACGACAAAAAACAAAGTAAGAGTGTCTGAGGTCTTTTCTGGTAGAGCAACGCAGCAACACTGGATATGGGTTTGTGTCTTAGAATTCCTATGTCGCCTCTGTCACATAAGGGAAATAACTTAATCTTGTTTCCATCATGTGTATAAAGAAACACAGGGCTTTTCTACAAATACTACAAAATATCTCTAGCATAGAACAAACCGAATGCCTTCTATAAATGTCTTCATTCTTTCCTTGTCTTATTAAACTACGGCTATAGCTTTGTTAACAAAACTGCTTAGATTATATTAAGCTAATTCTAGCCTAGAGGTAGAAATGATAACATCAACAAGAAGGGTTTGGGGGTAAAAATTTTAGGTTACAGGAATGTGAAGTTGAAATATGAGACATAAATAGTACGATCGCTGAAATACTTTTCACCAAGTGTTCTCACTAGTCCATCATTTGAATCCAAGTCCATGATCGCTACAGTTATTACTTAGGAATGTACTATTCTGCTATTGAATACCTAGGAGCAGTTGAGTCCTTGCTTGGCAGTGGATTTCTTATGCTTAATATCACAGATGTAGATTCTGCTACTGCTGCTGCTGCTAAGTCGCTTCAGTCGTGTCCGACTCTGTGCGACCCCATAGATGGCAGCCCATCAGTGGTATATGAATATTTTAAATTGTATAAGCCAATTATTTTTGTAGTCAATAGGAATCTGTGGAATGGAAGTATTTAAGAAAATTCTTTTTCCATTTTCTGTTTCTCACTAAATACCCCTCCATATGTTGTGTATTTTCTCACACCTCATCTTCCAGTCTAAAGTCAGAAAATAAACTTACAAAGATAAGTTGCATAAATAATATTGGAACTAGACAGTAGACTGGCAGCCCCATTTTACGGAACCCTTGTCTATAACTGTAGCCAGTCTACAGGCAGGTCTTGATTGTAGGGACTAGAATTTCTGAAAAATCTACAGTACTTAAGTAATTGCATTGGTATAATGGAAGAAAGTGAAGAGGAACTAAAGGGTTTCTTGATTAAGGGTAAAGAGGAGAGTGAAAAACCTTGCTTAAAATTCAACATTAGAAAAAACTAAAGTCATGGCATCTGGTCCCATCCCTTGATAGCAAATAGATGGGGAAAAGTGGAAACACTGATAAACTATATTTTTTTGGGCTCCAAAATCACTATGAATGGTGACTGTGGCCATGAAGTTAAAAGACACTTGCTCCTTAGAAGAAAAGCTATAACAAAATTAGACAGCATATTAAAAAGCAGAGACATCACTTTACTAACAAAGGTCCATGTAGTCAAAGCTTTGGTTTTTTCCAGTAGTCATGTAAGGATGTGAGAGTTGGACCATAAAGAAGGCTGAGTGCCAAAGAATTGATGCTTTCAAATTGTGGTGCTGGAGAAGATTCTTGAGAGCCCCTTGGTTTAAGGAGATTAAACCAGTCAATCATAAAGGAAATCAACCCTGAATATTCATTGGAAGGACTAATGCAGAGGCTGAAGCTCCGATACTTTGGCCACCTGATGTGAAAGTCAACTCACCAGAAAAGACTCTGACTCTGGAAAAGATTGAGACCAGGAGGAAAAGGGGGTGATACAGAATGAGATGGTTGGATGGCTTCACTGACTCTGTGGAGATGAGTTTGAGCAAATGCTGGGTGATAGTGAAGGACTGAGAAACTTAGCAGGCTGAAGTTAATGGGATCCCAAAGAGTCATAGACAACTTAGCAACTAAACAACACCAAATTGGTGTTCAAATGAGAAAAAGGAGCAGGGTATGCTAATTATCAGAAAAATTATTAGCATATTTATTTTTGATATCCGATATTCCCATACTGGAATGCGAAGTCAGGTGGGCCTTAAGAAGCATCACTACGAACAAAGCTAGTGGAGGTGATGGAATTCCAGCTGAGCTATTTTCAAATCCTACAAGACAATGCTGTGAAAATGCTGCACTCAATATGCCAGCAAATCTGGAAAACTCAGCAGTGGCCACAGGACTGGAAAAGATCAGTTTCCATTCCAATCCCAAAGATAGGCAATGCCAAAGAATGCTCAAACTATTGCACAATTGCACTCATCTCACGTGCTAGTAAAGTAATGCTCAAAATTCTCCAGGTCAGGCTTCTGCAATATGTGAACCATGAACTTCCAGAAGTTCAAGCTGGATTTAGAAAAGCAGAGGAGCCAGAGATCAAATTGCCAACGTCTATTGGAGCATTGAAAAAGCCAAAGAGTTCCAGAAAAAAAACACATCTATTTCTGCTTTATTGACTATACCAAAGCCTCTGTGTGGATCACAAGAAACCGTAGGAAATTCTTAAAGAGATGGAAATACCAGACCACCTGACTTGTCTCTTGAAAAACCTGTATGCAGATTAAGAAGCAACAGTTAGAAATGGACATGGAATAACAGACTGGTTCCAAATCGGGAAAGGAGTACATCAAGGCTGTATATTGTCACCCTGCTTATTTAACTTATATGCAGAGGACATCATGAGAAACCCTGGGCTAGAGGAAGTACAAGCTGGAATCAAGATTGCTGGGAGACATATCAGTGACCTTAGATATGCAGATGACACCCACTTATGGCAGAAAGTGAAGAACTAAAGAGCCTTTTAATGAAAGTGAAAGAAGAGAGAGAAAAAGATGGCTTAAAAATCAACATTCAGGAAACTGAGATCATGGCATCCAGTCCCATCATTTCATGGCAAATACTTGCGGAAACATTAGAAAGAGTGAGAGACTTTATTTTAAATCACTGCAGATGGTGACTGCAGCCATGAAATGAAAAGACACTTGCTCCTTGGAAGAAAAGCTTTAACCAACTTAAACAGCATACTAAAAAGCAGAGACGTTACTTTGCCAACAAAGGTCCATCTAGTCAAAGCTATGGTTTTTCCAATATTCATGTATGAATGTTAGAGTAGGACTGTAAAGAAAGCTGAGCACCGAGACTCTTGAGAGACCTTTGGACTGCAAGGAGATCAAATCAATTAATCCTGAAGGAAATCAGCCCTGAATATTCATTGGAAGGACAGATGCTGAAACTGAAACTCCAATACTTTGGCCACCTGATGTGAAGAACTGATCCCTTGGAAAAGACCTGATACTGGGAAAGATTGAAGCCAGGAGGAGAAGGGGACGACAGAAGATATGATGCTTGGATGGCATCACTGACTCAATGGACATAAGTTGTACAATCTCCAGGAGTTAGTGATGGACAGGGAAGTCTGGTGTGCTGCAGTCCATGGGTTCGCAAAGAGTCAGACACGACTGAGTGACTGAACTAAACTGATTCCCAGGTGTTTTTGTTTAGTTCAGAACCCTCAGATTATGGATGACACTTTTGCTTTTGTAAAGACAATTTAAGTGAATCAACTTTTAGTTTTAATCAGGCAATGAAATTAAACTTCCTTTATAGCTAATTCCTTTGGGTTTCAAATGGTAATGCTTTTCTTTTAGGTATCAAATCATTCTTAGCTCAGATCTGACTAACGTAATACCGATACTGTGTAATTACTTAGTTTTGAAGTTACGATAGACTTTTTTCTTTACCTAGGGCCATAGTAGTCAGCATCACTTAATAGCTTAAATTCCAGTGAGTGAGTGAATCTGATGGCTGGTTGGGCCATAGAAATTTTGAAGCCAGCATGAGAAACGGATTCACATTGCCCACGTGATTATTTTTCTGAGAGAGGCCTAATGATGTTATAAAACTGAACATTACAGTTGAAGTGTAAAAACTCTGGCTCCTTGGATATTTCTCATTGTGCCTTTTATGGAAAATAAAATGAAATAACATAGGGGAGAAATCATGTGGTTTAGGGCTGTTGAGATGACAACTTTAGCAAACAAGGTATGTTCCCATCAAGAAAGGCAGAATGGTATTAGGCATTGAAACTGTCTCCTCAGTCAAGGGCATAAACCATGGTAAAAGAGTTATGACCGTTGCAGTAGTTTGAATCTCTATGGCCTTTAAAAATCTCATTTTTGTCTTTTCTCTTACGTCTTTGTCTGGACTTTAATACCTCTACATACATCTAGGTACATTGTTATTGAGTCATTTTCTTTACAATTTGGTACAGGTTTAAAGAGGGAATTAGTAACAAATCATGATGTTGAATTTGACTTTGCTACAAATTGAATACTATTAATTCGTAGTATTAAAAGCAAAATAGTGAAAATAAAAGTCTGCTGATAGTGAAAGACTGGGATCACTTTCCATACATATTTCATACGATATATATATATATATATATATAATAGATTTTTAATATAGATATGAAGATATTTTAAATCCATAAAATAAGAGCAACCCAACTAAGGGACAAATGAGTCTTGGTTATGTTAAAGGTAAAAGCACAGTGAAAATAAGCTTATTTAAAACTGACAAATCAGTATAGAACAGCAAGTGAAATCAATGTAGAAACTATAGAACTGTTTTTGACATATGTCTAAAATCTTCAGTGTTATTTTTATATTTTAAATCTAAATGAAACATATTCCCTTTAAATGATTATTTAAAGAAAATAGTATAAAATAATATATTTTATAATATTATAAAGTATTATAAATAAAAAAGCATAAACATCAGCAAATAATAAATATATTTAAATATCAGCCACTTTATTGGGAATGAAAGCACATTGATTAAATATATTTCTCATGAATTATTTGTGAATTGACACTGTAAGTGTTATCAGGAAACAGATAAATTATCTAAGATACACCTGAGGCAATATTAACAGTAAATTCATACCACAGCTTGAATCATGCTATAGTGTTACATAATTTATTGACTTTTATAT
The DNA here is from genome assembly GCA_006410615.1 of Neotragus moschatus. NCBI lineage: Eukaryota > Metazoa > Chordata > Mammalia > Artiodactyla > Bovidae > Neotragus > Neotragus moschatus. The sequence goes on from SJYA01002063.1 coordinate 2,662,821, forward strand.
ATACTTTGTAAAACTTGATATGAGTATAAATATCTTCATTATGCAAATGCGGGAAGTTATTAAGGGTATAACAGGACTGGTTGTGTGATATTTCAGTGGCAAGGCTCTCACAGCATCAATATAGTGTGTACTTGCAGGGATTCTGAAGTCATAATTGTATTGGTTATAAGTAGAAAAATCATGGTTAAGTAATTTTGTATCTAATCTAAAGATTTCAAATAAGCAGAAAAGATAACGATGGTGTAGTAAAAACAGTGGAATATTGATTCACAACCCTTGAGTTCATTGTATTTCCCTTTGGACTAGTAAGCCACAGTTTTCAAAACTTTTAAAGACAATAAATATTAATATCATCTTCCTGTTGATATATGACAGTCATATAAGTTGATGTGTATGTTTTGTAAACTACACAGCAGATACAAATATTGATTTTGATTCTTGCTATATCTATTAATTATCCTGGAGAAGCAGAAGTTAAGAAGAAGTATTAAAAATCATTCAAATACTGCTGTCTAAAATTGAGCCTGTAGTCATTCTATTTCTCAAATTATTTTTTAAGATGACTGAAATGTAGGGCATTTGTTCCTGAAATCTGATTACGTTCAGTTCAGTTCAGTCACTCAGTCATGTCCAATTCTTTGCAACCCTATGGACTGCAGCATGTCAGGTGTCCCTGTCCATCACCAACTCCTGGAGTTCACTCAAACTGATGTCCATTGAGTCAGTGGCATCCAACCATCTCATCTTCTGTCATCCCCTTCTCCTCCCACCTTCAATCTTCTCCAGCATCAAGGTATTTTCCAATGAGTCAGTTCTTCACATCAGGTGGCAAAAATATTGGAATTTCAGCTTCGGCATCAGTCTTTTAGGAAGGACTGGCTGGATCTCCTTGCAGTCCAAGAGACTCTCAAGAGTCTTCTCCAACACCACAGTTCAAAAGCATCAATTCTTTGGTGCTCAGCTTTCTTTAGAGTCTGACTCTCACATCCATACATGACTACTGGAAAAACCATAGCTTTGACTAGATGGACCTTTGTCGGCAAAGCAATGTCTCTGTTTTTTAATAAGCTGTCTAGGTTGGTCATAACTTTTCTTCCAAGAAGTAAGCGTCTTTTAATTTTATGGCTGCAGTCACCTTCTGCAGTGATTTTGGAACCAAAAAAATAAATAAAGTCTCTCACTTTTTCCGTTGTCTCCCCGAGTATTTGCCATGAAGTGATAGGACTAGGTGCCATGACCTTAGTTTTCTGAATGTTGAGCTTTAAGCCAACTTTTTCACTCTCCTCTTTCACTTTCATCAACAGGCTTTTTAGTTCCTCTTCACTTTCTGCCATAAGGGTGGTGTCATCTGCATATATGAGGTTATTGATATTTCTACCGGCAATCTTGATTCCAGCTTGTGTTTCTTCCAGCCCAGCATTTCTCATGATGTATTCTGCATATAAGTTAAATAAGCAGGGTGAAAATTTACAGTCTTGAGGTAGTCTTTCCTTATTTGCAAGAAATCTGTTGTTCCATGTCCAGTTCTAACTGTTGCTTCTTGACCTGCATATAGATTTCTCAGGAGGCAGATCAGGTGGTCTGGTATTCCCATCTCTTTAGGAATTTTCCACAGTTTGTTATGATCCACACAGTCAAAGCTTTGGTGTAGTCAATAAAGCAGAAGTATATGTTTTTCTGGAACTCTCTTGCTTTTTTCAATGATCCAGCTGAAGTTGTAAATTTGATCTCTGGTTCCTCTACCTTTTCTAAATTCAGTTTGAACATCTGTAAATTCAGGGTTCACGTATTGTTGAAAAAGTTGGCTTGGGGAATTTTGAGCGTTACTTTACTAGTGTGTGAGATGACTGCAACTGTGCAGTAGTTTAAGCATTCTTTGGCATTGCCTTTATTTGGGATTGGAATGAAAACTGACCTCTTTCATTCCTGTGGCCACTGCTGAGTTTTCCAGATTTGCTGGCATATTGAGTGCAGCATTTTCACAGCATTGTCTTTTAGGATTTGAAATAGCTCAGCTGGAATTCCATCACTACCACTAACTTTGTTTACAGTGACGGTCCCTAAGGCCCACTTGACTTCGCTTTCCAGGATGTCTGGCTCTAGGTAAGTGGTCATACTATCGTGATTATCTGGGTTGCAAAGATCTTTTTTGTATAGTTCTTCTATATATTTTTACCACCTCTTCTTAATATCTTCTGCTTCTGTTAGGCCCATACAATTTCTGTCCTTTATTGTGCCCATCTTTGCATGAAATGTTCCCTTGGTATCTCTAATTTTCTTGAAGAGATATATAGTCATTCCCATTCTATTATGTTCTTCTATTTCTTTGCATTGATCCCTGAGGAAGGCTTTCTTATCTCTCCTTGCTATTCTTTGAAAGTCTGTATTCAAATGGGTATATTTTTCCTTTTCTCCCTTGCCGTTTGCTTCTCTTTTTTTCTCAGCTGTTTGGAAGGCCTCCCCAGATAACCATTTTGCCTTTTTGAATTTTTTTCCCCCTTTGGGATGGTCTTGATCCCTGCCTCCCATGCAATGTAATGAACATCCATCCATAGTTCTTCAGGCACTCTGTCTATCAGATCTAATCCCTTGAATCTATTTGTCACTTCCAGTGTATAATCGTAAAGAGTTTGATTTAGGTCATACCTGAATAGCCTAGTGGTTTTCCCTACTTTCTTCAATTTATGTCTGAATTTGGCAATAAGGAGTTCTTGATCGAGTAACAGTCAACTCCCTGTCTTGTTTTTGCTGATTGTATAGAGCTTCTCCATCTTTGGCTGCAAAGAATATAATCAATATAATTTCGGTATTGATCATCTGGTGATGTCCATATGTAGAGTCTTCTCTTGTGTTGTTGGAACAGAGTGTTTGCTATGACCAGTGTGTTCTCTTGGCAAAACTCTACTAGCCTTTGTCCTGCTTCATTCTGTACTGCAAAGCCTAATTTGCCTGTTATTCCAGGTATTTCTTGACTTCCTACTTTTGCATTCCAGTCCTGTATAATGAAAAGGACATCCTTTATGGGTGTTAGGTCTAGAAGTTCTTGTAAGTCTTCATAGAATCCTTCAACTTCATTTTCTTCAGCATTTCTGTTCAGGCATAGACTTGGGTTACTGTGATATTGAATGGTTTGCCTTGGAAACAAACAGAATCTTTCTGTTATTTTTGAGATTGTATCCAAGTACTGCATTTGTACTCTTTTGTTTATTATGTTAGAATGATTATGTTAGAATGTTAAAAATATAAAAATTAAAGTAAATCCAAAAAAAAAAAATGTAGTGATTACTGTCACATTCTTTAGCATGTAAGCTAAAATCTGTAGATAATAGGAAGAGAATAACATTGCCAGCAAGTCCTACAAATCTTGGCAATCCACATAGTCAACAAAACGTGATAATATTTGTAGTTGGAGTTTCATAAACTTTAGCTTTTTAAATTTCTGACAGTATAGATTTCAGTTTGCAAAGTCTACACTGTATTAGCTTCCTCTGTTGCATTTTTCATGAAGATTTTCATGTAGATAAAACATAGATTATATTTTGAAATTCAATTTTATGTACATCATAATATTTAAGTCATTTAAATAAAGAACATATGTGATTTTAAATTCCACTGCACCAAAGGGATATAGAATTTATTTAAATTAATATTTGACTTCAACCATGTTATAAATTAAAAAATTTATTGGGGGAGGAATAAGTGAAACATTTTAGGAAGCATTCAAATGAGAAAGACAAAAGATATGATTTTTCCAGTAGTTATGTAGGGATGTGAGAGTTGGATCATAAAGAAGGCTGACTGCTGAATAATTGATGCTTTTGAACTGTGGTGCTGGAGAAGACTCCTGAGAGTCCCTTGTGCTGCAAGGAGATCCAACCAGTCAATCCTAAAGGAAATCAACCCTGAATTATTCATTGAAAGGACTGATGCTGAAGATGAAGCACCAATATCTTGGCCACCTGATGTGAAGAGCTGACTCACTGGAAAAGACCCTGGTGCTGGGAAAGACTGAAGGCAAAAGGAAAAGAAGGTAGCAGAGGATTAGATGGTTAGCATCATCAATTCAGTGGACATGAATTTAAGCAAACTCTAGGAGATCATAAAAGACAAGGAAACTCGGCATCCCACAGTCCATGGGGTTGCAAAGAGTTGGATGTGACTGAGGGACTGAACACCAACAATCATATATAACATCAAGATTCAGGAAAAATACAATGACATTCTCAAAATAATAGGACATTTTTAGTTCTATACTGTCTCTAATGTGAAATAATTTCAGTGACAGTTCTAGAATTAGACTCTACTGGTTCTATAAGTTCCTAGCCACGTGACATAGGTTAAGTGACCTAACCTGCCTGAGAGTCTGTTTCTTCATTTGTACCTTCAAAACTGTACCCATCTCAAATTATTCATAAGAGATAATGAGCATCCAAAATGTGACTGATTCAAGCTGTTTGAAATATATTATCAATAAAATTCTTCTGCATTCCAGACCTTCATTGTGATTTTACACAACCTGTGCTTTTATAGCTGTTATTAGTTATTTCCATCAATGCTATATTTTTCTCTTCATGTTGTACAACATTCTTCATTCACCCTCCAATGAACTTATAAATTCCTAACTTATAAAAGTGCCTGCCCTGTGGTAGGCACATAGTAATCATTAAGTAAAGAAGCAAATATTATCATTATTTTTCACTTCAATGCAGTAGTATGCCTTATAATAGCCTTTGAATCTAAATCTTTATAGTCAAAAAAACATGTACTCATGAATGAAATTTTACAGGATATCCTAAATTTTTCCTAGTAAAAGTGTTGTCTGGGGACCAGAAGCATTAGAGTCACCTGGAAACTTGTTAGAAATGCAGACGATTGGGTCCCACCCCAGAAGTAGTGAATCAGAATCTGTATTTTCATGTTTCCATAGATGATTCATGTAACAATTGGTCCTTGAACAATATGGGTTTGAACTGCAAGTATATAGTACATATTAAAATTTGAGGACTGCTTTAAAACATTTCTTCTAATTGTAGCCTTCAATAGTAATCATTTAATCCATTAATTCAGCAGATATTTAGCAAGTGCATTTTTTTTTAATTCTTCCATTCTAATGGTTTGAGGTTATGGTCAATTGCAAAGAGGTAAAGGTCAGTTTGGAATGACCATACTAAGATCTTTGCAGACAAGTTAGCACCTTAACTTGGTCTAGGGGAGTGGTCACAAAAGAATTAAGAAATATAAGGAATGACAATTCAATGTATTTGGTTTACGGAAACTGGGACCCACTGTACTTATGGGTACACTAAAAACTTTAAGAACAAGTCGAGTAAAGAAAGTGACACTCAAAATGAACTCTTTTTGGCCAGGAATAGCTCTGAACATCTAAAAAAAAGATATATATATATTTAAAAAAAGTTGAAACATAGGTAAATGTAAGGGAAAATATTCATGTTCTAGAGGATCCACTATTTGATCAAAGAGATCCTTTCTTTGTATATTTAGAATAATTTTATTTATAATTGTGACTAAGTAATTATATTTCAGAAGCTGGTTATTTGTCATAGTATAACTTTTTATAAAAAGAAATGACAAAATTTTCACAAAACTCTGTATTTCTTTAAGGCAGAATACAATGTGTTTATCCTTCTATCTTCATGTCCTTCTATACTACATGTGTAAGACATATGTCAGAGACGGCAATGGCACCCCACTCCAGTTCTCTTGCCTGGAAAATCCCATGGACAGAGCAGCCTGGTAGGCTGCAGTCCATGGGGTCACAAAGAGTCAGATGCGACTGAGCGACTTTACTTTCATGCATTGGAGAAGGAAATGGCAACACACGCCAGTGTTCTTGCCTGGAGAATCCCAGAGATGGAGGAGCCTGGTAGGCTGCCATCTATGGGGTCACACAGAGTTAGATACAACTGAAGCGACTTAGCAGCAGCAGTAGCAGCAGTAAGATATATGTTCAAGCACAATTGTTGGATAAAATTGTATTGGATAGAACTTGACTNCGCCAGTGTTCTTGCCTGGAGAATCCCAGGGATGGAGGAGCCTGGTAGGCTGCCATCTATGGGGTCGCACAGAGTTAGATACAACTGAAGAGACTTAGCAGCAGCAGTAGCAGCAGTAAGATATATGTTCAAGCACAATTGTTGGATAAAATTGTATTGGATAGAACTTGACTGAGGCCTTTAAATTCATTCAGGAAACACATAAACTTCTTCAGATGAATCACTGCTATCTCGTCACTGAGGGAAGTACAGTTGAGGTAATATATCTTGGGCTTGTAAAATAAATAGCAAACTCTGAAAAAGCCAAATAAAAATACAATCTTACATAAACAGGCAATTACATTTCTGTACTTGTATATAATTAAAATGGGGAGAAAAAGAAAAATGATGTTTGAATCTCTATCCTTCACACATACTATTTCTTTTTTGTTATAGTATTCTGCCTCTGAGTGTGGAATTGGATATTAGAAAATTATGCATACCTTATTAATGATCTGTACTCTTCCTCCTTTTAGCATATGTAGTCTGAAACTGTTAAAATTTCAGTAGTGAAAAATTTTTGGATGAAGTCAGTGAATACACAAGAAAAATAGAAAAGAAAATAGAATATGTTTATTTATAAACTTTTACATGAAGTAAATTTTGTCATCTCTTTTAGTTACATTTTTTTAATCTTAAGAGTTATTATTCTGAGCCTTTACCATGCCACAAATTAAATATGACTCTATTAATAATATTAGAAATACTAGAAATATTAATTCAAGTATCAGAGACTTGAGTGATAATCATTGACTTCCTTACAGTGTTCTTTTGGTTGAAATAAAAATAGAATTTTATTTTTGAAGTGCTCAATAACATTTTAAACATATATGTGATAAAGCAACAGATTTCACAGTGTTTAAAACTCCCAGTGTTCAACTCATGCACTTTAACCCTGATGTTGTTTATTCTTCAAATTATTAAAGATTTTCTTTTCTGTTAGATGAAGTGACAATTATATTACTTGCCCAATTCTTTTTAAGACCTCCTAAGAAAAAGTGAAAACTCTTCCTCTGCAGCAGAGAACAAGTTGGCCAGTTTGTCAAAATTTTAAACATCACTAGTTGAAATATTCTACTTATCAGAGTTTTTTTTATGACATCTGCCAAAAATTTAAGTTATTTTACATCAATATTACAAGGAAAAAATCTAGAAGAAATCAGAGGGAAAAAATTGTCACTATTGAATTATCCATGCATATATTGTTGGCACATAGTAGACGCTTGATAAAATTTGTTGAATGAATAGACGGGCTATGGACTAACCTCAATTTAGGATCGTCTAAACTTGTTTGCATACTGACTCTAGAAGCTGGGTAAAACTTAACTTCAGTCTAATATGGTTTGAGAGCCAAGACACATGTGTTAACGTAGTGCATTAAACAACACTGTGACCTCATCCACGATCTAGAGATAAATGTCACATCAAGCCATTCAAGCAGAAATTCTTGTTCTTTAGGCAGTAACTCTGGGAGGGGAAAAAATGATGAAATAGATCAAATCCTCTGTCTTTCACATTGCAGAGTAGCTGCAATTCCTAATAGTGAGGCTCAGCAGCTTTTGGGCTGATCAGGCTATTTTGGTGCTTTATCAAGAGAAAATTTTGACAGTCTTGGCTTGCAATTTAACCTCCTTCAGAACTGTTACAATCTGGTGGGGAAATATCCACAGAATACTAAACATCTATCTTATTTTAAAACCAGCCATTCTCTCATAAATAATAGCTGTATTTCATGCATGATCCTTTTTGTTCTGTTGCTACAGAAGCAGCCAACTAGGCAACAGAGGAAGCAAAAGTAAACTAACATATTCCCAGTTCTCTTGGCATCACTGATGAAAATGTCTGTTATGCTTATGATGATCCAAAAGACTTCACAAGAAAAACCATACTGGTTCGTGTTTTGTAAGGAAAGTGTGTGTAACAGGAGGCTGGGACATGGACGTTCAATGTTTGCCTATTGGAAAGAACAAAGCTTGTATGGGAAATGTGTCATAGCTCCCAGGCATGATGCAGTTCATGGAGACTAAAAGATGAGCATTTAAAATATTTTAACACCCAGAAGTTGCATTCACCATTTATGTTCTAGTAATGGTTGAATTACTTAGTATATTAAAATCTATTTCTTAAGGAAGATTAGAAAGTATAAACCTTTCTCTCTGTAGATTAGAATGAAATTGAGTTTCAACATATTTGTAAAATTGGTACTAAGAAGATTTATGCTTGTATCCTTTAATCTTTGCTCTCATAAAGCATAGCAAATTCTTTTTAAGGCCTAAAACTCGGAAGCCTAGTGGAAGGTTTTAGCACAGGCATCAGTAAAGACTCTTCCTTGAGATACAGACTGCCCTGGTGTTGGATACTAGAATCTTAAAAATGGTTGTGCTGGCTGAAACCATGCAGGGAGATCTTAAAAACCGATGGGGGAAATTACAGTTATTCTGTTACCTTTAATTAAAAAAAAAAAAAACATTGAAAATCCTCTTTCTGATAATTATATATATATGGAAAAGAGCAACTAGTAAAACTAATATTTATTTAGTACTCTATAATTTAAAGACTGAGAAATATTAAGAATTATTTTATTTATTTGTAAAGACACTTATCAAGAGTAGTTTAAAATAGTGCTTGCCCTTTTTTCTCATCATGTAATTTGCAGTATGGAGCAAGCATCCTTTCTATGCCTTTGTAAATTGCCATACTACTTTCTAAGTTTGAATCAGCTAGCAACATTTTAGCCTTTCAGTGTTCTGAGATATTTCTGATAGTTCGATTATTATGATGTTTTTGCTACGGTCGCTTTTTCTGGGAAATCATCTCTCTTTTTGTCACAGCCAATTTATTAGGTTATGTCAGTAACTTTGCCTCTATTAAATTCTCTTGGCTGCAGATCTAAAGTCTGTTTAACAGAAGCAGGATCAACATTCCCACACTATTTCTTCTATAATTCACATTTATTCTACCCTAGTTTTTCCTGCAATGTTAACTCTCTATTTTTTGTTTCTTTGCTGCACTTTCATCTTTGTTGGCTAATTACCTCTTTTTATTATCCTCTTTTGTAAAACATCCTATAGGTTTATCACCTAAGACAATATACACATTATGCTGCTGCTGCTAAGTCGCTTCAGTCCTGTCCGAATCTGTGTGACCCCATAGGTGGCAGGACATGAGGTTCCCCCTTTCTTGGGATTCTCTAGGCAAGAACACTGGAGTGGGTTGCCATTTCTTCCTCCAATGCATGAAAGTGAAAAGTGAAAGTGAAGTCACTCAGTCCTGTCCAACTCTTAGCGATCCCATAAACTGAGGCCCACCAGGCTTCTCCGTCCATGTGATTTTCCAGGCAAGAGTATTATTATGCAAATACTTGTAAATACAGTGTTGCTGCCATGTGGCAGATTCAAGGTTTGTTCTTTAGAATTTTCTGGATTTTTTAATTTTTTTAGAATATTTTTTGATCTGCATTTGGTTTAATCCAAGGATCTAGAACCTGATGACAGGGAAAGCCAAAGGCATATGCTCTATAGATTATGAATTTTGAATAAAATGCCAAGATTCNAATCTGGTGGGGAAATATCCACAGAATACTAAACATCTATCTTATTTTAAAACCAGCCATTCTCTCATAAATAATAGCTGTATTTCATGCATGATCCTTTTTGTTCTGTTGCTACAGAAGCAGCCAACTAGGCAACAGAGGAAGCAAAAGTAAACTAACATATTCCCAGTTCTCTTGGCATCACTGATGAAAATGTCTGTTATGCTTATGATGATCCAAAAGACTTCACAAGAAAAACCATACTGGTTCGTGTTTTGTAAGGAAAGTGTGTGTAACAGGAGGCTGGGACATGGACGTTCAATGTTTGCCTATTGGAAAGAACAAAGCTTGTATGGGAAATGTGTCATAGCTCCCAGGCATGATGCAGTTCATGGAGACTAAAAGATGAGCATTTAAAATATTTTAACACCCAGAAGTTGCATTCACCATTTATGTTCTAGTAATGGTTGAATTACTTAGTATATTAAAATCTATTTCTTAAGGAAGATTAGAAAGTATAAACCTTTCTCTCTGTAGATTAGAATGAAATTGAGTTTCAACATATTTGTAAAATTGGTACTAAGAAGATTTATGCTTGTATCCTTTAATCTTTGCTCTCATAAAGCATAGCAAATTCTTTTTAAGGCCTAAAACTCGGAAGCCTAGTGGAAGGTTTTAGCACAGGCATCAGTAAAGACTCTTCCTTGAGATACAGACTGCCCTGGTGTTGGATACTAGAATCTTAAAAATGGTTGTGCTGGCTGAAACCATGCAGGGAGATCTTAAAAACCGATGGGGGAAATTACAGTTATTCTGTTACCTTTAATTAAAAAAAAAAAAAACATTGAAAATCCTCTTTCTGATAATTATATATATATGGAAAAGAGCAACTAGTAAAACTAATATTTATTTAGTACTCTATAATTTAAAGACTGAGAAATATTAAGAATTATTTTATTTATTTGTAAAGACACTTATCAAGAGTAGTTTAAAATAGTGCTTGCCCTTTTTTCTCATCATGTAATTTGCAGTATGGAGCAAGCATCCTTTCTATGCCTTTGTAAATTGCCATACTACTTTCTAAGTTTGAATCAGCTAGCAACATTTTAGCCTTTCAGTGTTCTGAGATATTTCTGATAGTTCGATTATTATGATGTTTTTGCTACGGTCGCTTTTTCTGGGAAATCATCTCTCTTTTTGTCACAGCCAATTTATTAGGTTATGTCAGTAACTTTGCCTCTATTAAATTCTCTTGGCTGCAGATCTAAAGTCTGTTTAACAGAAGCAGGATCAACATTCCCACACTATTTCTTCTATAATTCACATTTATTCTACCCTAGTTTTTCCTGCAATGTTAACTCTCTATTTTTTGTTTCTTTGCTGCACTTTCATCTTTGTTGGCTAATTACCTCTTTTTATTATCCTCTTTTGTAAAACATCCTATAGGTTTATCACCTAAGACAATATACACATTATGCTGCTGCTGCTAAGTCGCTTCAGTCCTGTCCGAATCTGTGTGACCCCATAGGTGGCAGGACATGAGGTTCCCCCTTTCTTGGGATTCTCTAGGCAAGAACACTGGAGTGGGTTGCCATTTCTTCCTCCAATGCATGAAAGTGAAAAGTGAAAGTGAAGTCACTCAGTCCTGTCCAACTCTTAGCGATCCCATAAACTGAGGCCCACCAGGCTTCTCCGTCCATGTGATTTTCCAGGCAAGAGTATTATTATGCAAATACTTGTAAATACAGTGTTGCTGCCATGTGGCAGATTCAAGGTTTGTTCTTTAGAATTTTCTGGATTTTTTAATTTTTTTAGAATATTTTTTGATCTGCATTTGGTTTAATCCAAGGATCTAGAACCTGATGACAGGGAAAGCCAAAGGCATATGCTCTATAGATTATGAATTTTGAATAAAATGCCAAGATTCAGTTCAGTTCAGTTCAGTTGCTCAGTCGTGTCCAACTCTTTGCGACCCCATGAAGTGCAGCACCCCAGGCCTCCCTGGCCATCACCAACTCTCAGAGTTCACTCAGACTCAGGTCCATCAAGTCAGTGACGCCATCCAGCCATCTCATCCTCGGTCGTCCCCTTCTCCTCCTGCCCCCAATCCCCCCCAGCATCAGAATCTTTTCCAATGAGTCAACTCTTTGCATGAGGTGGCCAAAGTACTGGAGTTTCAGCTTTAGCATCATTCCTTCCAAAGAAATCCCAGGGCCGATCTCCTTCAGAATGGACTGGTTGGATCTCCTTGCAGTCCAAGGGACTCTCAAGAGACTTCTCCAACACCACAGTTCAAAAGCATCAATTCTTCTGCGCTCAGCCTTCTTCACAGCCCAACTCTCACATCCATACATGACCACAGGAAACACCATAGCCTTGACTAGACAGACCTTAGTTGGCAAAGTAATGTCTCTGCTTTTGAATATGCTATCTAGGTTGGTCATAACTTTTCTTCCAAGGAGTAAGCGTCTTTTAATTTCATGGCTGCAATCACCATCTGCAGTGATTTTTGGATCCCCCCAAAATAAAGTATGACACTGTTTCCACTGTTTCCACATCTATTTCCCAGGAAGTGATGGGACCGGATGCCATGATCTTCATTTTCTGAATATTGAGCTTTAAGCCAACTTTTTCACTCTCCACTTTCACTTTCATCAAGAGGCTCTTTAGTTCCTCTTCACTTCCTGCCATAAGGGTGGTGTCATCTGCATATCTGAGGTTATTGATATTTCTCCTGGCAATCTTGATTCCAGCTTGTGTTTCTTTGTACTGTGTAACTGTACAAAAGGTATATGAGCCACTATTAATACACTGTGGTAACTAAAATTTGAACCCTGTTGTTGGTGTCATCTTACTAAGCCACTGTAACTACAATTTAGGCTTCCCATGTAGCACAAGTGTAAAGAACCCATTTGCCAAAGCAGGGGACATAGAGACGTGGGTTCAGTCCCTGGGTCAGGAAGATCCCCTGCAGGAGGGCATGGCAATCCACTCCAGTATTCTTGCCTGGAGAATCGCTTGGTCAGAGGAGCCTGTTGGGCTACAGTCCGTAAGGCCGCAGAGTCAGACATGACTGAAGCGACCTGGCATACATGTGCACATTTTCTATATATATGTGCTAATGAGCCTGCCTGTATAGATAATTGGTTAATAAGTTACATAATTTAAGATGGTTTCTACCTAAATGATAAGTTATTTTAGGTTCTTTATCAAAAAGAAAACATTAAATAGTCTACAGTGGAGGTATGTTTTTTTTCACCTACAGTTATGTTATACAGAATTTGCCTAAATGGAATTTGCCCTTCATGATGAAGATGTTTTGGCTTGGCTCATAGGCTGCTTTTGGGTCAATGTGTTTTTTCTTTTCTTCTTCTTTAACCTTTATATTGTGGAACTTCATATGAACACATCACCTATAGAGACGGTGAGGTTCTGGGACACTCATTCTTGTTCACTAGCTTAACAAACACTAATTTATATCTGGAGCTTTAGCTACTGTGACTAGTCATCAGCATATGGAAGAATGTTTGGACAAGTTCACTCAGTCAAGGGATGAACACATTTCTTGGAATGTTGCAAAACAAAGCATAATAAGAATTAAAGTATTTTTTTTAATTAATAAGTTTATTCAAAAATTTGTTTCTCCAAATTTGAGACATATGTCTCTTTAGATCATGAAAAGTGAAAAAGTGAAAGTGAAGGTTGCTCAGTTGTGTCCGACTCTTTGCGACCCCGTGAACTATACAGTCTGTGGAAATCTATAGGCCAAAATATTGGAGTGGGTAGCCTTTCCCTCCTCCAGGGGATCTTCCCAACCCAGGGATCAAACCCATCTCCTACACTGCACGTAGATTCTCTACCAGCTGAGCTATCAGGGAATCCCCATTTGAATCATTACTTATCATTTCATTGGGGTGAAAGAGTATTGACAAATTTTGTTTCTCATGCTTATTTGTCAACAATGCATATTAATGACCAAAATTAATTTATTTTTTAACTCATCCTTTGTAAATACTTGAACGTTGTTGTTCCTATAGCAATATTCTGCACATATTTGAAAATGGTCAGCACATAGTAGGTACATATTAAATATTCTTTATCTTTCCTGTTCCTCTCATTAGTTATTTTTGCTATTTTTATTAATCTTACTTTAAGAACATTCAGTGTTGCTCCTTGTAGAGATTAGATTTTCAGGGCAATATTTGCAGATCACCACCTGGATTAGTTTTGTACTGGGAATAGTTGCATCAAGAAGCCATTTAATATTGTTAGGAGTAAGTAAGAAATTTCATAGGATGAAATTTCCCCTTAAATAACAACACAGAAAGTGGTTTGCTTACATTTGATCCCCAACACGAGGATATGTTTTAATAACACTTATAGCTTCTCATTAGTAAATGCACTCTCACTTGTAAATTAAATGACAAAATGCATGAGGAACTAGTTGGGTATAAACTTTTAATACAAGTCCCACACTTAGATGAAATTTTGCATGGGTTAGAAAATTAAAACAGACCTCAAATCTCCTTTAAACTAAATTTTCACTCTGTTTCAAAATGACTGTTCCCACATCATGCTAATAAAGTGCACCGTGTCATGTTTATGTTTGAAATCTCATAGGGCTGATTTCAAAACAGCTCTCTTTGGTGGGACACAGATGCAACTCTTGCAGTACTTTATTAACACCATGTTCCATTTAAGGAGTCCTTTGTGCTCTGTGTTCTTTTTTCTGCTGACCATTTCCTTGTCAATATTTTTTCCTCTTATTTCTGGATGATCAACACTTTTGACATATTAAAAAAAAGCCATATTGAGTTCATGAAGTCTCATAAGAATAATTAGTAATGGAAAGCTATAGTGCTGATTATTTTCCTATAACTCTGAGTATACATTATTTTAAATTGTTGGAATTTCCTTTTCCCAGTTGTAAGCTAATTTTTAAAATTAATATGTAGATTCGCTTTTCTTAATAATGCTAGTGACACACATTTTTTGTTGCTCTATCTAATTACTTATTTAAGGCTGATATAAGAATACCTCCCACAAGACATCACTAATTGTATGTAACCCAGTTATTTCTAGACTGACTTTTGTTATTATAACATGATTAAAATACCACATTAATTATGCAGAACTCTATAAAATGAAATTCAACAGAGGTAATAAATGCATATTAATAATACCTAAGTTACTAGTCTATGTATTTGGTTGAATGAGATGCAGAATATATTTTCAATTCATAGAGATAACTGTACATGATATATGATAGATGCCAGGAGAAATATCAATAACCTCAGATATGCAGATGACACCACCCTTATAACAGAAAGTGAAGAGGAACTAAAGAGCCTCTTGATGAAAGTGAAAGAGGAAAGTGAAAAAGTTGGCTTAAAGCTCAACATTCAGAAAACGAAGATCATGGCATCTAGTCCCATCACTTCATGGGAAATAGGTGGGGAAACAGTGGAAACAGCGTCAGACTTTATTTTTGGGGGGCTCCAAAATCACTGCAGATGGTGACTGCAGCCATGAAATTAAAAGATGCTTACTTCTTAAAAGAAAAGTTATGACCAACCTAGATAGCATATTCAAAAACAGAGACATTACTTTGCCAACAAAGGTCCGTCTAGTTAAGGCTATGGTTTCTCCAGTGGTCATGCATAGATGTGACAGTTGGACTATGAAGAAAGCTGAGCGCCGAAGAACTGATGCTTTTGAATTGTGGTGTTGCAGAAGCCTCTTGAGAGTCCCTTGGACTGCAAGGAAATCCAACCAGTCTATTCTAAAGGAGATCAGCCCTGGGTGTTCTTTGAAAGGAATGATGCTAAAGCTGAAACACCAGTACTTTGGCCACCTCATTTGAAGAGTTGACTTATTGGAAAAGATTCTGATGGGATTAGGGGCAGGAGGAAAAGGGGACGACAGAGGATGAGATGGCTGGATGGCATCACCAACTCGATGGTCGTGAGTCTGAGTGAACTCCTGGAGTTGGTGATGGACAGGGAGGCCTGGCGTGCTGTGATTCATGGGGTCACAGAGAGTCTGACACGACTGAGCGTCTGAACTGAACTGAACTGATATATGATAGCTTATGGTGAATGATGTCAGATTCCCGATCTCTGAGTTGGTGATGGAGAGGGAGGCCTGGCGTGCTGCCATTCATGGGGTCGCAAAGAGTCAGACACGACTGAGCGACTGAACTGAACTGAACTGAAGAAGATTTAGCTTCGGGACCAGGGACTAGGCTTGATCACTCAAGGGCTACTTTAATAAAAGGTACAGAGAAAGCTTCTGACATAGACATCAGAAGGGGGATGGAGAATGCCCCCCTAGCTATTCTTATCAAGACCTTACCTACTTTTTTCAGACCCACTTCCACAACATACATCTTAAATTAACAAGATTAGAATGAACAATAGAAAGATCTTACTAGACCCACTCCCATAGAAAAGAAAGAAAGTGAAGTCTCTCAGTTGTGTCAGACTCTTTGTGACCCCGTTAGCTGTAGCCTGTCAGGCTCCTCTGTCCATGGGATTTTCCAGGCAAGAATACTGGAGAGGAATACATTTTAAGATGACAGGATTATTCAGAAGGTGCTTGCTAAGGAGAAACATGTCTTCAAGCAAGACACATTGTTATATTGACTAAGACAAAGCAATGTAGGAAAGAATTTTTGTCCTTTTCTTCTTGAGAGCCTCAGACCCCTTTCTCCTCCTTGGGAACCCTGGACTTCTTATCAATCAACCTAGAAATTGACTCTCTCATTTACAGTTATTTTCTTTAATCTTATCCAACTAAAAACAGGGGAAAGAATTTCAGGGTTAACCAGGATGCAAAATCCTTTCCTTTAATTTTATTTTAGCTTCATAATCTAATTTGAATTAATATTTGGTACATTGTAAAGTTCCAGAGATATTCTAATGTTTTTGGACTTGAGTTTTCATTTACAAAACAACAAGTGGAAATGAATGTTTGGAAAAGTAAAATTTTAGGGGAATTTTCTTGTGGTAAGTGATTATGACTCAGCTTTGAATGCAAGGGACTGTGGTTCCATCCCTGGTCTGGGAATGATTACATCTTCTTTATCCATTCGTCTGTTGATGGACACTTAGGTTGCTTTGGCTATTGTAAATAAGAATTCTGTGAACAATGGGGTACATGTTTCAGTTTGAGTTAGTGTTTTTATTTTTTCAGATATATACATATATATATATGAGTTTTTAATTAGGTATGTTTTTCTCTAAATTATTTCTGAGAAAAAAATGGAAATCTGGAATAAGTGATGGTAGAACATAAGGACATAAAATAAGTGGTGAAGACATGATTTAAACAATTAAACCGTGACTCAGGGGAATATTAAGCAAAGTGTGTGAATGTAAAGGATCTAAGGTATGTCTTGTCAGAAAGCGAACAGCATCTCTAATTAAATGAATGTTAAGAAAAGCTACAAAATGAAAATAGTTGAAGTCTAGTCAGTCACCAGGAAACCCTCAAAAATACCATAGAAACATTATATTTCAGATATTGATAATATATTTAACAATGAATATGGGATAGGTCTTACTGTTTTATAAACAGAAGACTTTTGTACTGATTTTTGTACTCTGTACTGCAGTACAGAGCAGAGAATACAGATTAGATTTGTGGGGTTTCAACATACGGCAAAATAACCATATAAAACCACCTCTGGAACAGTGTTAAAGATGACATTTGGTTAAAAGCATAACAAATGAAAACAGACAAATCCAACATTGCTTAAAGTATTATCAGCTCATGTGATTCATTCTTGAATTACCATTGTTCTCTATATCCTTGGCTTTTCTTATCAAGTTTATCTCCCTCTTCCCAACATAATAAATTGAAAATGTTTAAACTATAGGACAATTAGGCATGGGTATTTTTTTTTTTCAAAATTAAATCAAAAACTCCTTTTACCACCGCTATTGCCTTATAAGAATATCTCATATTGTTAGATTTATTGACAGAGGTTTAGTGGTTTGTTACTCAAAAGTTACTATACTTTTTTTTTTGCAAAATAATGAAAATCATTCCATTAGATTTCATAACAAGATCATACAACTGATTTCATAGGTTTATTTATTATACAGCAGTATATGAGGTCATAACTAATATAACCAAATATTCTTCACAAAGAGGTTAAATTGTCCTTCTACTGACCCTTTTGCTATCCTTTCAGAACAGAAACTGCATTTGTCGACTGCCATCCGAATGGGCAACTGATTCTAAGGGAATTTGCCTAAGCATTAACAATTTGCTTCTATATTTAATTTCTTCTGAAAATCCCAAATTGTTTTATTGATTTTGATTTGTTAATTTCCTTTAATGTAGAAGTGATCATAATTAACTGAAAATAGCATTAGACTGAAAACTAACAATTCATAGGTAAATAGTGTACTAAATGGCTAATCAGAGTGACACATAGAGACCTTTGGACTTTGACTACTAGGCAAAATATGGTGCAAATATAGCATGTGTCCATTGTATTTGGAATTGCTGAAAGGTTTTACTCAAATAACTTTTTACACATTTGCCATTAAAATTCCAAAATTGATGTTATGATATCTATATGAAATATATAGATAGGAATAAAATATTTATCACAGCTTATGGATCAATAGATTAAAATTTTGAGAGCTTTGATAATAATTTAGAAAATGATAAAATCATGTTTTAAATTACCATACATTCTGTTGTTATACCAAGATAATGCTTTTTTTCCATTGAAGAAAACTCATTTAGAAACCATTTTATGTTTCATTCATTTCATTATATTTTTAAGTGATAAATAAGAATAGATTTCTGAATATTTTAATTTCTTAATATGGCATTTTCTTTCCTATGTGATAAAGTGCATCCTAAATGCCTAGTCTTTTGCTCTCTTCAGAAACTCTTAATTCCAGCTCCTTTACACTGATGTTTAGTGCTTATCCAACATATTTTAGGGTCATGGTTATTATAGTATTTACTTACATGTGAATTTCATTAACCACCCATGAGTCTTGGGATTTTCTCACTATCATATAATGACATTTCTCAGTTTCTTATTTGTAGACCAGATCCAGACTGGCCACTGCAGAAATGTAGTAGAGAATTGCTTTCTGATTTATTGGGATGTTATAAAAGTTTTAGATGTAAATGTGAAGAGGGGCTTTAGATCATAAATGGTACTTTATTTGATAACTCAGCCTCAATCTTTTGTAATAAAGCACCTAATGAAATAAAGCAATGTAATTTATCAAATACATATTGAATTTCTAGAACTTTCAAGATACTGTGTTTATACTTTATGAAGATAAATAAGACATAGTTCTTCCATCAAGAGGCTTGAAGTCCAATGGGAGAATGAGGTATTGTACAGGAAGAGCTATAAGAAAAGGAATTTTTAAAAAATTTTATAAAATTCACAAGTTGAAAAGATTATGGAAGGTACATATATGAGGCACATTTGAGCTTAGATAGAGTTTGCCACTTTATGGCCAGCAAGATTTAGATAGGTAGAAAGAGAAGAACATCGTAGGAAGAACAAGGACATGGTTGAAAAGCATGTAACATTTTTGAGAGCAGTGGGTTGGTTCAAATCCTCCAAGAGAAGAAGACAAGGTAGAAAATGATCTACAATAGATTTGTTGAAGGGTAAAGGGAAGGGAGAGCTTTCCAGATGGTGTTCGAGGTAAAGAACCCACCTGCTAATGCAGGAGACATAAGAGACACAGGTTCGATCCCTGGGTCAGGAAGATCCCATGGAGGAGGAAATGGCAATCCAGTCCAGCACTCTTGCCTGAAGAATCCGTGGATAGAGGAGCCTATCAGGATACAGTCCATAGGGTTGCAAAGACTTGGATATGACTGAATCCACTTAGCATATATGCAAAGGGGATGGAACTGGAAAAGGCAGGGAGAGCGTGAGACCAGTAGAAGTCTCAAGCTTGTGAAAAAAGAGGTAAGGGAGGATTAAACAGAGGAGGCTCAGGGAACAGTGCAGGTCTGAGGAAAAGTTTGGCCATGTTGACGGTTCCAATAAGAGTCAAAGTGCTAACACTAGTTACCCTGGCATTCTTAGACTTTGGTGGAAAGCAATGTGGACAGTGCGGCTTCAGGATTTATGGGTGGTCACTGAAGGCTCTGCCCAATTATGGCTCCTGAAAAGTGTTTAAAGGAGATGCATACTGATAGCATTGTCCATTGGTATCACAAACATCTGCAGGTAATTCAAATAGCTTCATTGGCTGGAACATATACTATAAGGCAGGGAGGGAGTGGAGACTGCATTATGAGGGGCCTGAAATGTCAATTTGGAATGTGTACTTGGAATGTGTACTTTATCTAATAGAAAGACACTGCAAAGTTTTGAAGTATCATTTAGAAAGAATTAATTTTTGGAACTATATTTACATTAATGCATATGTGATAGATTATTTTAAAGGGGGCAAGTTGGCTAGACTAACTTATTATACACTGTGCTAATTCAATTGGAAGAAAAGCTCTATAAATGTTGGCTGATTCATGTGGAGGTTTGACAGAAAATAGCAAAATTCTGTAATGCAATTCAGTTCAGTTCAGTTGGTCAGTCACATCTAACTCTTTGTGACCCCATGGACTGCAGCACACCAGGCCTCCGTGTCCATCGCCAACTCCCAGAGTTTACTCAAACTCATGTCCATTGATTTTGTGATGCCATCCAACTATCTCATCCTCTGTCACCCCCCTTCTCCTCCTGCCTTCACTCTTTCCCAGCATCAGGGTCTTTTCAAATGAGTCAGTTCTTCAGATCAGGTGGACAAAGTTTTGGAGTCTCAGCTTCAGCATTAGAACTTGCGATGAATTTCAGTATTGATTTCCTTTAGGATGGACTGGTTGGATCTCCTTGCAGTCCAAGGGACTCTCATGAGTCTTCCTCAACACCACAATTCAAAAGCATCAATTCTTTGGTGCTCAGCTTTCTTTATAGAACAACTCTCACATCCATATATGACTACTGGAAAAACCATAGCTTTGACTAGGTGGACCTTTGTTTNTCTTGGCAAAACTCTATTAGCCTTTGCCCTGCTTCATTCTTTACTCCAAGGCCAAATTTGCCTGTTACTACAGGTATTTCTTGACTCCTTAATTTTTCATTCCAGTCCCCAATAATGAAGAGGCCATGTTTTTTTGATATTAATTCTAGATGGTCTTGTAGGTCTTCATAGAACCATTCAATGTCAGCTTCTTCAGCATTACTGATTGGGACATAGACTTAGATACTGTGATATTGAATCATTTGCCTTGGAAACAAACAGAGATCATTCTGTCATTTTTGAGATTACATCCAAGTACTGCATTTTGGACTTTTTTTTTTTTTTTTTAACCATGATGGCTAGTCCATTTCTTCTAAGGGATTCTTGCCCACAGTAGTAGATGTAATGGTCATCTGAGTTAAATTCAACCATTCCAGTCCATTTTAGTTCACTCTTGCCATCTCTTGTTTGACCACTTCCAAATTTGCCTTGATTCATGGACCTAACATTCCAGTCTCCTGTGCAGTATCGCTCTTTACAGCATCAGACTTCACTTCCATCACCAGTCACATCCACAACTGGGTGTATTTTTTGCTTCGGCTCCATCTCTTCATTCTTTCCGAAGTTATTTCTCCATGATCTCCAGTAGCATATTGGGCACCTACTGACCTGAGGAATTCCTCTTTCAGTTTCCTTTGTTTTTGCATTTTCATTCTGTTCAAGGGTTTTCATACTGTTCATACTGTTCATGTAAACCAATTATCCTTCAATGAAAAATTAAATTAATTAAGAAATTAATAGCTATGATTGAACTACAAATGACAGGGAAATATGTTGACAAAAGGATGAAAGGCTGAGGAAGAGAGAACAAGTAGGATGCAAGTGGAATGGCAAAGAAGAGAAATGACTCTAATTTAAATCTAGATTTCTCAAAGAATGTCAATATCATCCATTCATTTAGCCATTCAAAAATACTTAATGAACATCTACTATGTGCCAAATACTATTTTAGAGAATACATCCGAGAAGAAAAAAGAGAAAAATTCCTTTTAAAATGGAATTTATATTTGATTGGATAAGGCTGAAAAAAAGTAAGCGTTTTTATCAAGCAGTGCTAAGTGTTATAAGAAAAATTAGGTGGAAAGTGCAGAAGAGATGAGAGGAATCAGGGAGGTGAGGAGATTAGCTCTTCTTTTAAAAATGTGATCAGGGACCACTCATTAAAAAGATATTAGGAAGTCATGTGTATGTCTTCTTTGGAGAAATGTCTGTTTAGGTTTTTTCCCCACGTTTTGATTGTGTTGTTTATTTTTCTGGTTTGAGTTGTATGAGCTGCTTGTATATTTTGGAAATTAATCCTCGGTCAGTTGTTTCATTATTTTTTCCCATTCTGAGGGTTGTCTTTTCACCTTGCTTATAGTTTCCTTTGCGGTGCAAAAGTTTTTAAGTTTAAGCAGGTCCCACGTGTTTACTTTTGTTTTTATTTCCATTACTCTAGGAGGTGGGTCATAGAGAATCTTGCTTTAATTTATGTCATCGAGTGTTCTGCCTATGTTTTCCTCTAAGAGTTTTATATTGAAAAGATGCTCAGCATCACTCGTTATTAGGGAGATGCAAATCAAAACTACAATGAGCTATTACCTCACACTGGTCAGAATGGTCCTCATCAAAAAGTCTACAAACAATAAACGCTGGTGAGGGTGTGGAGAAAAGGGAATGCTCTTGCATTGTTGGTGGGAATGTAAATTGATATAGCCACTATGGAAGATGGTATGGAGATTCCTTAAAGAACTAAGAATAAAAGTACCATATGACCCAGCAATCTCACTCCTAGGCATATACCCTGAGGAAACCAAAACTGAAAAAGACTCACGTATCACACTGTTTATTGCAGTGCTATTTACAATAGTTAGAACATGGAAGCAACCTAGATGTCCATCGACAGATGAATGAATAAAGAAATTGTGGTATATATACACAATGGAATATTATTAGGCCATAAAAAGGAATGCATTTGAGTCAGTTCTAAATGAGGTGGATGAATCTAGAGCCTATTACACAGGGTGAAGTAAGTCAGAAAGAGAAAAATAAATTTTGTATATTAACACATATATATATGGAATCCAGAAAAATGGTAGTGAAGAATTTATTAGCAAGGCAGCAGTGGAGAAACGGACATAGAATAAACTTATGGACATGGGGAGAGGGAAGGAGAGGGTGAGATGTATGGCGAGAGTAACATAAACACTTACATTACCATGTGTAAAATAGATAGCCAAGGGATATTTGCTTTATTTCTCAGGAAACTCAAACAAGGGCTCTGTATCAACCTAGAGGGGTGACATGAGAGGGAGGTTCAAAAGGGAGGGGATATATGTATACCTATGACTGATTCATGTTGAGGTTTGATAGAAAACAACAAAATTAAAGAATTAAATTAAAAATTAAATCAATTTAAAAATAACAAAAGCAAAGAAAAAAAAAAAGACATTTGGAAAAAATAACCATGCAGAAATACATAGGAAGCAGAAAAATGGGACCTGAGGTAGAGTGAAGGACAGAGGAAAAGCAACAAGGGAAAAGCAAAGCCTGAAGTAAGAGTGTTCCCAACATTTTCACTAAACAGCATGGGACCAAGGAGACTGGAGAAAAGAGCGACAGGAAAGTGGCCAGAAGCACTGCCAAGGATTAATCAGTGATGATGAGTAGCGGGTGCAGGCAGTTATCTTTTGGGACATTGCATAAAATTAAAGGTCACGTATAGTTTGAACAGAGAAGGGACATGATTTCACACTGATCTTCATTCTGCTCACTCTTTTGCGAATAGGCTGTAGGAGAGCAAATTCAGAAACAGGAAAACTTCATGTGAGCGTTTTCCAGTAACAGGTGAGAGAAGTTAGCAACAAACATGGTAGGAAGAATTCAGACTCTGGATAATAATCAGGCATAATTAAACCCTGCTACCTGCCATGATTATGCATATTTACTTCTCGAGGTTGGAAGCAATGGTAATAAACATGTCCTCTGTCATTTTGAATAGGAAAATTCAACTCTATGTAGTGCCTCCATTGAGTGTAACTGGCAGACTGTTTTGAATAAGATGTACTATCATTTGTCTTCCTGTAATCTCCAGAAAAACAGTTTTATTTCACAAAGTTGTAGGATCACTTTTATTAATAGTTTTATACAAACTAAAGCAGACTTTACAGATGCTGATTCATCTGTCAAAAACAGTTTCTCTTCCTCAAAGTTTAGCTCTTCGTTTAAATATCCCCTCAGCTGAGAAGTTACATGTCTGCATTTCCTCTCTGCTCCCATATCCCTTTCTCTCTCTGTTTTAAAAAATTTAATTAATTTATTTTAATTGGAGGCTAATTACTTTACAATATTGTGGTGATTTTTGCCATACTTCTCTTTTATCTGGTATGACACCTAAGCTTTGTAGTGCTTGCTGATTTAAACATCTATCTTCCTCTTAGCCAATAGCCCTTTCCATGGAATGAAATTTCTCCTATTATTTCATTATACACTGTTTGATAAACCAAACAATGATGAATGTTTCTAGTCATTCTCATA
Source organism: Neotragus moschatus (assembly GCA_006410615.1). Lineage (NCBI taxonomy): Eukaryota > Metazoa > Chordata > Mammalia > Artiodactyla > Bovidae > Neotragus > Neotragus moschatus. The sequence goes on from SJYA01002063.1 coordinate 2,686,997, forward strand.
CTGAAAAGGCATAGGTTCTCACAAACTTATGAAACACCATCATTTCCACAAACTCAGATGCCTGTTATCCTATATCTCTTCATATGAACTCTCTTCAATGGGAGGTCTGCATTTATCTCTGTTTATTAAAGATCTATAGCTGAAATAATTCAGGTAAGGCACTGAGATCAGTATATGGCACATAGAAAGTTCTCCCTGCCCCCACTGCTATGTCATGATGACTATATTCATTATACTCACCTTCTTTTTTAGAATGGGTAGAAGAATAGATATTATAAGTGGAATACTTTAGACAATCAACATTTATTTCTTTGAATGTTTCTTTTTCCTTTAAATGTTTATTTTGATTTAGATTCAACTTTCTTATTGTGAAAATCATTCATATTACTGCTTTGCCAATTTCTTTCCAAATTCTTCACTCTCTAAATTTATAGAATCACATGATGGTACTAAGTAGAGTAGGATTTTCCAACAGTTTTCATATATGTATTATGATACATAGTTATTTATATCTATTATTACTTGTAGTGGTAATAGCATTGTTACTCACTTGTTACTTTCTTAATAAATAAAAAGCACATTTGAACAATTATAAAGAGTATTGAAAGAGAGAGAAAAGATAAATGGATATTGTTGAAAAGCTTTTTAAATCTAAAGCAGAGAATATATCAGACTATGTATAAAAATAAGAAAGAGCACAGAAATAAATATATAGAGATGATGAGTGAGTGGAGTACCATAAGAAGGTGTGATGGAATTTTAACTAGATGGGAAAATAGAGGGAACAAGGTTATGAGACTGAAAAACACCTGCCATAATGAAGAAAGCATTACTGAAGCCTCTGTCGCTCTGGAAGAAAACATCGTTACTACAGAGAAGCTAGGGCTAGCTGCTAGCAAAGCAGGTATAAGAAGCTTCCTAGGTCCCCCACCCTCCTCCCTTATGAGATCTAGGTTTTAAAAATCCAACTTTTCCTTTAAAACAAGTAGTTGAATTAACTCAAATGTAATACTATCTAAGAAAAGCAGGAATTTAAAAGTAGGAAGAATATAAAAAGGAATGCCCTAGAATCCTCTTGTACCCTACCCATTGAGCATGAATAAAAACTGCATCTGTCAAAGTATTTTTCACTTCATGTTTATGTAAAATCAAACTATTCCCCGTTCCTTTCCTCTTCTTTCTTTCCCTCTTTCATAACTGACTTCAATAACCTTCCTCTTTATGCACCCACAATGAAACAACAACCATGTTCCCCAAAGAAAAACAAACGTGCTAAATTGACTGATAACTTTTCAGCAAAATGAACTCTTTCAAAAAAGAGAGCTAAAAGAAGAAAATGATACATGTGGGTGGATTATACTTGGTGTCCTGAAATACTTTCATCATTTGAAGATCTGCTTCTAAGCATTTTATTTGAAACAAGATGTTGCATTGTTTTTTCTTGTCTATATCACACTAATACACTAAGGTATTGCAAATGGGCATGCACCTGACAACTGATTCATTCCCCATTGGGAAAATGCATGGCACCTAAAAATGTCTACACTAAGAACAAGCAAATCCTGGCTCCAGGTGAGGTTTGTAGGATCTGATCAGGTATCAGGGGATTCTGTTCTCAAGTGTAAGAATAAACTATGTTGAGAAGCATAGTCCTCATAAAAGCATTTCCTTTTGTTTTGAGTCCAAAGCAATCTTTTATATATTAATACTAATGAGGCTGCACTCTTGCTCACTTCCTTTTTATTCAGATATTATAAATCACACATTAAAGAAACATTAGACTACATTACAACCTTCAAATTGTTTCTCATTTTTGCCTTTTTATATTTTTACAGTTGAGTAGAACTATTCTATAGTACCTGTCTTTGAGTTTCCCTCTCTTGGATAAACTTATAAATGAAACTACCTACAGATATATCAGGGAATCAATATCCTCTAGGTTGGGTTTCAAGATAAAACTACCTTGTATCAAATTTTATTCTGTAACATTTGCTATTACAGGGAGGTAGGGAGATAGGTACACACACACACACACACACACACACACACACACACATATAGAGAGAGAATTTCATTTCCGTAAAGTGAAATAAAGAATATAGAGTAAGTCTTATATCGGGACTTTGCTATATTGCAACACTGGAACCCAGAAGTTAAAGTCTAAAATTTCCCACCAGAAATTAACAGCACATAAAGCAACTCTATAAATGAATTATATTAGAAGTCCTTCATTTTCGTGGAAACGAATAGTTTTATATTTAAAACCAGAGTGTTTCATGTATTATACNAATAAAGAATATAGAGTAAGTCTTATATCGGGACTTTGCTATATTGCAACACTGGAACCCAGAAGTTAAAGTCTAAAATTTCCCACCAGAAATTAACAGCACATAAAGCAACTCTATAAATGAATTATATTAGAAGTCCTTCATTTTCGTGGAAACGAATAGCTTTATATTTAAAACCAGAGTGTTTCATGTATTATACAATATGTATGTCTGTGTATTCAGTTGCTCAGTCATGTGACCCCCCAGACTGTAGACCTCCAGGCTCCTCGGTCCATGGGATTTCCCAGGCAAGAATATGGAGTGGGTTGCTATTTCCTTCTCCAGGGGATCTTCCTGTCCCAGGGATAAAACCCACATCTCCTGCTTGGCAGGCAGATTCTTTACCACTGAGCCACCTGGGAAGATTTAATGGCATATTAATCTACTAGCCATCAAAAAAGTTTCCAGTTGTGTCCAGTAATTTTCATGTTTTTTTCTTGTTGTTTATAATATGTAGTCCCATGCTTTTCTGCAATGTCTTGTCTTTCTTCCTAATTTGTAAACCCCTTGTTTACAAATAAGGTCATAAGGAATATTTTCATCAACTATATCATAATCTCTAGTGGAATAAAATGACACACTTAGTTCTTTGCAATTTCCTGGAGTTAAATTAATTGAATATATACGTTTTTGTAATAGCAAATTTTAAGTCATTGATGGCATGAACCAAAAGTAGCTTTTATTGATATATGCCTTGATATTTACTGTCAGATCGTATGACTCAGTATTCATCTGGTAAAAAATTATACATATATCTTTGATAAATTATTTGCCAAAATTTAATTTGTCAACTTTAAACAATCTAACATATGATCATTTGAATATGCTCTGTAACCATCACTTNTTTTTTTTTTTTTTTTTAAGTATCAGAGGGTTGCTGGTGCTGCTAAGCCGCTTCAGTCGTGTCCAACTCTATGCGACCCCAGATGGCAGCCCACCAGGCTCGCCCGTTCCTGGGATTCTCCAGGCAAGAACACTGGAGTGGGTTGCCATTTCCTTCTTCAGTTCATGAAAGTGAAATTGAAAGTGAAGTCGCTCAATCGTGTCCGACTTCTAGCGACCCAATGGACTGCAGCCCACCAGGCTCCTCCAACCAGGGGATTTGCCAGACAAGAGTACTGGAGTGGGTTGCCATTGCCTTTAGCCTTTTATATTAGTTTCTTTTGCTATTTGGAAGGTAGCCATCCATTGTTTAAAAATATCATTGCCAGTGATTAGTCAGGAAACAGAGAAATGGGATTACTAATACCCTATGTCTGATCATTCTATCCTCATTAAATAATTTAGTTCTTTCTGTNAGGGGATTTGCCAGACAAGAGTACTGGAGTGGGTTGCCATTGCCTTTAGCCTTTTATATTAGTTTCTTTTGCTATTTGGAAGGTAGCCATCCATTGTTTAAAAATATCATTGCCAGTGATTAGTCAGGAAACAGAGAAATGGGATTACTAATACCCTATGTCTGATCATTCTATCCTCATTAAATAATTTAGTTCTTTCTGTTTTCTCTATTATGTCCAGGATTAGGGAGCTGGACAAGAATAGTTGCTTTTCCTTAAAGAGAAGACTCTCTGAAGAGAAAGTGTCTTTTGTTGGGGAAGTAAGCAGGGATGCATATGTAAATCTGACTGTTCAGATTACTGCCTCAATTTGCTGGAAGCACATTTTGTCAAAATATATGCCAGACTACCTAGAGTTTAAGAGCTTGAGAAATGTACAGACAACTGCTCCAGACCTATTGAATTAGAATCTCTGGAAAGTCAGAGCAGGAATCTACATTTTAACATTGCCCATATGCAGACTATAATTTAAATACCAATACTTCGAGGGAAAAAAAGAGAGCCAATTTGTATGTAATCATTAGATTTTACATTCAAGAATTGGATGTAAAATTGAACAAATAATTTGAAATGCCTACTATAGACCACAGTTTTGTTTTGTTTTTGTTTTTTGTAGAAAGGAGAGCTGTTAAGATATATAATTTAAAGAGGAAATATACATTAAGAGTGAATACACTGTTTTTCAATGTCCTTTGCACAATTTAATCAGCTGCAATTGCCCTGCATAGACAAAACAGAAAAGGCTCAACATAAAACTGTTGTTTGCTTGTTCTCTGTAATCACTATAAACAAGCACAGCAGGTAGATCCCTGAAACAGTTGTGAGCCCGAAAACAAAAGGTTTAAAAATAGTAAAGACAATTTTCTTACAAACGTGAGGTGTTACTTCTCACTCTTTACAGTGAATGACTGTCCATGTCTCTTTGTGTTCAATTTTACTGATTTCAGAAACGTCATAATACCTGTTGACAGGTTTAAAAAATGAACTTTTTCTTTTCTTACATCTGTGAAGGTAAAATTAGCCGCTTTGTTCACAGCAGTTACGCTTGGCAATATTTAACATTAGGTAGAGGTTATGTCCGGAGAAGGCAATTGCACCCCACTCCAGTACTCTTGCCTGGAAAATCCCATGGACAGAGGAGCCTGGTAGGCTGTAGTCCATGGGGTTGCTAAGAGTTGGGCACAACTGAGCAACTTCACTTTCACTTTTCACTTTCATGCACTGGAGAAGGAAATGGCAACCCACTCCAGTGTTCTTGCCTGGAGAATCCCAGGGACGGTGGAGCCTGGTGGGCTGCCATCTACAGAGTCGCACAGAGTCGGACACGACTGAAGCCACTTAGCAGCAGCAGCAGCAGCAGAGGTTATGTCTTCCAATTGGGAGACATAACATTTTCTTTGTAGATGTACAGAATCAAAAATACTTTGTAATGTAGTCCATAATAAGAGAAAGTAATAATATGTGACCATTAAAAGCCTCTGTGTGGAAAACAACTGTGTTTTATTTAAAATACATGTTTTTGTATTTATAAGGTAGTCTATCTTCTTTAATCTTCAAACAGTAGGTGGCAGGGCTGATAAAAACCTGGGACCCATGTTAACCGAAACATTCTTGAAACACTCTGGATTACAGAAGTTCAAGAGAAGGAGGGAAGCTTAATGATCTCTTACAAAAAGAATTATTAGTCTTTTACTTGATGTAACACGAATGATATATCATATTCACATGCTTAATATGTTCTGCATATACCCTGCTCTTGATGATCCAGGGATTTTTCAGAGCAGCAGAGCAATTAGCAACACAGATTCTTTATCAATTAATCTGCTTAAATCTGCTCCCATTAGTACCTTTTATTCTTAGCCTCCATAAGGGTAAAAAGGCAACAATTTAATTAGGAGAAATTTCCTCACAGTAAACACATGTAATGGTTTCTTTACCATAAAGAACTTTTGTGGTCTGGAAAAAGCAAATGAAGAATGAAAGGGGGTAGTCTATTACAGGGTGTGAAAAGCCCTATGAGATCAAGCTGTTCATTCTTTGCACAGACAGGGAAGTAATGGGGTCTTAAGCAGGCTTGAAACTGGCCTGATCCTCCTCAAGCAGAGTGTAATCATATTACCCTGTGATTTTGATTGAACTCATTTGTTTTTGGTTAGTAGGTAATTAGTTACAAGATATTTGAATATACTTTTTGAAACAATTGCAAGCTGGATAGTATTTAATTTATATTCTGTTAGGTTATTTTTCTCCACAATTGAACAGCAATGCAGAATACAAAGGTTGTTCCCCACATTCAATTCACTTCATTTTATTTGGGGATTTGAAAAAATTTCAGGGTTGAAAAAAGATCCTAGTATGTTATATGATACTCTGTTCATATTCTTTTCAAGAGAAAGGATATTTGCAGTTATGTAAGAGATTCATTAGAAATGATTACTAATAAAAAGTTTTATGAAAATATTAAATATATTTTGTTATATGCCTTAAAAAAGTGGGCATTAAATATGAATCAAGTGGTTTTGTTTAGTTTTTACTTGTACAGAAACATTATTGTAAAAACATTTCCAACTTTAAAATGTTAAGAAACTTTAAAAATTTAAGAGAGGAAGCTTCATCTTGTTAAAAGATAAACTGGGTACTGTAATGATTTCATTTTCACTTAGGGGAGAAGGCCTTCAGGCTCTGAAAATCAGCTGCCCATTTTGTCAACTTCTGACCACAGAGCTAATTTAAAAAGAAAATCCTTTAAAATATCTAGTCTGGTTTCAGTTGGGAGAAATAAATGCTCCTAGCAATAATGAACAACACCTTGGAAGTAAAAGGAGTTCCCAGAAAAGATGCAAAGGATATTCTGCTCCCAGGTTCCAGAGTCACTCTCAAAGATAAACAATGAAACAGTTCCCTAAGAGCTGGCAGCAACATTAGGACCCAAGCTGCGAATGGAGTATACCCACATTTCTGTCCAGCAGTATTTTGGGTGTGCCCATCCAACATGAATTCTCAGGACGCAATAATAAGATGAACAAGAAGGCACTAGCTGTCCCTGGGTTGGAAAGGATCTACAAGCAATGGGTACCTGAAAGCAAATTCACAAATCCCAATTCAAAGATCGAAGTCACAGCTTTTTTTGCCTGCCAATCTGAATTTGGAAAGGAAGGGACAACATGAAACTGTACCTCTGTCTCTCAACCAGGCACTACAGTAGAGATCTGGGAGAGCTGACTCTGGTAAGAATTTTTCCCTTTGCTGGTGTCTGCCACTTTTCCCGGGATCCTGTGTCTGCAGGCTCTGAATGAGCTGGAGGAAGGAGTAGGTCTCATCGTGGCCACCTGCAGAAGAGAAAGTCATTTTCCTTCTAACTGTGGTAAATGCTTGGCTGAGACCCCTTTCTCTACAGGATACCTGGTAAGGGCAAAAGCTTCCGTAGTTAAAAATTCTCCTCTGAGGCCACTGTAATTGAAGACTATATTTGGTAAAATTAACCTGTTTGTTCAGCTTTAAAACAACATTTCACTCACCTGAGGCGCCACACTGGATCCTGTTCAGTTTCAGTCAGACCCAGTCTGATCCCAGATCCAGACTGATTTTGAAGTCGGAACAAGTCTGAAAAAAGAAATGCTCAAATAAAATGTGAAAACTCATAAAGCAAATCTGCAGAGTCAGGATCCAGAGAGACCTCCAGAGGCAGCAAGAAAGCAAGCAGTGAGCTCAAGAAGCCCCACAGACCTCTGTGTCAGGAACAAGGAAGTTGTAGTAGATAAAAGAGGGGCTTGGTTATCACAAGGTGTTTTCATCTAAGCAATGACAGGAATCGATCACATGATTACCTCACTAGTGCTGGTTTGACTGGCTGATTCCTAATTCACTGGTTTAAGATTCTGTTTCTTGGAGAGCTGACACTGTGAGTCGGTTTGGTGCTGTGGGGCTTAGCATAAGTAACTCCATTTTGAGTCGGCTGTCTTCTTTTTAACAGTGCGCAATCAAACTTTGTTTAGAGATTTTTCTGATTGGATAGGATAAAAGTTTTATACTCAAAGAGTTACTATTATGGGTACACTTATTTGGTGATGTCAGGAAAGTGAAAACATGAACATATTCTGATAGGATTAGTCCTTACTTCATATTTTCATATGTTGGGATCATTTAAAATAGTTGCATTTTGTGTTTTTACCTGTATAGTTGTTGAATTAAATGTAGTATTTCAGTAAATATTTATTTGAAAGAAGGTTATTTTTCCTTTAGTTCTCCTACTTATGATTTTTTTCTAGATGATTCTGAACTGTAAGCAGCATGCTGTTCAGAAATGAGTTTGAGGTTTGGGATCAAACACACCTGCTCTAATGCTGACTTTGCCACTTAAACTTGTAGAAACAGGGACAGGCTATTTAATTTTTCTGAATTTCAGTTTCCTCCTGTGTAAAATGGAGATAATAATATCCAAGGATTAAAGGTATTTTGATTAAATGTAAGAAATATGTACCTGCTAATTTTCTAAACACAATAAATATTAGTTCTCTTTCCTCTCATACCTCGGTAGAGACTTCATTTTGGGCACCTTTGTATATCCAGCTTTTAGCATAATATCCTTCCCTATGGCATACGAAACTAAATTCTGTTGATAACTGCTTTTTGGAAAAACAAGCTTTTAAAGAATAAACCTTATGTAAAAATCATATTTTAGCATATTTCTTACCTGACAGCTGAGGGATTTTTTTAAAGAAAATTTAAATGAAGTAATATTTATTAAAGATAAAGATTTTATTAATTTTATTTCTGTGACAGTGTTCTATATAATTATAAAATAATTAGCATTGTTCAGTATTTTGCTTGTTTACTCTGCTTTCTTGGATTATTCTATTGTAAAATAAATGTGTGATGCTTATAAAAGTATTTGTCTAGGAGATATTAAAACTGATGCTCTGTTACCACAACTGGTTCTAACCAAAAGAAACTAGTAAAGAACTATGAACTTTCAGTGATCTAAAGATGCCAGAGCTTTATGGGAACTAGCTGAAGACTTTTCTGATTATTGTATTTAAATTGTTCAATGACTTAACACATGAAATTCAGTCCAGGGAGCTGGTTCTCTATCCTTAGTTAGCATAACTTGCTTGAAACTACCAGCAGCCTCAGCCAACTCTCTCCTTGTTTCCTGCACCACTAAGAGGGTCTAGCACTTAAAATCCTGGATTTCTTTCCCTGAATCAGTGGAACTACACAGCACACATCACTGCCAGGCAATTCCTTGCCTGGGAAGTTAACATACTCAGACGCTTGTTTTAATGTTGTTTTATTTTATTTTTGTTTTAGCTCTGGTGATCTTTGCTTTATTATTTTAAATTATTTTTTTAAATGGTTAAAAAATCACATGACTACAGGAGTGTGTACTTGGAAAATGAGATGATCTTTTTCATTAGTAAAAGCTATGCTTCCCAACTGGCTAGCTGTGAGCCCCATTTAGCATCTGAGCAATTGAAATTTGTCTGGTCAGGTTGAGATGCACTGGAAGTATAATATACACAGTACTTCTGAAAACAGTAAACACACACACATCATTGTAAAAATCTTAATATTTTATACTGATTGCATGTTGAAGTGATGATATTTTGGTATTTTGGATACATTGGTTAAATAAATACATTATTAAAATCAGTTTTACTTCATTTCACTTTTAAAATACGACTCATAAAATATCTGAAATTACATACATGGCTTCCAGGGCTTTCCTGGTGGCTCAGACAGTAAAGAATCTGCCCGCAGTGCGGAAGACCTGGCTTCTGTCCATGGGTTGGGAAGATCATCTGGAGAAGGTAGTGGCAACCTACTCCAGTATTCTTGCCTGGAGGATCCCATGGACAGAGGAGCCTGGTGGACAGCAGTCTACGGGGATCATAGAGAGTTGGACACGACTGACCGACTAACACACACAGACATGTCATGTGGCTTCCATACTTCTATCGGACAGCCCTGATATAGATGTCAACTTGCCAGTTGTGTTTCTCTGCTCATTAACTACCGGAGAAGGCAATGGCAACCCACTCCAGGACTCTTGCCTGGCAAATCCCATGGATGGAGGAGCCTGGTAGGCTGCAGTCCACGGGGTTGCTAAGAGTCAGACATGACTGAGCGACTTCAATTTCACTTTTCACTTTCATGCATTGGAGAAGGAAATGACAACCCACTCCAGTGTTCTTGCCTGGAGAATCCCAGGGACATGAGAGCCTGGTGGGCTGCCATCTATGGAGTCATACGGAGTTAGACACAACTGAAGCAACTTAGCAGAAGCAGCAGCTCATTAACTAAGATATCATCCCCAACTATTAAGCTGAAGGGCAGTAAAGTAGGACTGATAGAAATATGATGGAAAAATTTTTATCTGGAATTCTTGGCTAAAAGAAAGGAAAAAGAAGAAAAGCAGCCAATAATCCTTGCAGGTGTGACTTCCTAGGTTATTTCCAAGCCTTAGCCATGTATCACTCTCAGGAACAGAGTTCAACAGCACTAATGGGAGATAATACTACTGAGAATATAGATCCATGCCTTTAATATGGACATGTAATGTCTGCCCTGAATATAATAGTAAAGAGTATAGGAAAGGAAAAACCTTTCTCCACCATCTTAGGGTCGCTGGCTGGATCCGAAAATTAAACAGATAGAGTAACAAGAGAAAAGCATACAGATTTGATATAACTCCCATGTGACAAAGAAGGCTTTTTAAGGAAAGGAAGACCGAAAGAAACAGACCTGAGTATTTTTATGCTAGGTTTGATGACAAGTGGGCAGTTGTGGAGAAACGTGATAGGTCAGGAGTATGAGGNAGCAGAGCAATTAGCAACACAGATTCTTTATCAATTAATCTGCTTAAATCTGCTCCCATTAGTACCTTTTATTCTTAGCCTCCATAAGGGTAAAAAGGCAACAATTTAATTAGGAGAAATTTCCTCACAGTAAACACATGTAATGGTTTCTTTACCATAAAGAACTTTTGTGGTCTGGAAAAAGCAAATGAAGAATGAAAGGGGGTAGTCTATTACAGGGTGTGAAAAGCCCTATGAGATCAAGCTGTTCATTCTTTGCACAGACAGGGAAGTAATGGGGTCTTAAGCAGGCTTGAAACTGGCCTGATCCTCCTCAAGCAGAGTGTAATCATATTACCCTGTGATTTTGATTGAACTCATTTGTTTTTGGTTAGTAGGTAATTAGTTACAAGATATTTGAATATACTTTTTGAAACAATTGCAAGCTGGATAGTATTTAATTTATATTCTGTTAGGTTATTTTTCTCCACAATTGAACAGCAATGCAGAATACAAAGGTTGTTCCCCACATTCAATTCACTTCATTTTATTTGGGGATTTGAAAAAATTTCAGGGTTGAAAAAAGATCCTAGTATGTTATATGATACTCTGTTCATATTCTTTTCAAGAGAAAGGATATTTGCAGTTATGTAAGAGATTCATTAGAAATGATTACTAATAAAAAGTTTTATGAAAATATTAAATATATTTTGTTATATGCCTTAAAAAAGTGGGCATTAAATATGAATCAAGTGGTTTTGTTTAGTTTTTACTTGTACAGAAACATTATTGTAAAAACATTTCCAACTTTAAAATGTTAAGAAACTTTAAAAATTTAAGAGAGGAAGCTTCATCTTGTTAAAAGATAAACTGGGTACTGTAATGATTTCATTTTCACTTAGGGGAGAAGGCCTTCAGGCTCTGAAAATCAGCTGCCCATTTTGTCAACTTCTGACCACAGAGCTAATTTAAAAAGAAAATCCTTTAAAATATCTAGTCTGGTTTCAGTTGGGAGAAATAAATGCTCCTAGCAATAATGAACAACACCTTGGAAGTAAAAGGAGTTCCCAGAAAAGATGCAAAGGATATTCTGCTCCCAGGTTCCAGAGTCACTCTCAAAGATAAACAATGAAACAGTTCCCTAAGAGCTGGCAGCAACATTAGGACCCAAGCTGCGAATGGAGTATACCCACATTTCTGTCCAGCAGTATTTTGGGTGTGCCCATCCAACATGAATTCTCAGGACGCAATAATAAGATGAACAAGAAGGCACTAGCTGTCCCTGGGTTGGAAAGTATCTACAAGCAATGGGTACCTGAAAGCAAATTCACAAATCCCAATTCAAAGATCGAAGTCACAGCTTTTTTTGCCTGCCAATCTGAATTTGGAAAGGAAGGGACAACATGAAACTGTACCTCTGTCTCTCAACCAGGCACTACAGTAGAGATCTGGGAGAGCTGACTCTGGTAAGAATTTTTCCCTTTGCTGGTGTCTGCCACTTTTCCCGGGATCCTGTGTCTGCAGGCTCTGAATGAGCTGGAGGAAGGAGTAGGTCTCATCGTGGCCACCTGCAGAAGAGAAAGTCATTTTCCTTCTAACTGTGGTAAATGCTTGGCTGAGACCCCTTTCTCTACAGGATACCTGGTAAGGGCAAAAGCTTCCGTAGTTAAAAATTCTCCTCTGAGGCCACTGTAATTGAAGACTATATTTGGTAAAATTAACCTGTTTGTTCAGCTTTAAAACAACATTTCACTCACCTGAGGCGCCACACTGGATCCTGTTCAGTTTCAGTCAGACCCAGTCTGATCCCAGATCCAGACTGATTTTGAAGTCGGAACAAGTCTGAAAAAAGAAATGCTCAAATAAAATGTGAAAACTCATAAAGCAAATCTGCAGAGTCAGGATCCAGAGAGACCTCCAGAGGCAGCAAGAAAGCAAGCAGTGAGCTCAAGAAGCCCCACAGACCTCTGTGTCAGGAACAAGGAAGTTGTAGTAGATAAAAGAGGGGCTTGGTTATCACAAGGTGTTTTCATCTAAGCAATGACAGGAATCGATCACATGATTACCTCACTAGTGCTGGTTTGACTGGCTGATTCCTAATTCACTGGTTTAAGATTCTGTTTCTTGGAGAGCTGACACTGTGAGTCGGTTTGGTGCTGTGGGGCTTAGCATAAGTAACTCCATTTTGAGTCGGCTGTCTTCTTTTTAACAGTGCGCAATCAAACTTTGTTTAGAGATTTTTCTGATTGGATAGGATAAAAGTTTTATACTCAAAGAGTTACTATTATGGGTACACTTATTTGGTGATGTCAGGAAAGTGAAAACATGAACATATTCTGATAGGATTAGTCCTTACTTCATATTTTCATATGTTGGGATCATTTAAAATAGTTGCATTTTGTGTTTTTACCTGTATAGTTGTTGAATTAAATGTAGTATTTCAGTAAATATTTATTTGAAAGAAGGTTATTTTTCCTTTAGTTCTCCTACTTATGATTTTTTTCTAGATGATTCTGAACTGTAAGCAGCATGCTGTTCAGAAATGAGTTTGAGGTTTGGGATCAAACACACCTGCTCTAATGCTGACTTTGCCACTTAAACTTGTAGAAACAGGGACAGGCTATTTAATTTTTCTGAATTTCAGTTTCCTCCTGTGTAAAATGGAGATAATAATATCCAAGGATTAAAGGTATTTTGATTAAATGTAAGAAATATGTACCTGCTAATTTTCTAAACACAATAAATATTAGTTCTCTTTCCTCTCATACCTCGGTAGAGACTTCATTTTGGGCACCTTTGTATATCCAGCTTTTAGCATAATATCCTTCCCTATGGCATACGAAACTAAATTCTGTTGATAACTGCTTTTTGGAAAAACAAGCTTTTAAAGAATAAACCTTATGTAAAAATCATATTTTAGCATATTTCTTACCTGACAGCTGAGGGATTTTTTTAAAGAAAATTTAAATGAAGTAATATTTATTAAAGATAAAGATTTTATTAATTTTATTTCTGTGACAGTGTTCTATATAATTATAAAATAATTAGCATTGTTCAGTATTTTGCTTGTTTACTCTGCTTTCGTGGATTATTCTATTGTAAAATAAATGTGTGATGCTTATAAAAGTATTTGTCTAGGAGATATTAAAACTGATGCTCTGTTACCACAACTGGTTCTAACCAAAAGAAACTAGTAAAGAACTATGAACTTTCAGTGATCTAAAGATGCCAGAGCTTTATGGGAACTAGCTGAAGACTTTTCTGATTATTGTATTTAAATTGTGCAATGACTTAACACATGAAATTCAGTCCAGGGAGCTGGTTCTCTATCCTTAGTTAGCATAACTTGCTTGAAACTACCAGCAGCCTCAGCCAACTCTCTCCTTGTTTCCTGCACCACTAAGAGGGTCTAGCACTTAAAATCCTGGATTTCTTTCCCTGAATCAGTGGAACTACACAGCACACATCACTGCCAGGCAATTCCTTGCCTGGGAAGTTAACATACTCAGACGCTTGTTTTAATGTTGTTTTATTTTATTTTTGTTTTAGCTCTGGTGATCTTTGCTTTATTATTTTAAATTATTTTTTTAAATGGTTAAAAATCACATGATTACAGGAGTGTGTACTTGGAAAATGAGATGATCTTTTTCATTAGTAAAAGCTATGCTTCCCAACTGGCTAGCTGTGAGCCCCATTTAGCATCTGAGCAATTGAAATTTGTCTGGTCAGGTTGAGATGCACCGGAAGTATAATATACACAGTATTTCTGAAAACAGTAAACACATACACATCATTGTAAAAATCTTAATATTTTATACTGATTGCATGTTGCAGTGATGATATTTTGGTATTTTGGATACATTGGTTAAATAAATACATTATTAAAATCAGTTTTACTTCATTTCACTTTTAAAATACGACTCATAAAATATCTGAAATTACATACATGGCTTCCAGGGCTTTCCTGGTGGCTCAGACAGTAAAGAATCTTCCCGCAATGCGGAAGACCTGGCTTCTGTCCATGGGTTGGGAAGATCATCTGGAGAAGGTAGTGGCAACCTACTCCAGTATTCTTGCCTAGAGGATCCCATGGACAGAGGAGCCTGGTGGACAGCAGTCTACGGGGATCACAGAGAGTTGGACACGACTGACCGACTAACACACAGAGACATGTCATGTGGCTTCCATACTTCTATCGGACAGCCCTGATATAGATGTCAAGTTGCCAGTTGTGTTTCTCTGCTCATTAGCTACCGGAGAAGGCAATGGCAACCCACTCCAGGACTCTTGCCTGGCAAATCCCATGGATGGAGGAGCCTGGTAGGCTGCAGTCCACGGGGTTGCTAAGAGTCAGACATGACTGAGCGACTTCAATTTCACTTTTCACTTTCATGCATTGGAGAAGGAAATGACAACCCACTCCAGTGTTCTTGCCTGGAGAATCCCAGGGACATGAGAGCCTGGTGGGCTGCCATCTATGGAGTCATACGGAGTTAGACACAACTGAAGCAACTTAGCAGAAGCAGCAGCTCATTAACTAAGATATCATCCCCAACTATTAAGCTGAAGGGCAGTAAAGTAGGACTGATAGAAATATGATGGAAAAATTTTTATCTGGAATTCTTGGCTAAAAGAAAGGAAAAAGAAGAAAAGCAGCCAATAATCCTTGCAGGTGTGACTTCCTAGGTTATTTCCAAGCCTTAGCCATGTATCACTCTCAGGAACAGAGTTCAACAGCACTAATGGGAGATAATACTACTGAGAATATAGATCCATGCCTTTAATATGGACATGTAATGTCTGCCCTGAATATAATAGTAAAGAGTATAGGAAAGGAAAAACCTTTCTCCACCATCTTAGGGTCGCTGGCTGGATCCGAAAATTAAACAGATAGAGTAACAAGAGAAAAGCATACAGATTTGATATAACTCCCATGTGACAAAGAAGGCTTTTTAAGGAAAGGAAGACCGAAAGAAACAGACCTGAGTATTTTTATGCTAGGTTTGATGACAAGTGGGCAGTTGTGGAGAAACGTGATAGGTCAGGAGTATGAGGTAAGTTTGGTAAACTGGGGAAAAAATAGCCGGACCCGCTTGTCTGATTCTTCTCAGTGTCCCTTTGTTCTCAGAGATAAGGATGCTCCTTTCCTCTGGGTGTAGAGAGGGCATATCTCACAGGAGGGTCTTATGACCTATTTCAAGAAAAAAGGGTAGAGGAAGGTCCAAGTGAATGTCCTGCTTCTGCTCTTTTTTCATACGCCTTACCTTAAAAATTCAGTATCCAAGGTGCCTTCTTTTGGGAGTACCATGTCACAAGCTTCACCAAAGAACATCCAACATTCAAGCTTCACCAAAGAATATCTTTACAATCTGATTAGGGAAATGATGTATGACCTCAAACAAATTGCAGAAAAATTGGGCATACTGAAATTAGTCATGTATGGGAAATAATTACTAGGTGTGTGTTGATGTGGAAGACTAAGGAGTGGCTTATTTTATTTCATGTTAATCGTATATATTATTCCTTCAGCAAAAAAATACTGAACCCCTAGAGTTTGAAAATGGTAAAACAAATGCAGATTGTTCTGTGTAAAAGGCTTCACTTAAGACTTTTAGGTATTTATTGCTGTCAATTAAGTCATACTTAAAAAAACAAGGAAAAAAATCATATATATGTGGTTTAAGTTGAATATACTCTCTTGGGGTTAAAACTGACTGGTCTGAAATTTATAATGGTGATTTTTAATGACTGCCAAGCATTCCATTGAATTGATAGGCTAAATATGTATAAAATTTTTCATTTCTGTTTGCAAAGTGCTGCAAGGAACAACCTTTAACCCTCACATTAATTGAGACACATCTTATATCAGTTTTTGAAGTTCACAACTAAAACAAACAAAAAAAGATTAAAGTGGAATCATCTAAACCATACCATTATGGGGTACTATGTGGAAATTTTAGCTCTCACAAATTCCTGGCATGGATGCAACATGATGAAGCAACTTCCCAAATCAATTCTATTGAACTCTGTTATGTTGGAGTCGCAGTTCAGTTAATATGTGAAATGAGAAAATAATCTTAGATAACTGAATATAATTTGTGAAAGAATAATTGTATCTTTAAGAAAAAGGTGACTACATGCTTTTACATATTGTTTGAAAATTAAACAAAAAACATTTTATGTTTCAAATGAAGTAAACTCTTGTTCTCTTTTGAGAAAACTTAGGTGTAGAGGGTGAGGTGGAGAGAACACTTGCTTGTGTTTCTTTTCATTTGATCTGGCACCATTCAGTGGGCTTGCAACAAAAGAACGATCAAATGCATGATTAACATCATGTATGCATGTTTCAGTCCAGTTTCCTGACAAGATATCAAATCCTCTGAGTTTTATGTGAGAAGTAATCCCAAGATCCAATGTCAGCATAATTCCCCCAAGACAGCTTAAATATTTATCATTCTTTCTTAAATCAAGTAATCTCTTAAGTTCATTTGGATTCCATTTCAACTTATATCTATCTATCAATCTGTATCTGTCTCTTTACATGGGATTATATACATATACACAGACACACAAACACACACATATTTTTTTCCTTCGACTCTTCTAACGGATTGCTGAAACATGTGCCGTTTGTTTCCCTTCACAGTACTCTGAAGAAATACAAAAAAAAACATGTGCAGGGCTGACAAATTATATCTTTTGGGAAAGTCTAAACCCGGAAAATATATGAGGAGGAGAGACGTTTATCATGATTACTAGACTACAGTCTCTGTAGGCTGGGATTATTGTAAGTAAAATTGATTTTGTCCATGATTTGATTTTAATTTAGTTTAGCAGAATCATATTCTACAAGAAAGAGATATTTAATTTAGTATATTATGATGAAAAGACTTCACTTCAATGAATTTTAATGCATTTGGTGCGAAAAAGGCACTAACTGATTATCAGGTTTTTTAAACTAGTTATTCCTTATTATTTTATTACCATTTAAGTAATTTTTCTGC
Organism: Neotragus moschatus; assembly: GCA_006410615.1. NCBI lineage: Eukaryota > Metazoa > Chordata > Mammalia > Artiodactyla > Bovidae > Neotragus > Neotragus moschatus. Next base: position 2,704,462 of record SJYA01002063.1, read on the forward strand.
TAGTAATATTTATATTAAATCTAGAAAATATTTTAAGTTTTTATACTTGTACTCTGGCTGATTGCCTCTGTAAAATACGGCAATTTAGAAAAACTAAATAGGATTTAAAATTTGCTGCACAGGTTTCTTTCATTTGGAAGTTTGTTTTGCTTTTTTGAACTGGAGGTTTACAGAGAAACCATTTGCCTCAGAGTGAGTTGGAGCTGTCTAATTATCAGCCACAGTTGTAAACAAGGGTCTATGGAAACCAATCTCCTGTAATTTTCCAGTCTACTGTTTTTCAATATAAGGCGTTAGAACACTTGGCAATTTTGACGATTCTGCTCAACAGAGGTCTCAAGCACTTTATAGTTGGGACCAGATGGAACTAAGGCCCCAACAACTATCCAAGCAGGAAAGAGACAAAAGAGGAAATTCAGAAGGTGGAGCACCATAGTTCTCTTTCTATTGAATAATTTATGCCAAAATGTTCTTGCTTTGTCTCCATTTTTCCTATAGACTCTTGATGCTGTGTATCATGTCAATTCATTATATTCCCTGTAGTTCTACAAAGTATTTGGAGTAAATTTTTGAGCCTTAATGAATGCAAAGGATACTCATTTTGATTTTATGTTAAGGCTGCTATTCTGTCTACGTCAAATAATTAAAACCATCTTTTAGCTCTGTATTATTAATTTGGTTCACAGACATTTTGTAACATAAAATTACAAAGTCAAATCAGAATGGCTCTGTGCATGCAGCGTGCATTTTGTTGTTGCTTTTAAAGTCAAGAATTAAATAGTACTTGAGACCTAATGTGCTAATTAACTAACAGTGCGCTATAGAAGAAAGGAGGTTGACCATAGTAAGACAGGAGTAGATTTTTTGCTTTGAAAAGCTTCTTAAATTCTGTGAATCCCAGGTTCATTTAGTAAGCTGGATAGAACCTTGATAATATTTACTTAAGTGCATTATTGTAAGCATTAAAATTATCCAGCATAGGTAAAGGCTTCCCACAAACAGCCTGGAACTAGCACTTAAGAAATGGTGGCGCTCTAGCTGATATTTATGCTTCCTGACTCATTTGTGTTTAGAGCATCCCTTGTGAATAGTGCACAATGAATTGTGGGCAGAAGTGAGGTTTATCCCCGCTGGGCTGGAGTATATAATTGCTTATGGAGATTGTCCAGAACTCTGCCTTTATCTCTATTATGGCAGCCAGCAATGTTACAGGTGGCAGTTAGGCCATCAGCTAAAATCTCAAACAGAGCAGAGCCTCTAGCTGACCTGGGATGGGCTACCATATGAGTGAGGAGTAAACCTTGTTTTGCTTTAAACCGCTAAGTATTGAGGGCTATTTACTGTAGCATACTCTAGACTATCATGATTTTATCAACTTATACCAATGTTATTCTACTTCTTTGAAACTATTTACCATTTAACAGCAAATTCTAATCTTGATTAGGAAACTTTAAAACAGTTTTGTAAATATCTTCTCATCCCTTTCAAGAGAAAAGTAATGAAAATCTTATTGTTCTTAAACACATTAGGAGAAAAAAAAGCTGAATCTACACCATTAATTTCATGAAGCTGAAGTATGGTTAGCTAATTTCTCCACAACTGTTTTAGAATACAATTTACTCCCAGGACTTTTGGTTTCAGAATAATTTTATAATTTCCTCATTGTTGTATGAAATATATATGTATATACATTGCATTTTTTTAAGACCGTCTCTCCAGATGTTGTTACAGGAAAACACAAGTGTTCATAGTTCTATTGATTATCTTTTTCTTTTTCAACATATATCTGCCTCTGCAAATGTGAGCTAACAATATCCAGTGTGCTGTATGCAGTCATACAGTTGAAATGGGGAGAGATATGCTTGCCTTTTATTTTATCTAAGATGGTTAACATTGTGAAAGAAATCTTGCATCCTCTGCAGATTTCTCTCTCACCATACTTGGGAGCTGAAAGTGAGGCTTTTGTCTGATGAGCATAGGTAGCTAGTGCCTATTCTGATAAACACTGGAATTTTTCCTGCAATATGTTGAGTTATTTGGAGTATAGGTCACAAGCTTTAGTGTGTTGTGTTTTACTGGCTTTTTAATCTATCTATCTAATCTCTCCAGTTTCTTGTCTGTGTTTCACTATCTGTTTGGGGCAAATAAGATTGATAGTGGTACCTTGGATTCTTGTCACTTGGGGCCTGGAGAAACAGTATAAAACACATCACCCAAGCTGAAGCAAGGGAACTCTCCTTTGGCCTCTGTCTTATCAGTAATCTTTGACTTCTACCAGCTGAGCTGCTGGACTGCTTCACTCCATCTCCTTCTCCTCCAGAATCCGGAGTAATGAGAATTCCCCCACCATTACCGCCTGCGAATCCCGCGCGGAGATTACATCAGTTCATTTAGCTGGAGCTTTTCAGGCACTCGTTGGCAGAAATTGATTTGGTTCTTTTGCTTTGGGATTCTGCCCAAAAGACAGACTCAAGTAAGCAGATTCTGCACTTACAAGGTCTGTTTCAGATAATTACCTGAAATTTTAGAAAATGTAAGGCAGTAGGGAGGTTGTTTCTCTTTATCTGTAAACCCACTAAGAACACGTCTATAATGCAGTTTAAAAAAAAAAAAAGTGCATTTCTTCCTGGGAGTTTGTCTAGAGGGAAGCGACATGAAGAGAAATGAAAAAGTTAATTGATTTGCTTTTCAGATTGTTTCATTAGAAAGTTTCTAAAAGACAAAAAATAACAAAAAAGTAAATTGGAAAAAAGGTAGCATGTATTTTTAACCAATCTTTTCTTCATCAGTCATGATGTCATTTCAAATATGTTACTTGCCAGTTTTCAAACCACAGTTTCTTTGCATACAAATATAGCAATTACTTTATACCTGTACTGGCTGTATATATAGAGATTGGAGTAATGCATCCTCCTTTCTCTCAAAGACTTTGTAGTTCAACAAGGATTAGTTTTTCCATTCATTTGATGGTCTATGACTGATCTGTAAGGTTCTGGTGGAGGCTGTCAAATGACCACAAAAAAAGAAAAATTTTACATTTGTTGATAACCCCTGTGATTGAAAGCAGTCCAGGACTTGACCTCAGGCAACATCTCTGGATTCCTTACCCTGGGGACATGGAAACAATAGGAAAGATAAGCAGAGAAAGGTCACTTTGAAGTAGGAGCTTTAGCACTATGTTTCTGTTTTTGCTACTACTAAACAATACATTAGGGGCTTCCCTGGTGGCTTAGAGGTTAAAGCATCTGCCTGCAATGCACGAGACTTGGGTTCGATCCCTGGGTCAGGGAAGATCCCCTGAAGAAGGAAATGGCAACCCACTCCAGTACTCTTGCCTGGAGAATCCCATGGATGGAGGAACCTGGTGGGCTACAGTCCACGGGGTCGCAAAGAGTTGGACACGGCTGACCAAGCAAATTAATTAACTAAACAATACATTAAATCTTTTTTCATATTTTACCTGATGTAATCTAACTTCACACGAGTACAAAAACAATAATTAAATTTCAGGAAGTAATTTGAGTTATCAGCTATTTAAGACAAGCTTCATTTTGTTATATAATGATAATAACATTATTATTACTGATACTAATAATAAAATGGGACAAACTAGATTTTATTTGCCAAACAAGGTGCCCTTACTTCCTCAAAGATTTTATGCAGGAGCTTTTTAGTTTAAATGATTTTAAAGGAAACCTTTATAGAGGAGATATCACAGTCAGTTCAGTCACTCAGTTGTATCAGACTCATTGTGCTGCTAAGTCACTTCAGTCGTGTCTGACTCTGTGCGACCCCATAGACGGCAGCCCACTAGGCTCCCCCATCCCTGGGATTCTCCAGGCAAGAACACTGGAGTGGGGTGCCATTGCCTTCTCTGAGACTCACTGTGACCCCATGGATTGTAGGACTCCAGGCTTCCCTGTCCATCACCAACTCACAAAGCTTGCTCAAACTCATGTCCATCGAGTCACTGATGCCATCCAACCATCTGATACTCTGTTGTCCCCTTCTCCTTCTGCCCTCAAGCTTTCCCAGCATCAGGGTCTTTTCAAATGAGTCTGTTCTTTGCATTAGGTAGCCAAAGTATTGGAGCTTCAGCTTCAGCATCAGTCCCTCCAGTGAATATTCAGGATTGATTTCCTTTAGGATGGACTGGTTGGATCTCCTTGCAGTCTAAAGGACTCCCAAGAATTTTCTCCAACACCGCAGTTCAAAAGCATCAATTCTTGGTGCTCAGCCTTCTTTATGGTTCTGTTCTCACATCCATACATGACTACTGGAAAAACCATAGCTTTGACTAGCTTTGGAAATATCACCAAAGGTTCCTATTTTCTGATCTCTGAGGAACTGTGGAAGGAAAATCCAGTTCACACTGTCTGGGGAGTGATGCAGAGGTGGAAGGAATTGGTCTATATTATTTTGATGCCCTACTTGATTTTAAGTCAGGGAATTTTGCTCTCAAAGTGACTCAGAGAAACTAATTTGGGGAGAAAGGAGGAAATAGAAGTCAAAAAGGCTGATTTGAATGTCATCATGTTTCTATTATATGGTGATAATTGTCAGAATTGTGGTGCTGGTAGTGAGAATGGAAATGGAAGGACTGTTAACAGAGTCATTTCAAAAGAAAACAAAAGTTATACCCAAGTCTTAGAGAATGACTAAATATGACAAACAGGTGAGAAAAAAGAATTGAAAGTATTTACAATTTGTGAAGTGGCATAGCAGGAGAAAAGAAAGAAACAGCAATAAGAAACAAGATAGGTGTTTGTTGATATAAAGGTCCTAGATATGAAGTTGAGCCCTCCACTTCTGCTGTGAGAGCTTGGGGAAGTTACCTAACTCTTCAGGATTTCTCTTCTTCTTGGGTACGTTTAGCAATTGTGAAAACTGTATGGAATGAATCAAGAGAAACCCCCAGCATCTCTGGTCTTCTTTGCTGTCAAGCAGGGCTCAGGCACGTTGTGTATCTGACCTCCCCAAATCCTTCTAGTAAAATGGTGAGGAAGGTTGTCTCTCATTAGGACCTAGAAGAGTGGAGGTCAAGTGTCATGAGCAACCTGCCCTGGTTGTAGGAGGCTGTAATAAAATCAGACTTCACTTTGAGTAATAGGCTCTAGGTTCATCCATGTCATTAGGACTGACTTGAATGTGTCCTTTTTTTTAAATAGCTGAGTAATATTCCATTGTGTATATGTACCATAATTTCTGTATCCATTCATCTGTCAGTGAACATCTAGGTTGCTTCCAGGTCCTGCTGCTGCTGCTGCTGCTAAGTCACTTCAGCTGTGTCCGACTCTGTGCGACCCCATAGATGGCAGCCCACCAGGCTCCCCTGTCCCTGGGATTCTCCAGGCAAGAAACTGGAGTGGGTTGCCATTTCCTTCTCCAGTGCATGAAAGTGAAAAGTGAAAGTGAAGTTGCTCAGTCATATCCATGTTCTAGGTACTGTAAAAAGTGCAATCTAGAGGGGTGGGATGGGATGGGAGATGGGAAGGGGTTTCAAGAGGGAAGGGCCATGTGTACACCTATGGCTGATTCATGTTGATATATGGCAGAGGCCCTGGCCAACACAGTATTGTAAAACAATATTCTCCAACTTAAAAAAAATTAAAAGTATATCACAGACTAGGTGGCTTAGAAACAGAAGAAATGTGTTGCTCAAAATTCTGGAGTCTGGAACTCCAAGATCAGGGTGCAGCATGGCCAGGTGACTGTCCTTTTCCAGGTCACAGACTTCTCATTATATTTTCACATGGGGAGAAGGGGTTGAGTGCTTTGTGGGTCTACTTTATAAGATCACCAATCTCTTTCATGAGGGCTTTATCGTCATGACCTCATCACCTCCAAAAATCCTACCTTCCACCATCACCTTTGGGGATTAAGATTTCAATATATGAATTTTTAGGATTGCAAAATCAGACTATGGTGTTCCTAAGGCACATAGTGAGTTTCACAATTAGAATTCACATCCAGGTGAGCCACAACCCCTGTTACAAAGCTGGCACTCAATGAATACCATTTATCCTCTTTGAAAACAGAACTTTTTTTACTTATTGACTATATAATTAAAGTAGCAGACCCTCATCCCAGAATTTAAAAAGCACATAGTTAAGACTATACATGCTGCTAAGTCACTTCAGTCATGTCCGATTCTGTGCAACCCCATAGACCAGGCTCCCCTGTCCCTGGGATTATCTAGGCAAGAACACTGGAGTGGGTTGCCATTGCCTTCTCCAATGCATGAAAGTGAAAAGTGAAAGAGAAGTCGCTCAGTCTTGTCCAACCCTTAGCAAGCCCATGGACTATAGCTTAACAGGCTCCTCTGTCCATGGGATTTTCTAGGCAAGAGTACTGGAGTGGGTTGCCATTGCCTTCTCTGAAGACTATACATAGATAAGCCCAAAATGTTGGTGTTGTGTACATCCTTAAAGCAACTGAGCAACTGATAGGTTCAAAGTCAATTTCTATAAAATTAAAAAATAGCTTAATTAGAAAAATCAGTACAATACTATCAATAGAAGTAAATTTCTTATGCAAAATTGTTTATTCTGTTAAGCTTTATCTGTTACTGTGTTTGATGAGGCAAATATTGTAGCTTTATTACTGTCTTGAATTGGTATTTCGTGAGCCTGCATCCTCTTCCCAACGGAGCTCCAAGACTATAGTTGTTCTGGTCACTCATTCCCTCTCAGATGTCACTAGGCCTCCTTGATTGACCACTTTGTCTACAATCACCATCTACAACATGTTGTATTTCATAACCCACTGTACTTTTCTTTCTTACACTTGCAATTACTTGACAGCATGGTATAATTTTATTCTTCGTATTTTCTTTATCTCTATTGGAATATAAGGTCCTGAACTTTGTTTTGTACCTAGAAAGATTCCAGTACACAATAGGCAGCAGATATTTATTGCATACATGAACAGAAGAGTTTCTAGGTAGCAAAGAGCTACACTTGGACAATAGTGCAACCATATTTGCTATTTGAGTAACAGGGAAAGACAGAACAAGGAGAGGGCAGAGTTGAGCCTGAACCTTTGGTGCAGGGTGCCAGAACGAACCTGGGAGAAGTCAGTCCTTCCCAGAGGAGAACTGTATACAGACAGGAAGAAGAAAACAGCATGCAGTTAGAAGCACATGAAGTGCTCTCACTTCTGATGTGGTCATCTACTAAAATGCCCCTTGGCCACTTTTCACTCAGTACTGTTTAAAGCCACGCTGCCTTAAAAAAAACCTAAATCTGAAAACCAATATTTGCAAGCTGCCATATATTTTCAAGAGGTGCTGTGCTGTGCTTAGTTGCTCTGTCATGTCTAACTCTTTGTATCCACATGGACTGTAGCCTGCCAGGCTTCTCTGTCCATGGGGATTCTTCAGAAAAGAATACTAGAGTGGCCTGCTCTAGGGATATCCTGTAATCCAGGGATCAGACCCAGGTCTCCTGCATTGCAAGCCGATTCTTTATCATCTGAGCCACCGGGGAAGCCCATATTTGCAGGTTAGTTGTATCCAGTTAAAGGACAGAAATGGTATGGACCTAACAGAAGCAGAAGATATTAAGAAGAGGTGGCAAGAATACACAGAGGAACTGTACAAAAAAGATCTTCATGACCTGGATAATCACGATGGTGTGATCACTCATCTAGAGCCAGACATCCTGGAATGTGAAGTCAAGTGGGCCTTAGAAAGCATCACTATAAACAAAGCTAGTAGAGGTGATGGAATTCCAATTGAGTTATTCCAAATCCTGAAAGATGATGCTGTGAAAGTGCTACACTCAATATGCCAGCAAATTTGGAAAACTCAGCAGTGGCCACAGGACTGGAAAAGGTCAGTTTTTCTTCCAATCCCAAAGAAAGGCAATGCCAAAGAATGTTCAAACTACCACACAATTTCACTCATCTCACATGCTAGTAAAGTAATGCTCAAAATTCTCCAAGCCAGGCTTCAGCAATACGTGAACTGTGAACTTCTAGCTGTTCAAGCTGATTTTAGAAAAGGCAGAGAAACCAGAGATCAAATTGCTAACATCCCCTGGATAATCAAAAAAGCAAGAGAGTTCCAGAAAAACATCTATTTCTGCTTTATTGACTATGCCAAAGCCTTTGACTGTGTGGATCACAATAAACTGTGGAAAATCCTGAGAGAGATGGGAATACCAGACCACCTGATCTGCCTCTTGAGAAATCTGTATGCAGGTCAAGAAGCAACAGTTAGAACTGGACATGGAACAACAGACTGGTTCCAAATAGGAAAAGGAGTACGTCAGGGCTGTATATTATCACCCTGCTTATTTAGCTTATATGCAGAATACATCATGGGAAATGCTGGACTGGAAGAAACACAAGCTGGAATCAAGATTGCCAGGAGAAATATCAACAACCTCAGATATGCAGATGACACCACCCTTATGGCAGAAAGTGAAGAGGAACTAAAGAGCCTCTTGATGAAAGTGAAAGAGGAGAGTGAAAAAATTGGCTGAAGGCTCAAAATTCGGAAAACGAAGATCATGGCATCCAGTCCCATCACTTCATGGGAAATAGACGGGGAAACAGTGGAAAGAGTGTCATACTTTATTTTTTTGGGCTCCAAAATCACTGCAGATGGTGACTGGATCCATGAAATCAAAAGATGCTTACTCCTTGGAAGAAAAGTTATGACCAACCTAGATAGCATATTCAAAAGCAGAGACATTACTTTGCCGACTAAGGTCCGTCTAGTCAAGGCTATGGTTTTTCCAGCAATCATGTATGGATGTGACATTTGGACTGTGAAGAAGGCTGAGCACTGAAGAATTGATGCTTTTGAACTGTGGTGTTGGAGAAGACTCTTGAGAGTCCCTTGGAGTGCAATGAGATCCAACCAGTCCATTCTGAAGGAGATCGGCCCTGGGATTTCTTTGGAAGGAATGATGCTAAAATTGAAGCTCCAGTACTTTGGCCACCTCTTGCAAAGAGTTGACTCATTGGAAAAGACTCTGATGCTGGGAGGGATTGGGGGCAGGAGGAGAAAGGGACGACCGAGGATAAGATGGCTGTATGGCATCACTGACTCGATGGACGCGAGTTTGAGTGAACTCCGGGAGTTGATGATGGACAGGGAGGCCCGGCGTGCTGCGATTCATGGGGTCGCAAAGAGTTGGACACGACTGAGCAACTGAACTGAACTGAACTGAACTGAACTGTATCCAGTTAACTCCAGAATGTGGGCATTGTGTATCAGGTGATGCCTTCATCTCTAGCTAGAAACTCTTTCAAAGGTGTGCTAATGTATAGAAAACTATTAATACAATTGTTTGTTACTCTTTGTGGATCAGTTCAGTTCAGTTGTCAGTCAAGGTGAGCCAGTAACACATTAATATTGACATGGGTCATAGGCAAGCTCTTATTGCTATTTAAGATTACCCATAGCTTTCAAAGCATAAAAATCTGTTTGTTCTCATTTATAGTAATATTTCTGCTGTGGGAGGAAAGTATATGTATTTATAAGCTCAATTGTAACTCCTGGCTTATCGGTAGTGATGTCCTAGATGTGGCTGTGGTCCTGATGAGAGCAATGCAGTGAAAAATGAAGATCATGCTGAGTACAACAGAAACTTAAAATGAGATTGCATTTAAATTCACTGCTGGGACTTGCACACTTGGCACTGGAGAACATGGGGTCACTATAGTAAGATAAGGAGCATTCAATCATATCCATCAGGGAAGCTAAGTTACTGGTTCTGTGGCTGTTGTTTAAATGCCAAATTTCTTTTTGATGATGTATTTGCTCATCTGTGAGTATGTGTGTATATACAGAGACACAAACACACAGTTATATGAGAATATTGAACACATACATTATATTTACATAAAACATGAGGGGAATAAAAATTATGAAGACATAAAAATCAATTTTCCATTATTATGTTATTATTTCAAAATGATTTGATAAAAGAAGATACATATGGTATTGTATAATGTAAAACATAAGGATTGATAAATCTATCCTTATGATTTTAAAAGTTATCATTAAACCTGCTACTAATTAAATCAGATAAAAATTGGAACTATGTAAATAAAATCAATTATGTGAGTTTTATTTGCATGTTCATAATTATTGATTTTCAGAGAATAATACTGAGTCAAAAACAAACACATGAAATTGTAAGTAAGAAGGGTGAAAGGGAAAAAGAACACATTTTATTCATGAGCTTGTTATCTGTTAGGTATAATGATTGATCTTTTTGGGGTGGGAATACTATTTATGCTCAGTGCTAATGTAAAAGCTAAGTATCAACTTCATCTTTGGAAGAAAAGAAACAAAATGTTTGAGACAATTGGTAATCTGGCCATGGTTAATAAATGGGGAAGCAGTGGAAACAGTGTCAGACTTTATTTTGGGGGGCTCCAAAATCACTGCAGATGGTGATTGCAGCCATGAAATTAAAAGACGCTTACTCCTTGGAAGAAAAGTTATGAGCAACCTAGATAGCATATTCAAAAGCAGAGACATTACTTTGCCAACTAAGATCCGTCTAGTCAAGGCTATGGTTTTACCAGTAGTCATGTATGGATGTGAGAGTTGGACTGTGAAGAAGGCTGAGCACCGAAGAATTGATGCTTTTGAACTGTGGTGTTGGAGAAGACTCTTGAGAGTCCCTTGGACTGCAAGGAGATCCAACCAGTCCATTCTGAGGTAGATCGGCCCTGGGATTTCTTTGGAAGGAATGATGCTAAAGCTGAAGCTCCAGTACTTTGACCACCTCATGCAAAGAGTTGACTCATTGGAAAAGACTCTGATGCTGGGAGGGATTGGGGGCAGGAGGAGAAGGGGACGACCGAGGATGTGATGGCTGGATGGCATCACTGACTCGATGGATGCAAATCTGAGTGAACTCCGGGAGTTGATGATGGACAGGGAGGCCTGGTGTGCTGCAGTTCATGGGGTTGCAAAGAGTCAGACACGACTGAGTGACTGAACTGAACTGAACTCAAACTGGTAGTCATTGGTAGAACCAGGATTTAGACTCAGATCTTTCTGAATTCAAAGTCCATCTTTATTATTTCTGGGTATATTCAATTTTCATTTTTTCCCTCCTTCTACAAAAATAATGCTATCTAATTTTGTTTGTTGTGTCTATTTTTCCTGTAATCTTTTAAGAAAGGGCACCAAAAGTAAGCTTAATTTAGTGCTAGGTATGTGCTAAAATCTTTCAGACACAGCAAATACATGGCTAATAGGTCTCGATTAAATAAAGTTTGCTTTTGATGACAAACTACGGTGCTGATGACCTATGACCTATAAGATGCACATTTTGATTATTTCCAAGTGTTGTCATGCTGAGAATTTCATATCTTTCCAGCTTTTCCCCTAGACTGTTTCAGTGAATAATAACTTGGTTTGAATCTAAGAGAGGTTAATTAACAAACTACTGTGCTTCCCTTTAGATTTCTGTCATTCATTTATTCAATAAACACATAGTGAATACAAACTTAAGTAGACACTGCATCAAGCTTCCCTGATTCTATGGAAACTAAAGACTTCTACAAAGGTTAGGAACACAGTTTTGAAGACAAGAAATATAAAGAAGAGAAATAGGTATATGGGGGTCCATCTACTGTTACCCAAAAACACCTGGCATGTGTAAAAAGGTATAGCTGCTGCTCCTCATGTTCATCCATTGTTATCATGTAGTCATATAACTCAGTATTGTCTGAAATAGAATTTTTCAAAAGAACAAAAAAATATTCAGATGTTTATATGCAGTTAGTCATTTTTAAATGTTGGGACATTTTGGTTGTTTAGGTACAGAACAAATATATTTCCCCTATACTCCAACTCTTTGAAATGCATGTTCTAAGGAGATATATGATTTAGACTAGACAGTTAGACTAGACAATGAGTTCCTAGGGGAACAGGATCATTTTAGGAGCCAACGTGGGTTAGTAATTATTTGCTTAATAAGGTAGAAACACTTATTCATTAGGAAGCAAATGGTGATACCTAATGAATGGAAAGTAAGCCTCTGACCAAGATGGAGAGAAGGTATCTACGAGCTCCCACTATCTCATGAGTATCTTGAGATGGCAGTGCTATTTATTGACTCAAGTCCATGTTGTTGTTGATATTATCCATTTTGTAAATGAAGGAGAGAGTATAATCAAGTAAGGCTCATGAAATTGCATCCTCCAACAAATACATGTTCAAAAAGCTAGAATCTTATGTCCAATATACTTTATTTTCTATTTTAAAAAATATGTTTATTGAAGTATTGTTACTTTACAATGTTTTGCTAGTTTCTACTGTACAAGAAATTGAATCACCGATACACATACATATATCCCCTCTTTTTCAGATTTTCTTCTCATTTAGGTCACCACAGAGAAGTGAGTTCCCTATGCTATACACTAGGTTTTCATTAGTTATTATGTGTGTATACTATTAATAGTGTATATATATTAGTTCCAATCTCCCAGTTCATCCCATCTCCCCTTCCCCCTTGATAACTATCTGTACCTCTGTGCTTATTTCTGCTTTATAACTAAGAGCCTCTATAACAGTCTCTAAATTGACTTTAAATTCTAGTGGTTTTAAATTATATCCTTATAAAGGGTTGCACAACATATTTAATCTTGCTAATCTTCAATTTTATAATATATACAGATAACATAATAATAAAACTCATGGAGCTTCTATGACATTTATTTGAGATAACATGCATGATGTTCTTGAGATAACATGCATGAAGAGTGTGTGACATCTAATTGTTTTCCAATAAGTGATATATTACTTATTGATATATTACATATATATAAGATATATTACAGCTATTGTTTTATATTTAAACCTGTGTTTTTTATGCTATAGCTCTGAGGACAAAGGTTGCCAAACACTATGTCAATGACACTGATTTCTTGAAAGGTAGAGACAGTTATTTGTCATGGTCCCACACAACACACTTGGTTTTTTCTAAGGAGCCATGTTAAAAAAGCAAGAGAGTTCCAGAAAAAAAAATCTATTTCTGCTTTTTTGACTATACTAAAGCCTTTGACGGAGGATGACCACAAACTGTGGAAAATTCTTAAAGAGATGGGAATACCAGACCACCTGACCTGCCTCTTGAGAAATCTGTATACAGGTGAGGAAGCAACAGTTAGAACTGGACATGGACCAACACACTGGTTCCAGATTGGAAAGGAGTACATTAAGGCTGTATATTATCACCCTGCTTATTTAACTTATATGCAAATACATCTTGAAAAATGCTGGGCTGTATGAAGCACAAGCTGGAATGAAGATTGCTGGGAGAAATATCAATAACCTCAGATATGCAGATGACATGACCCTTATGGCAGAAAGTGAAGAAGAACTAAAGAGCCTCTTGATAAAATTGAAAGAGGAGAGGGAAAAAGTTGGCTTAAAACTTAACATTCAGAAAACTAAGATTATGGCATTCAGTCCCATCACTTCATAGCAAATAGATGAGGAAACAGTGGAAACAGTGGCTGACTTTATTTTTGGGGGCTCCAAAATCACTGCAGATGGTGACTGCAGCCATGAAATTAAACGATGCTTACTTCTTGGAAGAAAAGCTATTACCAACCTAGACAGCACATTAAAAAGCAGAGACATTACTTTGCCAACAAGAGTCTGTCTAGTCAAGGCTATTGTTTTTCCAGTAGTCATGTAAGCATGTGAGAGTTGGACTATAAAGAAAGCTAAGCACCAAAGAATTGATGCTTTTGGACGATGGTGTTGGAGAAGACTCTTGAGAATCCCTTGGACTGTGAGGAGATCAACTAGTCCATCCTAAAGGAGATTAGTCCTGAGTGTTCATTGGAAGGGCTGATGTTGAAGCTGAAACTACAATACTTTGGCCACCTGATACAAAGAGCTGACTCATTTGAAAAGACCCTGATGCTGGGAAAGATTGAGGGCAGGAGGAGAAGGGTATGACAGAGGAGGAGATGGCTGGATGGCATCAACAACTCAATGGACATGAGTTTGGGTAAACTCTAGGAGTTGGTGATGGACACGGAGGCCTGGCATGCTGCAATCCACGGGGTTGCAAAGAGTTGGACACAACTGAGCAACTAAACTAACTAAGGAGCTATGTCAGGGGGCCCAAGGTTCACCAAGAATAAAGGCTTTGCTTCCCTGTGAATATAGAGTCATCTTTAGCACTTCTCTCCCAGCCTCCGGTCAGTCAGATTCAGGGCTGTCCAGAATTTTTCAGTAATGAAAGTGAAGGTCACTCAGACATGTCCGACTCTTTGCGACCTCATGGACTATGCAGCCCATGGAATTCTTCAGGCCAGAATACTGGAGTGGGTAGCTTCTCCCTTCTCCAAGGGATCTTCCCAACTCAGGGATCAAACCCAGGTCTCCCTCATTGTAGGCAGATTCTTTACCAGCCGAGCCACAAGGGAAGCTTTCAGTAATGAAAGAAAGAAAGTGAAGTCGCTCAGTCATGTCCAACTCTTTGCGACCCCACAGATTGTAGCCTACCAGGCTTCTCTGTCCATGGAATTTTCCAGGCAAGAGTACCAGAGTAGGTTGCCATTTCCTTCTCCAGGGGATCTTCCTAACCCAAGGATCAGACCTGGGTCTCCTGCATTGAAGGCAAAGGCTTTGCCCTCTGAGCCACCAGGGAAGCCCAGTAATTAGGCAGTCACTATGTAAGAAAATTACATAACTGAATCATGGATTTCAGTCTGGAGAACATATATCAAAATTTACAGGTTAACTTTCTCAACTTCAAGAAGGCACATCAATAACTGTGAGGACCACTCATTTTCAAAAAAGCCGATAATAAACCAGAAATGATTTTTATCCACGAATTCTCATGTTATATATCAATAGCCTCAGCTATGCAGATGACACCACCCTAATGGCAGAAAGTGAAGAGGAACAAAAGAACCTTTTGATGAAAGTGAAAGAGGAGAATGGAAAAGCTGGCTTAAAACAGCATTCAAAAAACAAAGATCATGGCATCCAGTTGCATCACTTTGTGGTAAATAGATGGAGAAACAATGGAAACAGTGACAAACTTTATATTCTTGGACTCTAAAATCACTGCAGATGGTGACTGCAGCCATGAAATTAAAAGACGCTTGTTCCTTGGAAGAAAAGCCTTAGGAAACCTAGGCAGCATATTAAAAAGCAGAGATATTACTTGGCTGACAAAGGAAAGTATAGTCAAAGCTATTGTTTTTCCAGTAGTCATGTATGGATGTGAGAGCTGGACCATAAAGAAGGCTGAGCACTGAAGAACTGATGCTTTTGAACTGTGTTGTTGGAGAAAATTATTGGGAGTCCTTTAGACTGCAAGGAGATCAAACAAGCCAGTCTTAAAGGAAATCAACCCTGAATGTTCATTGGAAGGGCTGATGCTGAAGCTGAAGTTCCAGTACTTTGGCCACCTAATGTGAAGAGCTGACTCATTAGGAAAGACCCTGATGCTGGGAAAGATTGAAGGCAGGAGGAGAAGGGGATGGCAGAGGATGAGATGGGTGGATGGCATCACCGATTCAATGGACATGAATTTGAGCAAGCTCTGGGAGATGGTTAAGGACAGTGAAGCTGGCGAGCTACAGTCCATGGGATTGCAGAGAGTTGGACATGACTGGGCAACTGAATGACAACACTCATTTCACAGTGATGAGTTGTATCTTTTTAAATAAATATCTATATGGTTATGTATCCAAGAATATAAGAAACATAGATTAGTAATATAGTTACAGAATAAAGATTTGTTATCTTTGAACACTTTCTTTGAACACTATATCAGTATATAGAATAGTACCTAATTAAAAATATGCATGCTTAAAATTCATCATCAGTGCTGACTTAAAAGTTTAGGCTGAATTTGTCCTCACTGCCTTTGTGATTGTGTAGTAGGTGAGAAGGATGATGATGGTGGTGGTGGTGGTGATGATAAAGCAACCACTGACACATTGAATACAAGGCTCTATGTTAAATGATTTATATATAGGCACCCACATAATCCTCACAATACTCCTATTACTAAGGTGTCATTTTCCCTCTCTTAACAGAGGAGGAAAAGAATGGTTGGAAAGGTTAATTAGTCAAGGTTTACACATTAGTATAGTCGTGATTCTCACTCCAGAACATGGGCTCCTAATTTTACACTTTTCTTTCCCCTTGAGAGCAAAGAACTCTAAGGGAGGCTAGGGGTCTTCTTTAAATGTGTCTCCTGAGACACATTTCTACCAAGAAAACTTCATCATCTATAATATTGAACCTCTGTCCCCTCCTTTAGTGAATATAATTAATTATTGACTATGCATCTTATTGGGAGCAGAAAATCAAATAAAACCAGTGATACAAAAATAGACATAGAGATACATAGATAGATAGTATCTGGTCAGCTAACTAAATAGAACAGATGTAGTGTAGTGATCAGTTCAAGAAATAATCACATTTTTGTTAATTAGGCTCTTAGTGATGTTTTTTAAGTGCCATCCATTCTTCTAAACAAATAAGTACTTGTCTCTTAAATAAGTAAATTGCATCCCTGGCCTCATTTAGTACATTAACCGCCTTATGAGAATTGATAAGACTTCTTTAAATATTCTAGTATCCTGCAGCTTCTCCTTTTAAAATAACAGCACTCTGTTTTAAGATTCCATTTTAATAAATTTGTGCATGTTGTTTGTGAAAATACTCTATTTGTTCTGTGCTGCTTGCCCTGTTTCTTTAAACAGCATTTTTCTCAGACTATAATATCTACCCCTGCCCTCCTACAGATGTCTAGAATACATAACTCCATTTGAATCTAAGGAAAAGTCCTAGGAGGAGTACTGTGCATTTAAAGATACTCAGTGAGTGTGAGCTGGATGACTATTGATTCTGCCCACACTGTTCATATATATGCATATTTATCTTAAAATCTCAACAAATGTATCAGAATTTTCAGAAAAAAACATATTTCAGTTATAAACTGTTTGGAACTTCTCAGAGTTTCTTTTCATCTATATTTCCTGTAGCAACTATTACTCATATTTAATGTTTTAACAAATGTAATATATATACTACCATCAAAAACATCAGGAAAAAAGAATAATTTTTAGTAACTGTAATATTTTACTAAAAAAGAAAATAACCCAGGTAGGATAGAAACTTTTAAGCAAAGATAATAAAACATAATCCACTAAAGCAAAATAAAATTTAATAGTAGAATTAATGCAATTGTGAGAACTTTAAGTAAGAATTCAGCTCCTCAAGTTACTTTTAGAATCATACAGTCTCTCTAATGGTCTCAACAAATATACGGTATATCATACAGTGGTTTAAGCAAACAAATTTATGCATTTACCAGTGTAAAATATTCATTAAAAAAAAATTCTACTGCGTATACGTGCCAGTGTTGAGCAGTATGACAGATGTTGGGACGTAAATGTTCCCAGCAATAAGAATTGCGATTTTTTTTCTCTGGGTAAATTTAATGCACTTATTTCTACCTTTCACCTGCAAGCTGTTTTGATTGTAAGTTTCTTAGTATTGTTATTGTTACTGTTCAGTTGCTAAGCCATGTCTAAATCTATGCAATCCCAGGGACTGAAGCACACCAGGGTTCACTGTCCTTCACTGTCTCCTGGATTTTTTCAAATTCATGTCCATTGAGTCAATTATGCTATCTGACCATCTCCTTCTCTGCTTCTCTCTTCTCTTTTTGTCTTCAGTCTTTCCCAGCATCAGAGTCTTTTCCAATAATTTGGCTTTTCACATTAGATGTTCAATGTATTGGAGCTTCAGCTTCAGCATTAGTCCTTCCAATGAATATTCAGGGTTGATTTGACTGATTTGATCTCCTTGTAGTTGAAGGCAATCTCAAAAGTCTTCTCCAGTACCATAATTCAAAACCACCAGTTCTTTGACACTCAGCCTTCTTTACTGTCCGACTCTCACATCCGTACATGACTACTAGAAAAATCATAGCTTTGACTCTTAGTATTAGAGCATGGTAAAGTTTTATTTCTTTTCTCCTCTGAAGTGCTGGATATTAACATGACTTCGTCAAAATGTACACATAGCCATGATATAGGCATTAGAAAATGATAGCTAGAAAGACTCTGAAGTTTTGCTAACACTAATTTATTTAACCTTCAAAGTTGCAAGTTAGTTGAGGTCTCTTAGATGAGTTATTCTTAAACCAAATTAGGACATGCAGCAGAACTGACAGTACTGAATCCACAAGCTGGATCACTGTATGTAAAAGTTCACGTATTCCCCACCATGATAAGCAAATGCGATTGTACATGTGTACATAGCAGAATGCATTTATAAGTTCATTTGCAAAATAAAATCTATGAAAACAAAACTAAGACAATCTCAAAATAGCAGATTTTTTCCTAATATATTACTCTATTAACTAAGATCTGTCTTCAATTAAAGTGAACCACTATTTTGAAGTGGTTCTGAATGCATAGTCAGAAAGACTAAAAAGAAAACTTTAATATTTTGCCCCTCCTCATCCTATTTTTCCTTTTATTTTACCAATATCTCTGTTACAATAAGGTTTTCCCTCCTACCCCTTACCCAAAGTGAGTTTGTGGGTGAGTAGGTGAATCAGTTGCTTGTTTCTTCCATTGATGGTGGGTCAGCGGTTCTCTAACTTTAAAACATCTTAGATTATACTCTCTAGTGTAATAATCTCTGGCTTATTGGGTTTCTATGAGGCTTTAATGAGTTAATAGTTGCAAATTGTTTAGAAAATATTTGGCATATAGTAAGCGCTCATTAATACTTATTAGATTTTTCTCAGATAATCATAGAACTTGCTTTGAACATGAATCTGATAAATATTGAAATTCTAAACTTAAATGTGTCATGAATTATCAAGATACCAGATGTAAATGACAAATTGGCCTAAAAGGCAAATCATACATTTCATGCATTATTTAACTCTGTGAATCATAAAGGTAGTTTGCATTATTTTGTAGACTGTATTTTTCTTTGGTGCACAAATGTGGAGGTGATAAATTCAGCATAAAGTCATTGTTTTGAGATAGGTTATGATCTGGAGAATAAAGATGTGTGTGTGTGTGTATGTGTGAGAAAGACAGAAGGAGGAAAGAGACAGAAGCACTTAAAAGAGAGCAAGTTCATGTGATATATACATTTTAGTCTTGGCCCTCTTTCTAATATCTTTTATCTTATTTTATGCTGTTAACCACAATTTCCCATCCCAGAGCACTATATTTTATTTCTCTCATTCTATAACACCTTGCTGTTTCTAGTTTCTTGTGTGCTATTTGTGGCCTCCTTACCCTTCTGTTTCTCTTTTTCATTCTGAGGTTACTGAAGGATAGAGAAAAACTGTAGTTATGTGCATGGCACTTATTTTTGGACAAAGCTTTACCACAGATTTTAGTTTTTTCCCCGTTTTATATAAAACAGGTCGAATGACCTACAAGAAAATTGAAATTCATATTTTCTTTCACTTATAAATTGTGCTGTAACATAAGGTTTTGTATATCCTCTCTTTGGGATCTGCTCTCCTGTCTCCCCTGGCTTCTCCGCAACAGGGCACTCCACTGCCTTGACCTCTCTACCTTCTCCCAGACTGTGGGCTTCCTCTCTAGATGAGACTGCTCCCTTTCAAGCACAGGTAGAACTGCTTACTTGTTACTGTCCCTTTGGTCAGATTGAAGGCAGGAGAAGGGAGCAACAGAGGATGAAGATGGTTGAGTGGCATCACTGATTTGATGAACATGAGTTTGAACGAACTCCAGGAGATAGTGAAGGACAAGGAAGCATGGCGAGCTGCAGTTCATTGGATCACAAAGAGTCGGACACAATTTAGTGACTGAGCAGTCAACAGCAACAATATAGTCAGCACCAGATGAAAATCTGCAGCACTTGGAACCCCTCCTGTCTAAAACAGGGCAATGGACTGCTCTGCTGTGTAGCTTGTATGAGTAGATGGCAGAGCCACTTTCAACCAGAAATTGTGAAAGCCCCTTGATTACCAACCCTCCACTTACACAAATAAGTTACAAGGCTGAGTTCTTCCTGCTTTATCCATATCCCATGAATTTGTGTATTTGCAATATATATATTATAGCCAAATGTATAATTAAATATAATTTATATTAATATCTCCCATTGTGTATTTACCTACCTGGTCTTTTTGTATCCACTTTTAACCTAATGCACAATTTTGTACTTTGTTTTGTTTTAAAGCTGCAGCTAGTGTGATCTTGAATCATATATATTATATATATATATATATATATAAAGTAAAACTTTCCCTGGATTGTTAGTTATCCTTCAGATAACCTCCCAAATCCTTAACAGGGCTTGCAAAGTGATCTGAGCACTGACCTCTGCACCTTATTTCTTTTAATTCCTGGAGCCTGTCAGCTTCTCTTCCCTCTTAGCCAGAGGGCATGCATTTCCCCTGCTGGCTATCTTCTTTATCTTTTCCCTAACCTCTTCTTAAAGGGCTAACTTCTACTCTCAATTCGATGCCGGTTCTCAAGGTGTTCTCCTTCCCCTCGCCCCTTGCCTTACGTTTTATCAACCCGTATGCTTCCTTTCATCAAACTGGACGCTTGCTGATAATTCCCAGTGTATAATCACACCAAATAATTCTTTGGCAGATTGCATTTGAAGTCAGAAATATGAGAGCCTAATTCTAACCTTATCACTTATAGCTGAGTGACTTTATGTGTGCCACTTGATTTCTCCATGTTTTATTTCCCCATCTGTAACACATGGGCTTGCTGAGATGTAGCAAATGATATCTAACACAGTGCCTAGAACATTTATTTCCCACAACTTAAATGTTATTTACCTCTGATTGGCTTAGTTGTATAATCCTATCATGTGCTCCACTGACTCTTTGAGATCCTACCGACTGTAGCCCAACAGCCTTCTCTGTCCATGGGGTTTTTCAGGCAAGAATACTGGAGGGGGTGGCCACTCTCTCTTTCTCGGGGATTTTCCCAAACCAGGAATTGAACCTGCATCTTCTGCAATGCAGGTGGTGTCTTTACCTCTGAGTCACCAGGGAACCCCATAATCTATTATCCTGCCTACCAAAGATGTGACCTAACAAATAATTTGATACTCAAGGTACATTAGGGAAATAAGAGAGAGACTGAAAGGGAGGATGGTTTCTGCCAACCATCTGTGAAAAATGACAAGCTTTGCTAGATCTTTCCTTATTGGCCCTTCACTGTTTGCTAATGAACCCCTGTGTTGACCTTTTCATTGTACCTTCTATTTTTTACCCCTAATTAAGAAACACCAGTCCTTAATCCAGGTCCATCTCCCAGAAAGATGAGAGAGAAGGAGAGTTGGCAAGTCAATGCTAATTTCAAACTAACTTAATGTTTTCTTTCCCTTTATTAATGTGTTTGCACTTCACAAGCACCTCTGGAGAGAAAATGGCTTACCCCATAGGCTGTAAGAATAGATAGACATTTTCATTGCCAAGGTCAGTATGGCGGGTAATTATTTTGGAGCAAGTTAAATAAAGAATCTTCCTTAAATAAGGAATCTTAAAATATTCTCTATTTAATCTGTGCTCTAAGGAAATCCCATTGATTCCTACAGCTACTGCATCTTCATTTGTGGCCATTAATACAATTAAACAACCAAGTGAAGGAATAAGATTTCTAATCCCCCAAAGATCTATATCTATTGTTTGCTGAGATTTTAGCTGTATTTTTTATTTCTGACTCTTGACATGTTTATATATGCTGAAGATTTCAATTAAAATAGACAGCAGAGTGATATTGAATCAATACTTGTTGTTTTGTATCTGGGGAAAAAGAAGCAATATGAAATATGGAAATCCGAGAGAATGTAAATGCTTTAGGATCTGCTGTGAGACATATCCTCCTGCTTGTCAGACAGACATGATTTTTAGAGCAGAGAATTTGCTGGCTTAAAGAAGACAACTTGCCAGTTTCATTAGTTTCATATCTTTCGCTAGACAGAGTCACTGTTCCAATCATTAAAATACCAGTCCTAAGCTCCCATTAAGTTTGAACCAAATGACAGCATGTTTTAGAAGTGCTTTGTACACTAACAATATGTAGCTGAATACTCCTTATAGATGAGTGAGCCTGTGATAACTTCACTATAAACTGAGTTCCACTCTCTTTTACTTGCTTAGGTTTCATTTTCATGAGCTTGCCAAGAATATAATTTTTAGTGCTTCTTATGAATACCCAATAGAGATCACATTGAAAGAGATTCATTGTTAGAACAGCAGAAATTTGTAAATATAAAGTACCAATATGGTAGGAACTAAATAGGTGGAATCACCAATTTTCATTATGGTGAAGCTGAATTTTTTCCCCCTCCCTGGTCAGGGGTGCGTGGAGCAGTTAAACAGATTAGACCCAAAGAACGGTGAAGTGCTTAAACATATATATACTTCAGAATAAATGCTATCAGATCATGAAGCATCTCTTGCAACCAAAATTAGGATGGGAAATCTACCAGCACAGAGCAAATCTATAGTGAAGAAAATGCTATGTTTTCATTTTTAAAACCAAAGTATTTCATTATTTTATTCCATGCTGTGCACTCCACATGGCATCAGCCTGGGATTCAGAAGAAACTAAAGGAAGTCTTGTGACAAACATTTAAGGTCAACTAGATAACATTTTTATTCTCTATGATTCCCTCTGAATTTGCAATTGTTCATTCTGAATTCATTGTTCTCTGAAAGCAAGAAGCAAAACAAACAGTAACTGTTGGATATCTTGTCTCTGTCTATCTGCAGAATTTGGGGCCTGCATGGGGTTCTTCAGAATGTAGTAGAAAACAGTATTTATGTTTATATATTTTGTGTTTTTTTGAACATATTTTCCTACAGATGTATTAAATTTCTTAAACTGGTAATGCACAAGAGGTTCTCAAATTGGCAATTATTTCATGGACTGGAAAGGTAAATAAATATCTTCTTTGAAATAGCTCCTAAAGAAAAGATGGGGATACTCAGCCATTTACCAGTAAGTGCTTGGTGCTTTGTTGAAAAGCACATGGCATCTTTATAGTCATCCACAGGCAAAGATTCCTATAAAAGATGTTAATAAGTTCTTGGTATGTATACATGTGCCTCTGGGCTTGTGCCCCACCTGATATGAAGAGGGAACTACAATAATCTGTCCCTAGAGACAACTCTGTTAATTGCCAGGAAGAGGAATTTGATTGCTTTTCTGAAATGTTTAGAAGAATATGTTTTATCTCAATGTACTGCTGCTGCTGCTAAGTCGCTTCAGTCGTGTCCGACTCTGTGCAACCCCATAGACGGCAGCCCACAGGCTCCCCCATCCCTGGGATTCTCTAGGCAAGAACACTGGAGTGGGTTGCCATTTCCTTCTCCAATGCATAAAAGTGAAAAGTGAAAGTGAAGTCGCTCAGTCGTGCCCAATCCTCAGCAACCCCATGGACTGCAGCCCACCAGGCCCCTCTGTTCATGGGATTTTCCAGGCAAGAGTACTGGAGTGGGGTGCCATTGCCTTCTCCGTCTAATGTGCTAAATGTCCCATATGAAATACAAAACAGTAGATGATTTCCCCCAATCAACAGGCCTTCTGTTAGCAACATCATTCCCTAGCATGTGCCTGTAAGATAGCTCATTAGGACAATGTATATGATGTTTCAGATCCTTTTTAAATCAGTGTGCAAGCCTCACCCAATAATAACTTCTTTATCATCCAAATACTATTTTTACATTTATGCCCATGTTTTACTAAACATAGGAAGCATAATAGTAAAGAAAGTCATCTTCCATTAGATCAAGAAGTACCAATTAAGGAAAGCTAAAAGTTACAGAGAGCAGACCATTTTTAATTTTTGACTATTAGAAACATCTGATTACAATTCACTTATATCTAAAAACTGATTTACCTTTCAAAAATGACTAAAGTTTTTGGTCTCCTAAGGTTTTAAGCACATGTTGCTATTGCAAACCCTGCAGGTGTTTCATTTTATGTTTTTGGATGGTTTTGCTTTTTAATTCAAACTGAAATGGGCCTGTGTTTGCCTGTCAGGGTAACAAAACTATCCCAGCAGCAGATTCAATTCTAGAGATATAATTATGAACACCTACTGTGTGCAAAACTGTGGGAGACCCTGTACAAGACACACCTGTGAGTTATAGAGGCCCTGCCTCCAAACTGCCCACAATCAGAAGTTCAACATTTACTGAGCTTTTAATTAGAGCCAAATAGCCTTGGAGTTTGTAGGCCCAAGGGGAAGACAGTTCACAGATTTGTTCTATTTCCCTCCCATCCATTTACCATTATCTGTTTTTCCCCAAGGCAGTCTGATTTCTCTTTTTTTTTCTTTTGGCCTCTCTCGGAGAATATACATTTGTGTGGGAGTGAATGCCTGAGTCACTGCTCAAGCACAGGAAAACAGAAGCGACAAGCAGCGCACTCTGCTGTTATAAGCACAGCCTCATCCCCCTTTGCCCTGAGCATATGGGCACGGGCTTGTCTTCAGAGCCACTTATGGCACATATATAAAATTTACTGTGCCTTCCTGGAAAAATGCAGTGTTTGTGATCCGCTTGGGAGAGGAATGGATTTATGGAAGGGGAAAAACACACCCAGTCAAGCCATTAAACACTGGTTTTCATGCTGTTCTCAATCACCAGACTATGATGGAAGAGCTCTCATCTCAGGCTCAGAAGGAGCGAGTGTTTGTATCCTTTTTGAAATAAATTACTGGTCAAGATCTTTTTTAGGGAGCAATTTCCCTATTTATATCCTCCGAAACATAAGTTTATGAGGTCAGTGATCGCGGGTAAGGGATGGGCAACACATAAAATGACAGAAGTAGCATGAAAGTTATTTTTCTATTACTGAAAAGAAAAGCCATATCAGAAACAGTCATTTCTCAGTAATTAATCCCTTTGAGTTGATTTATCAAAGAAATCCTGTTCATAAATTGTACTGTACTTCCGTTGGTAGAAAACTGGTAATATGTTCTACAGTGCTTTTGGATGAATAAATCCATGAAGGGTCTTAAGTCAATCTTCCAATCTGGCATTAGCATTTTCATCTCACTATGCATGATATTTTTAAAATCAGGAGAGTTGGCTTTCAGTGTAAGTAGGCATACATTAAAACATAAGAGCTTGGTGGCGTGCTGTTAGATGCTATTTGACTTGGAAAAGCATTGTACATTTCCACTAATATGTTTAATTTTACTTAAAGACATAACATTCACTCCATCTATATCTGTTTGTGAAACTGTATTAAATACTTCTCATGATGAAATTGTGAACCAAAATTGGTGGCCAGCAAGGGTAGGAAGGAAAAAGAAGACTCATTGAGAAGACTTTCGGGATGTCAGTTTCCATTGAACAGAAGGAGGGAGAGCTCTTTGTATGTAGCTATATATTTTGCATAACTTAACCTTTAAAGTGTTGTGTGGTTTATTTATATATATGAAATCAAAATGAACATGCCACTCTTTTCTACTGAGTATGTCATTTTGGCTAAGGCTATAATTAGAAATGCATAACTTGAATATTTTGAAAGTGTTTTGTTTTTACTTCGGTGGGGTTGGAGGAGGGAGTGGAAAGGCAAATGCACTTCAGCAGGTGCTGCTTACTGTTCAACTCAAAGATTTCATCTCAATGGAGCCTGTGAGCACTGTGGCCTTTTGGAAAAACCATCAGAGTGGGTTAAGAAACCTGAATTCCAGCTGGTTTTGCCTTTAGTTATGAAACCAAAAGAATATCATTAGCTTTGTTTAAATGCCTCTGCCTCATTCCCCATTAGCACTTTGTTCGTTGTATACATATTACAGCCCATATGTAGCATGTGCTCACTGTGCAGGAATGATGATAAGTACATTACATGCATTGGTTTGAAATGTCTTTTCAGAATTACTAGATTATACTCAAATGGTCTGTTCATGAGTCCAACTCTTTTGTATGACCGAGACTGTTTTATTGACATTTTAGATACTTTAGAAAGATTTAAGTTTGATTGACCTTTTATGTTCCTCAATTCTAATTTTTTTAAGGTTTTTATTTCATCGAATAAGAATAGGAACATATTTCTCTTCATCAAGATAAGGAAAGTGAAAGTAAATGTTAAGTCGCTAAGTCATGTCGAACTCTTTGCGACCCCGTGGACTGTAGCCCACCAGGCTTCTCCATCCATGGGATTCTCCAGGCAAGAATACTGGAGTGGGTTGCCATTTGGAGGGCTTCCTTAATGTTTTCTGTATTCTTGTAATATGTTATAGTAAAGTATTTTTGATATACTTTTCCTGTGTTATCACAGACCATTGCCATTTTAATTTTATTTTTGTAGCTCAAATGACTCACTCAGGTACAGGGAAGCATTCCCTCAGTAGGTGGTTCTTAGTGATAAAATAAGTGAAAATATCATAGATTCTCATCCATCAGACACTAAAAACATATAGTAAAGACACAGGATTTGCCAAAATACTGATCCTCACATTGACCATTGTCAACTTGAACTTGTCTTTTAAAAAGCTATGCCTTTTATGTGTTTGTATTTGCTCTTATGATACAACTATTAATATATTTCTAAGTTTCATCCGTTCAACAAAACAAAAAGGTTTGACTAACCATGAAGTGTTAGTCTGTCTCTACCTGTTTAAAAAATAGATTAAGAGTTATTTTTGAAAACATCTTAGGGTCTCTATCTTAAATCTGAATATAAAATCCATTAGCAGTCCACAATGAGAACTAATTGCTGGAGCGCAATCTTGGCAGCATTTTTATAACTGCTAGTGAAGCTCACATAGCTAAGAGAGTACATTATCTTATAAAAATTATATTCTCAGGGGATTTTGTTCTTAACATATAACAATGTGAACAATAGCATGCACTGTTCAGATGAAAATCTCCTACTAGTATAAATTAAGTTTGAGATGTTTTGAGTTTATATCTGAGGTGGATGAGTTACATTTAGATAAACACTCTCTCCCTTTTCCTTTCCATCTCTGGCCATTAAATCATCAGTATCATTCAAGAAGAGGAGAGATAATAAGAGAAAATAAGAAATGAAGAAGAATAAGAAGAAAACAAAACAAAGACAAAATACCAAAAATCAAAGGAGGACAATTATCAAAAATCGATTGAAAGTTTCTTTCAGTGCTCCGGACAGCAAAAATGAGGCTAAAGATTTATTCTTTTTGAAAAGGAACACTGAAGCATGTTATCATATCCAATTACATTTTAGTAGTAGGGATGACAAGGATATTAAAACCGTTTACTTGCTGAAGCTAAAATTTCCAATTGGGTTTTTCAATCCCATGGCTAAAGAGAACATCCCAAAATTCAAAGTTTAGTAGCTTTTAAGGTCACTTGAAACACTGTTTTTTAGTTACAGCTAGCCTTTTTGTTCATTTTCTTTCTGGGCAGTGTCATTGTATTATCAAACAAGAAAAAAAGCAAATGATCTAAAGCAGAGATGGAGGGTGGAGAAAAAGACAAAGTCTGTGATTGACTGAGAAGGACCAGGTATAGTCAGCTAGACACACTGAGATGAAAAGAGATGAGTATTAAAGCCTAGGGACTATGGAGGAGAAAGAGAAACACGTGGGAGGAAATCATACAATACACTACCTAGTTTTAGCCTGAACCCAGCATTTGTATATGGGGTGATGAGGAATAAAATGGGAAAGGGATATTTGAGTTATATTGTAGAGCAAGTCAAACTCAGGTGAGACCATTGTTCAGGTCAGGCATCCACTGGACAATGAAGTGACAAGGACTAGAGAAAGAGCTGTTTCCTATTGTTATTTTACCCAGATGCCCGCTGAGCCTTCCCCATGCTGCCCCCCACCTCATGGAGATCTGAGTAAACTTGGTCCTGTCTCCATAATTCCTTATATCCTGTGACTGTCTCAAACCATCCTCACAATCTGTGAATCCCCTGGGGCTGCATTTCCATTATCGGCTCCATTTCTGCCCTCTATGTGTGTACAATCTCGACTATAATCACAGGATATTGGCAGGGTATCTGATTCAGTGTTCTCAGTTTTTCATTAAAAAAAAAAAAACTACATTAAAAGCTTGATATTTTTAGTAACTTTGCTTAAGATTTGAAAGAGATCATGACCTTTGAGAGGTCATGTCCTTAAGTTTCTTTTCCATTCCCTCCCTATTATTTTATTGAGAATAGTTCCTCCTTCTTCTCTGAAGCCCTGATACAAACTGACATCCATGTCCTTAAGGGACTCCTCTACCACCTCCATGAATTTGCTCATTTTCTTGAATTATTAATGTTCAGTAAGATTTAGTCACAGGCTTTGCCTGTCTCTGGAACTGTAGTGTAAAGTCAGCAGCCTTTGGAAGATCCCAGGGTATACTTTAACATCTGCTATTCCACTTACTATACTCTGTTGAAAGAATTAGACTTGTTTTAAAAGGGATGGCCTGAAGCAAGCTTAGGGCATAATTCTCTTGGGAAAAAAGAAATGAGCAAGTTATTGTACTTTGTACGTGTGTGTGCATAAATTGTGCACAAACACAAGTTTTCATATGTGTAGAAAATACACAGTGAATACTTTCGAGAGACCCTGAGAATTTCCTTGTGGAATTGGCATTTGGGATTTCCTTTTGTTAGCCATACAAAATGTGATGGGAATTTTGATCCCTTTTTTCTAGCCACACTAGTAATGGAATATTGTCATAAGATTATATTTCTTACTATTTTCTGAAGTAAAGGATATTTTTAATCTTTCATGTCCAAAGGATCTTGCTTTCTTCCATTTTTGCCCCCTGTTAGCACATCTTCAGGTTAAAGGAGTTTCCGAAATTAGCCCCATTTTTTCTTGAGCTTTGTGGATGTTTTTGGTTACCTGCCTGGTGTCTGTGACTTCACCCCTCATTTCCAATATCACCCTGATTGTGTCTGGGTTTCTTCCTTTGTCCTGACCTCTGCCCTAGGGCTGGAATTTGTTTCAGTGAACTAGTTTTGTTAATGCCAGTCCTCTTGCCTAGATTAGGAGTGGATTAGTCTAAACCAGTTTAATTTGATGAGAGGTTTGCTTTGGCCTGCCTGAAGTTTCCATTCATTTAAAACTGAGGGTAGAAGGCTAGCACAAGTATCCTATAGGACATGAATAAGGCTACATACACATAATCATGACTATTGTCCTGGGATTCATCCCTTGACCATCAGAGATAGCAGATTTATGATGAAGCAGTTGCAGCATTGGAGAAGAAATTGGCAGTCCACTCCAGTATTCTTGCCTGGAGAGTCCCACGGGCGGAGGAGCCTGGTAAGCTATAGTCCACAGGGTCGCAAAGAGTCAGACACAACTGAGCAACTCACTCACACATTTGCAGCACATATAAGGATAAAGGAACTTGTCATCTACAGCATTTTTAAACCAATACATCAACTAATTCTGACACTTGCTCTAACTCCATTTATAGTTATATAAACTATTGGCTCCATTTCCCATGTTTTGCAATAGATCCCTATCCCTGTAGCTTATTTATTTTGTACATAGTAGTTTCTACTAATTCCTCACCCCTGTATTGCACCTCCCCACTGGGAATTACTATAAATGGTTAATTATTCTCTATATCTGTGAGTCTACATCTTTTTAGTTATAGTCACTAATTTGTTGTATTTTTCAGAGTCTGTGTATAAGTGATATTGTATTTGCCTTTATCTGATTTATGTCACTTAACATAATGTCCTCTAAGTCCATCTGTATTGTTACAAATGGCAACATTATTTTTTATGACTAATGTTCCATTATTCCATTTCTTACTCCAGGGGGTCTTTCTGACCCAGGGTTGAATCCATATCTCTTGTATCTCTTGCATTTGCAGGTGGATTTTTTATCACTGCACCACCTGGGAAGCCCTGCACACAATATACATATATATATATATATACCACATCTTCTTTATCCACTCATCTGTTGATGGACTCTTAGGTTTCTTCATATCTTGGCAGTTATAATAATGCTGTTATGAACATCGGGTGCCTGTATCTTTTCAAATTAGTGTTTTTTTTTTTTTNATATATATATATATACCACATCTTCTTTATCCACTCATCTGTTGATGGACTCTTAGGTTTCTTCATATCTTGGCAGTTATAATAATGCTGTTATGAACATCGGGTGCCTGTATCTTTTCAAATTAGTGGGGTTTTTTTGCATTTTTTTTTCAGATATATACTCAGGAATGGAATTGCTGGGTCACTAAGACTTATCAATTTAAACTTCTATGTATCACTTAAGTTCATACAACACTCCTGTGGCTATTTCAATGAGCTTACTTCAATCCTTAATCATTCTTTATAAGGATTTCTGCAATAGATGCCACTCTCTCAGCCTTCCATGTCTTCTCCCAAAAATCCAATCTCTAAGTTACTTCCAGAAAGAGCTTTCTAAATAAAAATTTGGCATGTCATCTTCCAGCATAAATTTGTAAGTAATGTCCTATCTTTTGAGCATAAAGTCCCAAAACTTTTGCATGACATTTAAGATGTTTTCTTTTCCTTTTTGAATATGGCTTAGTTGATTGTTATGTGAATTCTGTGCCCCAATTATACTGAGTTTCTTAAAATTCTTTATATGACTTATTTTCTCACAATCTGATGGTTGTTTAAATTCATCTCCTTTCATATACTTACTGTAATTGATATTTGTGTATGGCAAGCTCTTATATCCACAAAAATTATCAGGGAAAACCTTTAACATAATTTCTACCCCAACACTCTTTAGGAGCATTGGGTCTTTCTTTACAGGGCTCCTGCAAGGTCACTTCATACCTCCTTCATGGCAGAGAAAAACATGGCACATTCTAATAGTTTATTTTTCTGTTTGTTTCTCTGCTGAACTCTGAACTCTTGGATCTAAGCACTTTTGTCATTGTATTTCTGATACTTCCATTGTGCCTGGCACATAGACAACCAGTGTTTGTTTGGGAATAAATAGTGAGAAAGACAATTGTTAATGTAAAGACTGATGACTGTTCATGATGTCAGCTTTTTAAAAAGCAAAATTTCAGAGAATTAGTTGTTTTTACTTGCAATTATTGTGACAACACATGACTGAATTTATATTTGCTTTCATCATTTTATTTTCTTTTTCACTGAGACATTTGATACTGCTTTGTAGTTTTCTGTTGTTTTTATGCTCTGGAATGTATGTAATAACAGGAGATAATGTTGATTTGTCTTAAGATTTAGGTCACTAATCAGGAAAACACAATTGAAAACACATTTTTAACTGAGATTATATATTAATTAGATCTTTCCTGGTGGCTCAGGGATAAAAAATCTGCCTGCCAATAGAGGAGACACGGTTTTGATCCCTGAGTCAGGAAGATCCCCTGGAGAAGGAAATGGCAACCCACTCCAGTATTCTTGCCTGAGAAATCCCAGGGACAGAAGGAGCCTGCAGGCTACATGGGGTCACAAAGAGTTGGAACACAACTTAGTGACTAAAGAACAGCATTAACAGTACATTAATTACTTGATGTTAAATGAGTGTATAGTCTATTTGTCTTAAAGGGAGATTATAGAGATAGGGTGAACTCAGGAGACTATCTTTTATAGCTTTTTTTCTGGCAAAAAAAAAAAAAAAACCCAAAGATATTGCAGTTATCAGGAAAGATTAGGTCATACTGTAGTAAAACAAAACAGCTCCACCCCTCCCCAAATTACAAGATCTCAGACACTCTACATCATGAAACTTCACTTCTTTTTAGTGCTACAAACCCATGCGTGAGAGAACACCTTCACTCTATACAGTCACTCAGAGATCCAGGCTAACAACATGATCCCATCCTGGAGATACACCTCCAGAAACATGAAGTTTTTGCTAAAGCAACAACATAGAAAAGGAGTGCATAATCGTGCTTTTTTTTTTCTTCTGTAGTCAAAGCATAAAAGTGACACACTTTATTTCGATCACGGTTCAGTGGACAGAACTAGTCACATCATCTTGCCTAATACCAGGGGTCGCTGAATACATAATGGTGCAGATAACAACTGTTGGTGAGTGTTTCTTTCTGCCACATTCCTGTGGTACCTGTTCATAGATTCTTATAATAATCCAGTCTTGGAAAAGGTAGTAAAATTTATGAGAAGAGAGAGAGAAAACAAAGACCTTTTATTTCTGTCTTTCCAATAAGCAAACTGCCCTTCATTTGAGATTCAAATTCTAAATCCCCTGTTTCTCAATCACTCTCTGTCTGTCTATCTGTCTGTCCATAGAGGATATCAAGCAGAGCAGGACATTTTGTCTAGAAAGTTCATATCTATTGAATTGCATATAGAATGTGAAAAGAAATATAAATATATAATTAAATGAAATAAAAATTTAAAAGTAATACATCATCCTACTTTGTCAACAAGATTTTTCTCACCATGTCGTGCAGTATCTAACTTTGCTTTTTAAGCACAAAAGAGAGCATATTGGCTGATAGTATTGAAAAGTTCAGGCATTGGCTGCATTGATCTGAGGCTCAGCTGTGCCCTGTTGCTCTAATAATGATGTCAGTACCTGGGTTCTCTTTTTAATTTCCCACTTCTAAATCAACTCTTCTCTATTGGGGCTTTCTTTCTAGGAAAGCTCTTGTCACTAAGGTTCCTTGGTCATCTCTACTACCTATCTGTGTATTAAAAGTGAGGTTACGAGGAGGAATACATTAGTAGTTACAGGCAGTATCTAGAATAAGGTAGGGCACTTAGTTAAACATTTCCTATGTTTTGGTTATTCTATCTTTGATGTTCCAGCAAGAGTCTGGAAGGAGAATTTCATTACTGTGGCTTGAATCAGATGCTCAAATCTTAACTAGTCAGTGTGATTAGTAGATCAGTGTGAATGGCCAGGCCTACATCATTGGTCCACACTTGCAGGGACTGGGGAGCCTCGTGGGCTGCCGTCTATGGGGTCGCACAGAGTCGGACACGACTGAAGTGACTTAGCTGCAGCAGCAGCAGAAAGAAGGGATGTGTTTGTGGTCAGCTCTATCTGACATCCTTGAACTGATTGTTGAGGAGGGGGTCTCCTTGAAGGGGAAAGGGACCCTGGGAAGACAAAATAAACAAATTGCTTATCCTGCTTGGTATACTCCAAACATTAGCATATTCATTTGGCATTCTGCATTTGCATATATAAGGTATAATGATAAAATTTCATTTCACTTAAGATATAATTTCTATCAACGTTTCATACATCATTCAAAATTAACAATTATAATGGAGAAAAAAATTCAGAGTGAATATAGACTACTTAAATTTTTACGTCTTAGAGGAATAGGATTTTCCTTCTGAAATAAAAGTAAGTATTTTTATGTCTTTGATAGTTAATTATTTAATCAAACTATAACTTTTTATTTGCATAGATGAAACTTTATTGTTTCCCCCAAATGCCAACCTTTTAGCAGTAAAATGTATTAAGTACATTAAGTACTGTCAATGCTTTTGCCCTGCCCTTGCTGTGTTTTAACTTAGGTTAAAAATTGCATAAGCCATTGCTTATTGAAAAACATATATTTCCAGGCATACAGTATGATCTCAATGTTTATTTTTATAAACAAGTCATATTAATGTGATTATTACTGATAAAGTGTTTGACTACATGGAAAAGAATAGGTTAATTGACTAGGTGTTCTTAAGTATTAGATTTGTAAATTCATCAGGAAATTGAATAGTTTGGTTCAAATCTAATTAAATTTCATTTGGGGCATCTGTATATTTGTTACAGCAATCTGCTATGTTATTACCTTATGATCAATTGTATTAAAAAATAATACTATAAACATCATACCAGATTGCATTTTTCAAAAATCCTGAACATACACACGTGCATTTAAATTACTATGCTTATCTCCAGTAATTATGTTTCTAATCATTTTATTCTTAAAGATTTTCTCAGGTCTATAATGATCTCAAAATATCTCTGGAAAATGTCTGAAATATGTTACTCGTCATAAAGCAAGCGCTGTTACAGTATTTTCTCTCAAAAAAAAATCATCTTGAATTAAAATTCGATTCATTTTACAATTTAAACCACCAAAAATTTTCCTATACTGGCAGCCAATATCAGAGGAAATTTCCGTGGATTCTAAGTGAGTTCTTGATTTCAAGTAGAATTTGTACAATGTACTTAAAACATTTATGATTTCTGGTTTAACAGCTGTTTTAATCATTTCCATATAAACTGTTACTTATATCTTTTAATATTAAGCTTCTAGTTATCCTTCTTTTTTTTTTACTATACTATCTCACATCCATATTCTAATATTTATATAACAGTCTTTCCCCAGCCTCCTCACCACCACCACCTTTTCATTTCCATTACAATAGTCTTTTTACTATTTTTATTACCAAAAAATTTCTCTATATGCCAATATTCTGATATTATTATTGCTTAGAAAGACATTTCTCCATTGGCCAAGACTTAAGGTTTGTGGAGGTAAATAAATTCTGCCCCCACATTCACAAACTGGTCTTTTTTACCAGAAGAAGTTCTAATTAATTTTATCTTTCTACCATATTGAAGAATAGCTGTAGTAAATTTTCATTTATGAATTGGAACAGTCCTGAACCATGACCCATCTGAGAGTTTCCATCTCTCATTTCTATTTTCTGTGACAGTATGCTTGGTGCCAGAGGAGAACTTTCAAAACAATTCTGTCATGTGAAAGCTGCAATGTGGTTCTCACAGAAAACACTCTCCTAGCATCAGATTTATGCAGCAAAACACACAACAGAAACCTGGTCATTTCTGTAAGATGGTACATGCAGATTTGGAATCAAGCCTTCAGATTTTGTGTTTATACTTGAGGTCATAAAATTTCATAAAAATGGCCATAGTTATCAAGAACAACAACAACAATAACAACGAATCTTTAAGTAACATTTTTAGAATCCAATATATATAGTGGATTTTTGTATCTGTCCATGGAATATCTACAGTAAACCTGTAGAAAGTGTATTCTCAGGCTCAAGGTTAAGGATATACATATATATATAAACACACAAATCAAGAAGCCAAACCCCAAAACTAATTTGTACAACCCATTTTATTATTTAACATTGATAAAGTGAGCATTTCTCCCTACATTTTCAACACTATTTAACCTGGAGTTGAAAGGAGTTAAACAGAAATCTAAAACCTCTCCTTAGTGATTTAGACTTTTCCCCCTTAGGCAACCAGAAAATAGTGTAGGATTTTGTGGAAAGTTGAAGGGGATGTATCAGGGATTCAGGGGTACTCTACAGCTGCTGTTAACCAAGTCTGTGGAGCTAATCTGGAAACTAGATCCTCTAGACTAATGTCAGTTCAGTTCAGTTCAATTCAATCGCTCAGTCGTGTCCAACTCTTTGCGACCCCATGAATCGCAGCATGCCAGGCCTCCCTGTCCATCACCAATTCCCGGAGTTCTCTCAGACTCACGTCCACCGAGTCAGTGATGCCATCCAGCCATCTCATCCTCTATCATCCCCTTCTCCTCCTGCCCCCAATCCCTCCCAGCATCAGAGTCTTTTCCAATGAGTCAACTCTTCGCATAAGGTCCAGACTAGTGTCAGGGATATGTTAAACCTCAGTTTTAATTTACAGCCAATAATTTAGTTTCCTTGGCAGTAATTCATAAATCCCCATTTCATTCCACCACCGCTGCATGATAATGGTGCTTTATCCAGAGCAGCTTCTATCACCACTAAGCCTGCTTCTCAAGCCACGGTGGCTTCCGCTTAGAGAATCCCACCCAATGCCAGTTTTAACAAACGCATAGCCTTATTGAAAATGTGCCAGTGCGTCTCACATTGTTATGCAGGTCCACGGTCATTAAAATTTTATCACATAAACCCTGCTGTCTGCACAGAAGAGGAATTGAAAATATCGGCAAGGGATGATCACACATTTTATCGGAATCTCCTAAAAGAGAAAACCAACATGTTTAGAGCAGGAAGGAACAAAAATAACATTGCCTTTAATTTAAATGTAACAAAATGTCAAAAACCTCTGAAACTGACATTTATCTCTACTGTTCATTTTCACATTTCCCTTGAATGTCTCAGTTTCCCAAAGCTGCATGACAGTTTGATGCAGTTGCAACTACATGATTTCCATAGCTTTCTCTTAGAAAGCTGATGTTAGTCAAAGGAGGCCCCTGAGACCTAAAGGAAGCATACTGTTGATTACAGTGTTGACTTATCAAAAGATTGAGAGATTAGTGGGTTTAGTATGTAGGAGTCGAGATTTGAATGGCTGGACACTTGATTTGGGGAATTGGAATTTAGGTTAGATATCTGAATACGATCAGTGAATATGATAAAATGTGAAAAAGGAAAGCAGATAAAATATGAAACAGTGGGGCAAAACCAATCTCGCAATACCTACAACATTTTTGTGAAAGTCACATGCCTTCCCCTCCAAAATAGTCTTCTTTACTGTTGTGTCTGAATACATTTTGTTTATTGTGAAGTGTGGCATTTATGCTTTTCCTTTTCCTATTTAGAATAGATAGTGACTTTCCTAAATGTGCTTTTCCAATTTCCATGAATAGCATGAGCAATCACTTTGAAAATATATCAGAACTTTGAAAATATATGACTTGTTCTAATTTGTCATATTTTAACATTTTATTGTTTGAAACAGTTTAATCATTTAATAGGTTTTCAAGGTTAAAATCAGAATGTGATCAGATAAATTCTAAGCAGATGAGAAAATAAACCAAGAATAAATGTTTGATTGTGTGCTAAATTCCTAAATATTTCTATTATTTTGTATCTATAGGGCTTCCTAGGTGGCTCAGTGGGTAAAGAATCTGCCTGCAATGCAGGAGATGTGGTGTTGATTCCTGGGTTGGGAAGATCCCCTGGAGGAGGACATTGCAATCCACTCCAGTATTCTTGCCTGGAGAATCCCATGGACAGAGGAACCAGTGGGGTGGGGGCTTGAGTCTTTAGGGTTGCAGAGTCAGACATGACTGAAGCAAGTGAGCAAGCATGCATGCACATATAAGACAATAGCTCTCAACCATGGTGACCTGACTCTGAGTAGTGCTGCAGTAGTAGGTACAAATTTGTTCCGATATATCTTTTCCTCTTAAGTCTTTTGAGATTGTGGAGACAAATTTGTTAGGAAGATTTCTTGACTTCAAGCAACGTTAATTAATACATGCTCAAATTTACCTTAGGCACCTTCTCATAATTGCCATCTATTTTGTTCTTAATAAACCAAAAATTAATATATAATTTAATTTTCATAATATAATTTTAACATCTAGTTTAAGTTATAGGACTATATCTTACATATTTATTTGAAGCAGTTTTTCTTTATTTTGAAGTTCAATTTCTAAGTTTCTTTTTAAAAGATTCAAAAGTTAAGAGAGGCATGAGGTTGTAATGAACAGTTCCAAGTGTTCACTTAAGAAATTGGAAACTGTATATTAATTCTACGAACATAATTCAGCCATCATGTGAATTCTGAATAAATACAATGGAAAATTGAAGTGGGGATTATATCTATTAATTATATACATATAAATGTGTCTTAGCACATTCATATAAGAATAAACCTTGATAGGACATTTTGGAAATAAACACTGTACACGACATGAACACTTTGGACTGTACATACCTGCCTGCCATTGTATTCCATGACATACCTCTGGTGTGAAATCTATTTGTGAAACAACTGAGCAAACTTTTCAGCTTGGAGCCTCAAAAAATATCATGAAAAAATGAACAAATTATTTGATAATCACTGAACCTGCACTTTTTCTCTTTAAGCATTATAAGATATGTATGTACAAATAGATGAATATGCATATGTGTATGTGTGCCTGTCAGTCACTCAATCATGTCCAGCTCTTTGTGACCCCATGGATTATGACCCACAAGACTCCTCTGTCCATGGAATTCTCCAAGCAAGAATACTGTAGTGGGTTGCCATTCCCTTTGTTAGGGGATCTTCCTGACCCAAGGATTGAACTAGGGTGTCCTGCACTGCAGGCAGATTCTTTACTGTCTGAGTCACCAGGAGAGAGGAATATACACATATGCAAATGTATTTTATATACAACCAACAGATTGCAGTATTTCAAGGCCACTATATTCATTATGTAGTCATATAATTCTTTTCCGTAGGAATGAAATATTATTCTAAGATTGACTAAGACAGTAAAACAAATTGTCTAAACTTTCGGCAATAAGATATCCCTGAAATTACATGCATTAAATTGTAGTTCGAATAGTTTAAACTGTTTAGAACAGAAAAAAATTTTAGGAAGTGGAAGAATCTGGTATGAAAAATTTAGACCTAAACAATGTCACAGTATATTTTTCGGGAGAAAAAGTTTACTATATTTGTTTATTCAGAGTTGGTTCTACCATATATCTATGGGTAACACAAGGTAGCCCGGGTAGAACACGGGTATGTATTTTACAGTGTGCATTGGTTTGTGCTTTTATTTCACTTTCTTTAACTGAGCAAGCTAGAAATCATTAGTAAAATCTCATTTCTCCAATAGTGAAGATTTTGGTTTGAATATCATGTTATTGCTGCTGTTGTTCAGTTGCTAAGTCATGACCCCATGGATGACAGCACGCCAGGCTTCCCTGTCCTTCAATATCTCCCAGAGTTTCTTCTGGTTCATGTCCATTGAATTGGTGATGCTATCTAACCATCTCATCTTCTGCTGCCTTCTTCTCCTTTTGCCTTCAGTCTTTCCCAGCATCAAGGTATTTTCCAATGAGTCAGCTCCTCGCATCAGGTAGCTGAAATATTGGTGCTTCAGTTTCAGCATCAACGTTTCCAATGAATATTCAGGGTTGATTTCCTTTAGAATTGATTGATTGGATCTCCTTGCAGTCCAATGGACTCTCAAGAGTCTTCTCCAACACCACAGTTCAAAGCATCAATTCTTCAGCACTCAGCCTTCTTTATGGTCCAACTTTCACATCCATAAATAACTACTGGAAAAACTATAGCTTTGACAATATAGGAAAAACAAGTAAAGTGATGTCTTTGCTTTTTAGTACACTGCTAGGCTTGTCATAGCTTTCCAAGGAGCAAGTATCTTTAAATTTCATAGCTGCAATTACCACCTGCAGTGATTTTTAAGTCCAGGAAAATAGAATCTGTCATGGCTTCAACTTTTTTCCCATCTATTTGCCATGAAGTGATGAGACTGGACACCATGATTGTGATTTTTTGATTGTTAAGTTTTAAGTCATCTTTTTCTCTCTCCTCTTTCACTTTCATCAAGAGTCTTTTTAGTCCCTCTTTGATTTCTGCCATTAGAGTGGTATCATCTGCATATCTGAGGCTGTTGATATTTCTCCCGGCAGTCTGGACTCCAGCTTGTGATTCATCTACCCAGGCATTTCTCATGATGTGCTCTGCATATAAGTTAAATAAGCAAGATGACTGTATACAACCTGGTTGTACTCCTTTCCCAAATTTGAACTAATCAGTGTTCCATGTAAGCTTCCAGCTGTCATAGGCAGGATCGGTATACTGAAAATGTAATGAATTGACCTTAGATTATTAGATATGTATGTTATTGTTTACAGTTCAAATAACATGTAACATGTATTTAAGTGTATATCACAGCCCATTTTATCTTTGAAAATTAAAATAAGACAGCACCCTTTTCAAATTCGTAAGTTGTAATAGTGGTTTCTTATAAAAACAAATTGAGTATAAATTTCTTTCTAATCCTTGCTGTCTTCAGTGAATAAATGTCTCATTTATTGTTTATCAGTGAATTGAAATGCACATTAAGTGTTCTAAAGATATTGAATGTCTTGTTTCACAGACTGTCTGGGAATGATTTTCAGTATAAGAAGACTCAATCACATATTCCTTAAGCAATAAAGGCATTTAATAACCTCATATCACAGAAATCAGAGAGGGAATCAGATCCAAGGATCAGTGACTCAGTGATGTGAAGGGTAGACGTTTCAAAATTCTCTTGTCCTCTCTTCTATATTACAAGATGACTGCCACAGCACTGATTTCCGCGGCCTCATACTCTTGTTCCAGGCAGAAAGACATTCTTTAAATCATACACCCTCATTAGCAAACCCTTATGTACAACCTCAACATCTATCTTCTCACAGCTTGGATAGCAACATTTTTTCCTATTAATGTTCCATTTTTTTTTTCCTTTCAGTCTTTTAGTCTCTTATCTGTGACAGATGAACTCAGCCCCTCTTTATATTTGAAAAAACACCTCCTAAACATTGAGTTAGTTCCATTTACTGCCCTCCCCCTTTATTATTACTTTTCCATTGCTTATATGGTGCTGTCATTTACATGAACATTAATTTTTCATTGCAATCACCCATAGCTTTAATGTGGAAAATATTTCATTATCCTGCTTCAAAATTAAATAAAAATATAGATGTACTATAACAAAGATTCATAACAAAAAGAGAGATAAAGAGACATTTTAATTCTCATTGGTATGAAGATGACCATTATAGCCTACTTACTTGTACATTTATGTAGAAGGATGACGAACAACAACAACAACAAAAAAACAGAAAGTCAAGGTAGGATGTCCAGGTTGTATCCCAGGGATTTCTTCAGACTTATTAAAAATTATTTTCAAACAATTTAGAAGGGAACTTAACAAACAGACTAAAAACATGGATCAATGCTACATTTCTGTGACTCAGATTTTGCAAACTATGGACAGAGGAGCCTGGTAGGCTGCAGTCCATGGGGTCACGAAGAGTCAGACACGACTGAGCAACTTCACTTTCACTTTTCACTTTCATGCACTGGAGAAGGAAATAGCAACCCACTCCAATGTTCGTGCCTGGAGAATCCCAAAGATGGAGGAGCCTGGTAGGCTACCATCTACGAGGTCGCACAGAGACGGACACGACTGAAGTGACTTAGCAGCAGCAGCAGAAACCATTCTGGTAGATCTACAGCTGATAACTGATTTGGTTGCTTCAAAACAATACAGGTTGCTGTACTTAGAAGGCAAGCTCTTCAAACTGTTACTCAGCAACTTGCCTGGAATACATCAATCCTCTTAAATGTATTAAAAATTAATTCTTAAACTGAGCACCCTTTATGCAATATAACTAATGGTACTTATACTTTCACAGTTTTAACTCAAACTAAAAAAATAGCATGGACATTTGTCCAAATAGTCTTACAATGAGTCTCATTAAAATTGTGTTAAAAAAAAGCATGTAATAACTTCCTAGTTTTAAATTTTAATCTTAGGACAAAGGAGATCATTTTCTCTTTTAATATTCAACAGAATTTTTGCATGCATACAAACAATTTTATACTTCTCTACATTGGAAATGTTTACTTGTTATATGGTTCTTATTATTCAAACTGGCAGTTTAATTTTAAAAACTGTCAGAGAACGTTTAATTTTAAGGAATCCTATATGTTGATTTCTGTTTCTCAAGGGCCTTATGTTCCTTATCAGTTCCTGGAAAACAGAAATGAGCACAGCTGCAGGCAGTCCTCAGGACTGAGGTTATGAGATGAAACACATTCACGGATTCCTTCAGTAACCTTTTACTTTTCTGTAAAACTACTTAGTCATGTTCCTATTTCCAATACATGGACTGTCTTCTGGCCCTGTGACGAATGTTATTCCCCTAGTTACTGTTGTTATGGCCCGATGACGATTGTTATTCCCTTAGTTACAGTTGTTATGCATTTGGTTTCAGTGTGTTTGCTCAACTTTATTTTTCTGCCTAAAGCTTCCTTGTATAACCGTATATAAGCACACTCCGCCATGATTAAAACACCCTTGTTCCACTAGAGACCTGGGTCCCCTGCGTCCTTCTTCTCTTCGCCTTCTTTTCATCGACTCCTGTCCCCGGGTTCCGGTCTGTCAAGAAAACCATAACAAAAAACCATTTAGTGATTGCCTTCACATCTACAATCTGTGAGTGCTGGCTTTTCTAACAACTTCCACTGGAAGCCCAATGACTAACTGCAAAATTATTGCTGACACAAGTCACCTGTGCTCTCTGTAGAATTGCTTTTCTTATTAAAACTTTTGTGAACACTTGTTTTGAAATTATTTTTCCCCCTATTTATCATTGACAAGTTTTTACAAGATGATATGACATCTTAGTAAAAGACCAGAAGAGTTGTGTGTCTTTGAAAAGCAAAGTTTCCAAAAGTAGCTTCTCTTAACTCTGTAATAACAAATCAGCAACAATATAAACATTGTTAATTCTCAATAAAGTATACTAACATGTAAAATATTTCATATATAAATAATATAAATGAAATCTATAAATAATTAAAAATATAATATTTAAAAAAATTATATTTAAACATAGAAAAACAAGGTATTTTGAAGGGTACAAGTATTACTTGCTTTTACAGGTCAGAAAAGAGTTAAAAGTTCTGGAAGAAATTATTAATGTAAGTGCAGAAAATATGGATAATTTTTACTTCAGAAAAGACAAAAAGATAGGACACTGAAAGATGAACTCTTCGGGTCAATAGGTGCCCAATATGCTACTGGAGAAAAGTGGAAAAACAACTCCATAAAGAATGAAGGGATGGAGCCAAAGCAAAAACAATACCCAGTTGNACTTTAGGAGTTTTGGATTATTAGATTTTATTATACCTGCTACTTTTTATTGTCAAAATTAAAAAAAATTGCTTCCTAAGTCAGATAGCACCTTTAATTAGCTATGGGGGAAGAGGGGAGGTAAACGTTAATATATGGAAGGAGAGACCCTCAAACTTCAGGGTAAAGGCTCTAAGGAAATATAGAGACCAAACTAATCTTTTCATAAAAAGTATTTTGGGCAGAAGACATCTAGATTCTGGCAGAAGTATCCTCAGTCTCAGTTGAAATAATCTACTCTGGGAAACAAGGCTCAGTCTTAGAGGCTCTTCAGAGCATTCTCAATTAGGGGAACAATTTTTTGTCTTCCATTTTGTCCATTTGTGCTCATAGAAGATGTTTTGCTGTTGGTCGAAAGTGACACGTCCAGTGCAGGGTATGCCTGGGACACTTCTACTCATGCAAGGCAACATATAGTCTCTTTCAGATAATAGGATCACTAAGCCAACAAAAAAAGTGGCTTGCTGGAAAATTGCAAAGTTGGAGTTCCAATGCTTCTGCTCATTTTTACAATGATTTTGACAGGAAGATAAATGGTTATGATTTGTTTCCCATTATTATTTATTAAATTGAGAAATTTACCTGGAAATAATGAAAAAAAAATAGAAAAACAAACTGNTAGTCTCTTTCAGATAATAGGATCACTAAGCCAACAAAAAAAGTGGCTTGCTGGAAAATTGCAAAGTTGGAGTTCCAATGCTTCTGCTCATTTTTACAATGATTTTGACAGGAAGATAAATGGTTATGATTTGTTTCCCATTATTATTTATTAAATTGAGAAATTTACCTGGAAATAATGAAAAAAAAATAGAAAAACAAACTGAAAGTCTTTGAGTTTGGGGGTTGAAAAATGAAGCGTAATGAAAGGTTGCATTAGGTGAGTATTATTATTTATGCTTAAATGTTCTCACCAGAATTGCAGTGTACTTTCCTGGTTGGGAAAAATGCTGAATAAGCATAGTTCCATAATGCATATTGATCATTCAAAAGCACACTGCAAACTAAAAGGCAAAACAACTTAGTCAAGGCTCTTAAAACACATCCAGGGAATTATGCCAATAAAGGAACTTGCTTTCCAGGGAACATTGGAATATATTAGTTTTTGAATGAAGAGGTTAACCACTGAAGCACTTTTTTAGAAGGGGTAGAAAGACAGCAAATCTTGAAAATACATAATTCTTCATGGTTGTGGACAGGCCTCCATGAGAATTTACACAGGATATTTTTAAGACATAATCAAAAGAGTGAAAATTTGCAGAAGACTGCATTTATATCCTTTTTAGGAAGCCATATTTTTCTCATGCTTCTTACCTTGAAGAGCTTTTCACATATAAATTCCATCTCTGGACAAATTAGAAGATATATTCCCCTCTCGTTCTGTTCTTCTTTTCTGATAACAAATTTCAATAATAAATATTTTAGCAAAACTATAATTTGATGTCTTGACTTGGTATTATGAGTTCCATGACAGCAGATCACTTTTTCACTTGTTTTTGCATAATCAGAGTTTAAGTCAAAATATTTATTGAGTAAATTAAGAAATTGATAAAAATAAATTTACAGATTTATTTAAAATTATAGAATTCACATAAGCTATTTTTAGAAGCTAATTTGATTTCAGGCCAGCATGATTTTGCTAGAATTATCTCTCTGATATAATTCAACTCTAAGTTGAACTCTTACCTGAAAAAAGAATAAAACTCCTTGAAGATGCCAAAATACAGGTAGTCCTCACTTAAATTTACAGGTAATTCATTAAAATTAAGGTGTCACTTATTATAAGGCATCAATGTGTGTGTATTGTAAGTAGGCATTAAATAACACATTTTTTTTCAATGTAGATAAGTAACAGGTACTATTAAGACATTTAGAAGAAAAACGTATTAAGAATGAAAGTGTAAGAAAGGAAATTTATAGTCTTATAAGTCTTGAGTTAACTAACTTTTGCTGATTAAACACCTTTATCTTTTTCTCTAAATTTCTCACTTAAAATAAATTTGTTCTATGTATATAGTGCTTTGCTTAACAAGATACAACCATCCGTCTAGGGGACTTCCCTGGGGACCCAGCAACTGAGATTCTACACTTCCACTGTAGAGGGTTCTGGTTCAACAGATCCCTGGTTGGGGAACTAAGATCTTGCATGCCACAGGGCATGGCCAAAAAAAA
Source organism: Neotragus moschatus (assembly GCA_006410615.1). NCBI lineage: Eukaryota > Metazoa > Chordata > Mammalia > Artiodactyla > Bovidae > Neotragus > Neotragus moschatus. Next base: position 2,749,209 of record SJYA01002063.1, read on the forward strand.
AAAAAATTAATGCAAAAAATCCACAATGAACAAAAACTATCAAAATTTTTTTTTAAGTGCAAGCATCTAGGATCTTAGCAGGGCCAAGAAGCATGTTTCATGATATTTAAGAAGACTGAGAGATTGGTGAGGGGAGGGGAGAAAAATGGAAAGTTTCTGGGAGTGGAAATGAAAACAGAAAAGCCTCATGAGATTAAACAAAAGATGGAGGTGGGTATTCAAGACAAATTTATCCGTTTCATCATTTTGCTCCACATACACATTCTAGTAATACACTGTAGAAATAAAAATAAAGTTCTACTACCTATAGAAACAGGAGAGAATCTTATAAATATGATATTGAATAAAAGAAGCCAGCTACCAGAAAAGTTTATTGTACAGGTCTATTTCCATAGAGATTTAAGAGAAGACAAAAGTAATTTATGATGTTAGAACTCAGGAAAAGTGGTTAAGGAGGTTGTTATAACTGGGAGAGGGGACAAGAGGGCCTCTTTAATGCTGATAATATCCTAATTCTTGATCAAGCTCACAGGACAACAAACATTTTTCCATAAAGAGTCATATAAGCTGTCTCAACTACTCAGCTCTGCTGTTCCTGTGCAAAGGCAGCTATAGATAATATGTAAATAAATAACCTTTGTTGTGTAAAAAAAAAACAAACAGAATTCATTCTATGCATATAATGTTTTTCTTGCCTTAAAATTCATAACATTATCATAAAATAAAATGTTACTTTTTTAAAAAGAAGATAGCACAAACGATTTTAAAAAGTAGACAGAAAATCAACTACACGGTGTTAACACTAATGCTATATAGTATAATATTATAGTATTGTACAATGTTATAGCAATATATTAAAGTGTTATATATACACATATATAGTAAAAGCACACACACACACATATATATATGTATGTGTATATTCTTTAAACTATCTTTCTAGAAACTTTCAAAATGGATTTATTGAAAGTAAAATTGAAAGGAATAAGATACACATGTTTAAAATGCAATTTGATAGGTTTTGAAATGTGGGTATACCTGTGAATCCATCGCCACAGTCAAATAGTGGATCCCTCAAACACCAACTTTTGCATTCCAGTCCACTATGATGAAAAGGGCATCTTTTTTTGGTTTTAGTTCTAGAAGGTCTTGTAGGTATTCACAGAACTGTTCAGCTTCAGCTTCTTTGGCATTAGTGGTTGGGGCATAAACTTGGAATACTGTGATACTAAATGGTCTGCCTTGGAAACAGACAGAGAACATCCTGTCATTTTTGAGACTGCACCCAAGTACTACATTTCAGACTCTTTCATTGAAAATGAGGGCTACTCCCTTTCATCTAAGAGATTCTTGTCCACAGTAATAGATATAATGGTCATCTGAATTAAATTTGCCCATTCCTGTCCATTACAGAGTAGGAATGCAAAAGTAGGAGGTCAAGAGATACCTGGAGTAACCAGCAAATTTGACCTTGAAGTATAACATAAAGCAGAGCAAAGGCTAACAGAGTTTTGTGAAGAGAATGCACTGGTAATAGCAAACACCCTTTTTTAACAACATAAGAAATGACTCTACACTTGAACATCACTGGATGGTCAACACTGAAATCAGATTGATTATATACTTTACAGCTAAAGAAGCTCTATAGAGTCTGCAAAAACAAGACTGGTAGCTGACTGTGGCTCAGATCATGAACTCCTTATTGCATAATTCAGACTTAAATTGAAGAAAGTAGAGAAAACCATTAGGCCATTAAGGTCTAAATCAAATCCTTTATGATTATGTAAGCAATGTGTCCTAAGGCTCACTTGATGTCTGGCTTTATTGAAGCTATAGTCAAATAGATTAAAGGGATTCAATCTGATAGACAGTTACTGAAGAACTATGAATGGAGGTTCGTAATATTGTCCAGGAGGCAGTGATCAAAACCATCCCTAAGAAAAAGAAATGCAAAAAGACAAAATGGTTGTCTAAGGGGGCCTTATGAATAACTGAGAAAAGAGAAGTGAAAGACAAAGAAGAAAAAGAAAGATATACTCATCTGAATGCAGAGTTCCAAAGAATAACACGGAGACATAAGGAAGCCTTGCTAAGTGAACATCACAAAGGAATAGAGGAAAAGAGTAGAATGGGAAAGACTAGCGATTTCTTCAAGAAAATTAGAGACATCAAGGGAATATTTCATGCAAAGAGGGACCAATAAAAGGCAGAAACAGTATGGACCTAAGAAACAAAAGATATTAAAAAGAGAAGAACTATATAAAAAAAGGTCTTACTGACCCAGATAACCACGATACTGTGATCACTCACCTAGAGCCAGACATCAAGTGGGCCTTAGGAAGCATTGCTACAAATAAAGCTAATGGAGGTAGTGAAATTCTAGTTGAGGTAGTTAAAGTCCTAAAAGACGATGCTGTTAAAGTACTGCACTCAATATGCCAGCAAGTTTGGAAATCTCAGCAGTGGCCACAGGACTGGAGAAAGTCAGTTTTCATTCTAATCCCAAAGAAGAGCAATGCCAAAGAATGTTCAAACTATAGCACAATTGCACTCATGTCACATGCTAGCAAAGTAATGCTCATAATTCTCCAAGCTAGGCTTCAACAGTATGTGAACCAAGAACTTCCATATATTCAAGCTGGTTTTAGAAAAGGCAGAGGAACCAAAGATCAAATTGCCAACATCCGTTGGATCATCAAGAAAGCAAGAGAATTCCAGAAAAAAAGAGCATTTGCTTATGCTTCATTGACTACACTGAAGTCTTTGACTATGTGTATCACAACAAAGTGTGGATAATTCTTAAAGAGGTGGGAATACCAGACCACCTAACCTGCCTCCTTTGAAATTTGTATGCAGGTCAAGAAGTAACAATTAGAACTAGTCACGGAACAACTGACTGGTTCAAAACTGGGAAAGGAGTATGTCAAGGTTGCATATTGTCACCTTGTTTATTTAAGTTATATGCAGAGTATATTATGCAAAATGCTGGACTGCATGAAGCACAAGCTGAATTAAGAATGCTGGAAGAAATATCAATAACCTCAGATATGCAGAGAAAACCATCCTAGTGGCAGAAAGCAAAGAGGAATTAAAGAGCCTCTTGATGAAAGTGAAATAGGAGAGTGAAAAAGCTGGCTGAAACCTCAATATTCAAAAAACGAAGATTGTGGCATCTGGTCCCATCATCTTATGGCATATAGATAGGAAAACAATGGAAACAGTGACAGGTTTTATTTTCTTGGGCTCCAAAATCACTGCATGATTTTGCATGGTGACTGTAACCATGAAATTAAAAGACTTTTGTTTCTTGAAAGAAAAGCTATGACAAACCTAGACAGCATATTAAAAAGCAGAGATATTACCTTTCTAACAAAGGTCCGTATAGTCTATGCTATGGTTTTTCCAGCAGTCATGTAAGGATATGGGTGCTGGACCAGAAAGACAGCTTGAGTGCTGAGGAATTGATACTTTGGGACTGTGATGTTGGAGAAGACTCCTGAAAGTCCCTTGGACTGCAAGAATATCAAACCAATCAATCCTAAAGGAAATCAGTCCTGAATATTCATTGGAAGGACTGATGCTGAAGCTGAAACTCCAATACTTTGGCCACCTGATGCGAAGAGCTGACTCACTAGAATAGACCCTGATATTGAGAAAGATTCAAGGCAGGAGGAAAAGGGGATGACAGAACATGAGGCGGTTGGATGGCATCACTGAATCAATGGATATGAGTCTGAGCAAACTCCAGGAGATGGTGAAGGACAGGGAAACCTGGCATGTTGCAGTCCACGGGATAGCAAATAGTCAGACATGAATGAGCAACTGAACACCACCACCAACGGAAGTTCCATTGAGACTTTGTAACCATGCCCTCCCAGCTTTCCTCAGCAATACTTTCCCCAGTCTACTGTTTTGGACATGGACTTGCTTTTAACTTATTACGTAGTACACCTCCAACACATGGAAATTAAGTAAGTCAGTATTAAGCTCATGCTCCAACGTGAGTTTTTCCAAAGAAAATATTTTAGTTAATTTTTGATGCCAATGGCAAAATCATAATTATGACCTTTTGAATGTGTTCCTGTGGCAAAAAAAAAAGAGGGCTTCCCTCAATAGCAATAGTGATTTTTGAATATTTAGTGAAGAGCAAGAAAACATTCATATTAATTTTTCATGAATTATATTTGAAATGACTTGGTTTGGACATTTGATTACATTTATCCAATATTCTAATAATGACCTATAACAGATGGCTTGGCTAACACAGGGGAGTTAAGATAAAGCATAATAAGCCATTTTCACCTGTCCATTTAGAAGAAAATAGAATACAGCACCACAGTAAACAATAACTTCTCTAGTATGTATACACACACATTTATTAGATGTTTTACTGATAAAAAAATGTATAGCTCACAATTTACAAAGAATATATTCCATATTATAGTTCATATAACCAACTGAATCTTACAGAATATTTTTATTTAATTGGCAAATGACAAATGAGTGCACTTGCAACATGCATGTTGCTGATATTTTCATTTATGTTAATAGACAAAACAGAAGTAGGACCCATTTCAGAACTTTACTCATTCATCAACAATGTAAGCACTTGTTTGTGATTATGTTTAGTCACTGGCTCACAAAATTCCTGAATATTTAACAGGTTTTTAACAGCTTTAGTACACCACTTCCCATAGAGTGTTGTACTCCTAAACAAAGAAAGTCTGACCAATTGCCATTGAATACTGTGAGAGTTAGCCTATTCTAATAGAAACTTTTGCTCTTTAGTAATTAATCATCTGTTTTTGATCAATCTTTGCTAAGGTTAACTAATTTTCACCAGATTATAAAGTTCTATATCACTTGATTTAAAAAATTCAATGTTTTCCTATCATCCCTTTACATTAAAATACACTGATTAAAGGTAAAATACAAAAATCACATTCTGCTGATTTCCTGATAAAGAATTTAGAGCTGTACACGGACTAACAGTTGTATTCAGGTTTTGTTTTTCTGAAGGGCTAAGAAAACAGTTATGGCAACCAGAGCTTCTGTTTTCCCAGACACTTTTCCTCCTCATCCTCTTTTACTTTGTTTCTCTTTTCTTCTCCAAATAGAGAGCCTCATAATATGGGACATCCTTAAAGCACAGTTGTCTGTTACTGACATAATTAATTTATTTTATTTGTTTATAATCTTTCTGAGTCTATATAAAGATATAGTCTTTGCCTAAAAATTACAGTTAAATATGCATTCTTTCCAATCCAGCTTGCTTTTAAATGTTTCCCAACTGCCTTTTTAAGTTATTTTTTCCCCCTGTTGACTGCTGGTAGCCATGACAACAACCTGTGCTTAGACATTGTGAGTTCCTCTCCATCCAAGAGATTTGGAAAGCCTGGCAAGGTGCCAGGGATATGTGTTGATTCAGACCTTTGAGAGGGACCATTTAGCTATCCAGTCTTTGATCCAAATTGAGAGTTCTTTGGTCTGTTTGCTTCCCCTCAGGCAAACTGTCTTTCCTTTGCTTGTTTCAAATTCTTGACTTGGATATTAGGTATTACTTCAAGTAACTGTTAAAATAAAACAAAAAAAATCACTTCAAATATGTCTTTATGTTGTTTCCTATTTCCTAGAAGTTGATTATGTTAGCATCTAGAAGATGCAGTTTTACTGTAGAATTTCTGGTTGTGCCTTTTGAAATTGTGTTACAAAGGATGTTAATGTGATTGCTTTGTTATGGGTAAAGGAAAGCAAATGGCAGTTGGTGAAGGGAAAAAGGATAGTGGGACTGGAGTACCAATTTGGAACAGGTGTTGATCACTTTTGTCTAGATTAAGTAGTACAATTATAAACAGTCTTCTAAAATAAAGGCTCAGAAAGGCTGAAAGAAAGGCTTTCCATGAGAGCTCCCCTAGTCCCCGGCCTAAAACAGAAATGTTCACTGTAAAATAGAAGTTGCAAAGTGGTTAAGAGTGGTTGGTTGGAAATAAGAGCCAAAAGACAAAACTGCATTGCAGTGATTGGCTTGATTTGGTGAATAAATTGCTATTTTCAGATTCAATTTGTATCAGTGGGCGAAACTCTGTACACCTGCAGACCCTGTCAGTATCAGGGCAATGAAGCAGCCAATCTTAAATTATCCATTTCCCTTTCGACAATAATTGCACCCCGATTCCTGAAGCCTCAGCAGAGGAAAGAAGCCTTTGATATCTGATTGGCAAGTAATATTCTTTTCTGTCACTAATGGAAAGAACACCATGGTTTGTAAATTTAAAGAATATCTCAGAAAAGACTGTCTCCTTGTTTTTAAAAAGAGCCAAGGGTATTGAATTGTTGGAAAGATTCATCTTTATTAAACGTGACTGAACACTGGAAGAGTAAGATACTGTTTCCTGCAAGAAAGTAAAGAAATCACATTTTGGTTATTTACAATGCTCAGTGTAGCAGGTTGAGTTAAATAGGTGTTCATGGAAGTCATGCATATTTCCTGGCTAAGGAGAAAGGTAGCAAAGTTATTTCACAACTTTTCACCATGGAGGGGGTAGGGTATGGGGTGGAATACCCTAGTCTTCCTAAGCTCTGATTCAGGTCCCTAGTTAGAGACCTTGTCCATTCTAGCATTTGGAGGCTGGAGCAATTTCATGAAATGAAAAAAAATTTTCATTTTGAGGTAATAATAGATGTGAATTAATTAATTCATAAATACTTTTTTCTAACTTTCCACTTTATGAATATTAACAAAAATGCAAGTGATATATTTCATGCATGTATATTGAAATAAATAAAAAATTACCTTTAAAAATGACATCATAATTACTATAAAAAGTGCCACATCCACATGTTTTAGTACATCCATAGTAGCATATAAAATTTTTTAACTCAGAGATATAAAAGGAGAAAATATGTGATTTATTTCAATGATACTTTTCTAGTATCAAAAACTTTTATAGGTACTTGAATAAAATAAAGCTAGACTACTTGTCAGTAAGTACACATTCAAGTATTTAATGATTCCTTTTTTCCTGTTATATTCATTTATTAAATGTTTATTGAGTGTCTGCTACTCAGGCACTGTGCTAGGTGAAAGAAATAAAACTCTGAGTCGTTCCTGCAGAAATCCACTTTATCTTCTAAAGAGGGCTTATATGTAGAACAAAATATTCTTCCTTGTCTGCTAGTAGCGGTACGGTATAGCAATATAACTTAAGCAGTTGCCACTTGGCAACTTGCCACTTAAGCAGTTGCATCTTGAGTTTGAAGCTTGACTAGGACTACATTGGATACCATAGGAGTGAATTGTACTTTGAATGACAAGAATTGGAAAGGGAGACAAACGTTGATAGAGGAATAGGTTTCTTTTATTTCATGTAGGGAAAGGGGAAAAAAAAGAATAGAAATGCCAAATTAATATGCAGATATTTATATAATGAATACATTCACATTTACTGTATACTTTGGTTGAAAGCTCTAGTTTTACCTCAGTTTTCTTCTACTCATCTTCACTGGTGTTTTAACTGAGGATGAGAACTTCGTATATTCAGATTTTGTGGCTTCAAAGCATTCCATACACCAAATAACATTTTTCCAAAGTCCCATATGATTCAGGTTAGCAGATGCCAGATACACAGTCCATTTAAAACCAAACACATTGCTACTAGTGTTATGATGATTCTATTCCCATTACTCTGCATATGATATATTATAACAGGCTGGTTTGATTTATTTGACCTCTTGTCAGATATTTGTTTATTGACTGAAATCTACATGGCATTTTTTTCCCTGTGGGGATTTGGCTAGTGTATAAAAGCAACATGCCAACTACATATTTTACTGTTTTGATCTTTCCAGCTGCTTTCTTGATGGACAGTCTGTTCCTGATTTTTATCGTTGCTTTGCAGTCTGTCTGGGAAGAGGGGAATATCCGCATTTCAGCGCCCAATGTGGGGATACTTTTTCAGGAATATCAACCCTTCTGATCCATATTTTGTAATGTAATGGGTTATTTTAGTAATCCAGACAGATATAGATAATGCTTGGGTTGCTATGGATTCAACAAAGCTTTACTTGAGCAGTGAATCCAAAAGTAATTCTGCCTGTCAATGTACTTCACTCCTATTTAACTGCAGCTTGTCAGTGGCTGGTGGGAAGGCAGGTGGCTGGATACATCGACATTACTCACACATGACATAACATAGTCAAACTGGGATAAGTGAATATCACACAACCAAATAAAAGCATTTTTGTTGTTTTTCTGTATTTTTTCACAGATGGATTCTGCCTATAAGCAGTGCTTGACTTTTAGAAGAAAGAAACATGCACTACACACAGATTAAAAAACAAAAAACAGCATAGTCCATATGCATTCTGAAATGTAAAATATAATAGACTCAAAGGCTTATTTGTATAAAATTGATAAAAAATATTTTCACTCAAACTTAGAAAATGGGTTCATAGCGAGCAAATTCTTAATTTGTAAATGATTTAGAGAGACTTCTAATAAGAAATTGTTATATAAAAGCCACCTTATCCAGCTACCATACATATCTAGGCACTGGTCTTTCTCAGTTAACTGTTACATGGACAAAACAGTTTGTCTTTGGCCCTGGAGTGTGCCTGGTACTCCCCTTCGTTGACTCTGAAGTTTTGCTCTGTTCCCTCTAGGGTTCTCCCGAAGCTTCCTTTCTGCCCTCCAGATGTTGTTTCTCTGTCTTCTCTAACTCTGCTCTAGTCTGCTGTATCTTGCAGTTACCCTTCGTCTCCTGAAGCAGTCACTGAATACGTCCTCTGGCCATGGTGATTTTCTGGCCCTGGGAACCCACCAATGAAAGAAACAAGAGCCTTCTGTCATGAGCTTACAGTCTTGTGAGAGACCCATAAAAGGCAAACATTACAATACACTGGATGGAGTGGGTTGCCATTTCCTTCTCCAATGCTTGAAAGTGAAAAGTGAAAGGGAAGTCGCTCAGTCGTATCCGACTCTTAGCAACCCCATGGGCTCCTCCATCCATGGGATTTTCCAGGCAAGAGTACTGGAGTGGGTTTAGTTTATTAGTTTATGTTTGCTTCTCCAACAATAGAAATACATAAATAATAAAAAGAAAGGACCTACTACCTGAAGGAAGATGTTGGGAAAGCCCTCACAGTCTTTGAACTAACATTTTCAAAAAGAGAAAATTCTCATGTAAACTTTGTGAGGGAGGGCATTTTAAGAAATGAATAAAACATATGCCATGAAAAATGAGGATGTTCAAGGAGCAGTGCTCAACTTAGGACTGCTTAAAGGAAAAGTGAGAAACAAACAAGGTAGGTGAGGATGGTTGTCATGATATTTGTGAAGTCATGAGATCAGGAATGTTCTACTTGCCAAATAAGTTCAAACTTTATAATGGTTTCAAGTTAGGTGCAGGGGATGACATGGTCATATTTCAATTTCAGAAAGAAAATTAAATTATCAGGATGCATTATTGAATTTAGAGGCACAGAGACTAGTGTTTGTCACTCAGTCGTGTCTGACTCCACAACCCCATGGACTGAAACCTGCCAGGCTCTTCTGTCCATGGGATTTCCCAGGCAAGAATACTGGAGTGGGTTGCCATTACCCTTCTCCAGGGGATCTTTCCAACCCGGGGATCCAATCTGGGTCTCCCACATTGCAGGTGGATTCTTTACCACCTGAGCCATCAGTGAAGAGGGAGCATTACAATACTGAAGGGATGAGAGAAGGCTGAGATGTTTAGAAGACTGTGTCTGGAGCTTGAAAATGTATGGAGAATGAAAAGAAGGAAGAGTCTAGAAGAGAGATGGTAAATTAAGCCCTGAATTACATCTCTTCTCACCTTGTACTCACAGTGCTAAACAATCAGAGTAATCACTCTAACTAAACCTGGTTATAGCTCAAGAAAACACTTCTGAAAGCCACCCCCAATCAATAAGAGGGATCAAATGAGGGGACGTATATTTGCTACCGTTGACATAGGGTGAATACTAGATTATCAATTGACTGGGGAATCTCATGGGAGAATATGCTCAATTAAGTAACTCATTATTTGGCCATCCCATTTATTTTCACATCACATATCTTGTTTATTTATGTTCCTCTTGAAATCAGTATGAATCTCTCATTTTAAATTAATTTTACCCATTTATGACTCTTTTTCTAACTAAATTGAAGGTTCATTTGAAATCCTATAGGTGTTATTTACCAACATTAATTTTCTAGTTTCAAACATAATTTGCACATAATTAGCAATTAGTTTATGTTTGCTGAATGGATATCTTAGCCATTTTGACTACCACAAGCCGGTATCTACAGAATGCTGCTGCTGCTGCTGCTGCTAAGTCGCTTCAGTCATGTCCGACTCTGTGCGACCTCATAGACAGCAGCCCACCAGGCTCCCCTGTCCCTGGGATTCTCCAGGCAAGAACACTGGAGTGGGTTGCCATTTCCTTCTCCAATGCAGGAAAGTGAAAAGTGAAAGTGAAGTCACTCAGTCGTGCCCAATCCTCAGCAACCCCATGGACTGCAGCCTTCCAGGCTCCTCCATCCATGGTATTTTCCAGGCAAGAGTACTGGAGTGGAGTGCCATTGCCTTCTCCGATCTACAGAATGATGACACACAAAAACATATTGCTTGTCATTGACAGGTGAATTGTTTCAAATCAAACAAAATTTGATAAAACACAAAAAACAGGATAACAAAGTGTTGGATTACTATTAATCAAAGGAAAGTATATAAATATGTCTGGATTGAAATATTCTTAAACTGAGCTGAGTTGTATATCTGTGGGTCTTTGAAGTTGGAATTTTCTCTCATCCACACCACTAGTTCTAAATTAATATACACTTTCTGGAGTAACAGCCTGAGATTGTTAGGTCTATAACTTTCTCTGTGCATGGCAAAAACTTTTAACATTAGTGCCCCTACTCTATTACTGATAAGCTCATTTGCAGTATAATTTTAATTACTCATAGACTCTTCACAGCAAGAATTTCTTAAATTCCTAAAGATTCTGTAATTCTTGTTTTGAGAAAAGTTGTTAAAGGCAGTCATTATTTTACATTTGGGACAAATTCAAATTCTAAAAACACCAATTCAGTAAAACTGTTTTAGCTATGAATTATCCTTCAAAATCCCCCTTCAGAATTGATACAAAAATGTAAAAATAGAACTATCTCCTCAGTAAACCTGGGCTCATGGACACATACACAGTAACAGGTGGGTACCTCTTCTTTCCCGTCATGGTGACTATCTGCTGGTACCCATCTGCCTTATCTTTGTAAACAGGGATATTTTACACTGTAAGGGAATATAGAAGTCTGTAAATTTCTTAGAGAGCAAGATTTACTTAGATACCCCAAAGTGACAGAGTAATTCACTTAACGTGACACTTCATTTATAGTAAAGCTGAATGAACGTTGAGATATCTAAAATGTTGTTTAAATTGCATTTTTGGTTTATGCAGAGCCACTTTTATTGGAGCAGGCTTTGCTTATGAAATCAAATTGAATTCTACTCTATTTCTGTTCAACAGATCACAGTTCTGCCCTAAATAAAATCATTGTTTTTCTAAACAGTGGAAGATGGGATATGGCCAGCTTTGTCTGGCTTGCTCCTGATTCACATTTGCCCATGTATCAGCAGCTTCTTCTTCATATATATATTTCAATAGCATTCACATTGTTAAATTCAGAACTTTTGAAGGTTTCATTGATTGCATTATCCTTCTGAGAGTGCTAGAAATACTCTCAGAGGTGAAAAAAAGTCTTGTAGAAAATATCATTGAGTATTTAATGGGTGCCCTTGGGTCCTAGGTAGTAGGTGCTATTACTGAAAAAAACTCTGTGGTGCAAGAAGTACACTCTTGGAGGCTTATATGGTGAATTCTCATGTAGAACCCACACATAAATGCAATATGAAAGAGAAAATGCTTTTATATCAAATCAATAATGTTATACTAAGATGATTGTAAAGCATTAGCCATGAAACAAATCAAATGTGCTTGTATTCTAGTTGGGATACATAGTAGCTTTGGTGATGTAATGGGTCAGTGAACTATTGGAGAGAATATGGGGAAGTACAAATAAAATTTACTGAGTTGAGACCAAAACTCATTTAGAAGAAGTTCATTTGCTAAGCTCTAGAGAAGACTTGTAGGATTGTAAAGCTTGAGGTAAATTGGCAAGATGATTGGGAAAATGACACAATAACTTCCTCTCACGGAGGCTTTGAGCCAATCTACTTATTTGTGAATCCAATTTATCAAATTCATCTCTTAAATTATATAGCTTGCTTTTCCTGAGTAGTTTAAATTGTCTTACAGACATTATCTCATTTGTCCTCATAAAGAGACGGTAAGTTACTATTGAATGATTGCTTCATGGAGTGAGTATGCTAATGAATGGAAATTCAAAGTAAGAGTTTTTAATCCTTACTGTATCATCCACTGGTTTTGTGACAATGGTAAGTAAGGTAACCTCCATTAGCTTTCTTTTCTTTATCTTTACCATGGAGATATATTCAGACTTTTCACTTAATATCATGGGGGCATATTGTAAGAAGTCACAACAATACTCAAGAACATTCTTGGAATTCTTCTGAAGAAAAGACTTGCACCAAATTTCAATAAACTTAAAGCTATACCAAAGCGTGTTTTGTTATTGAATTAACCCCTCATTTAAGGCAGCATAGGGCTTCCCTGATAGCTCAGTTGATAAAGAATCTGCCTGCAATGCAGGAGACCTGGGTTTGATCCCTGGGTTGGAAAGATCCTCTGGAGAAGGGAAAGGCTACCCACTCCAACATTCTGGCCTGGAGAATTCCATGGACTGTATAGTCCCCGGGGGTCACAAAGAGTTGGACACAATTGAGCGACTTTCACTTTCAGGGCTTCCCTGGTGGCTCAGATGGTAAAGAATCTGCAGGCAATATGGGAGACCTGGGTTCGATCCTTGGGTTGGGAAGATCCCCTGGAGGGGGGCATGACAACCCATTCCAGCATTCTTGCCTAGAGAATCCCCATGGACAGAGGAGCCTACAGTCCATGGGGTCACAAAGGGTCAGACACCTGCGAGTGACTTAGCATGGCAAAAGGCAGCATATTCTTGTAGATACCAGAATGGCTTTAAATATTAAAATTTAAAAACATTTCTTAAGCCAGAAATACTTACAAGGAGTTGTGCTGGTGTGGGAGTTACAGAGATGATTGATATGGCTGCTGCTTTTCAGGAACTTCTGTCTAGAAGAACAGACATGGTAAGAAACTTGATAAAACAGAAACGGTTGAGATCTGTAAGTACTGCCATGAACAATGTGCCATGGGAGCATAGATGAAATATGATTCATTTTGTTAGGGGGTATAAAAGGAACAGTTTTTAAGAACTGAGAGGAGAAAAAGAATTTGGGGCCAAAATGTAAGGGATTTGAACAGTACATGTAGACTGAATTCTTTAAGCAGAATCATCAAATATTTTAAGCCTCTTGAGCCTGATCAAAGTATTTAATCTGGTCTGTGATTAAACTGTGCACTTGTGATGCAATTACAATTGCGATGCATTAAATTATGCAACTGTAATGGTGGTGAGACAAGTAGATTAGAAATGAGTTGTAGAGAAAAATAGCAACAGAGAAGAATAATTCAAGTAGGATTTAATGATTTCTAAGTTGAATAACAGGGTGGGTGGTGATATCATTAACCAAAAATCAGAATTAAAGAGGGGAAGCAAGGCTAAATGAAATGAAGGAATAAGAGAGTATGCTTTTTCTAAAGTAGATTGAATATTCTGTATCCATATTCCAATTTTCACTTAAAATTCAGGTTATATTTTTAATATCAACCAAAACATCTGTAGTTTTGACAGATGCCTATGTTTAGAGAACAGTAGAGACATGGAGGCCAGAGTCCCTGTCCAAAGAGAATAGGGGGAGAGAAAATACAAGACAGTGAAGACCAAATCCAAGTAACATTTAAGGGGTTATTCACAAAAGAATTCCCATGTATATATACATCAGAAAAAAGTTGTAAATGAAAAGCCAGAAGTAAATAAGGCCATGGAAGCTCTGGAAGAAAATGTTAACAAATAAAGAGTATCTCATTGTTAAATAATTCAGTGATGTCAAGGGAAATTGATGGAGACCAAAATTCATTTTTTAAGACCACCAAATGATTTTAGGAATTGACAATTATAGATTCATTATAGGATGGGAGGCAAAGACTATATGATAGTAAAAAAAGGGTAAAGCTATCCAATTAATTCAAGAAATGTGGCAACTAAGGAAAGGAGTTATAGGACTGCTTCTTAAAGAGAAACTAGGCTGATAAGTTTCAATGAAGGATGGCTTAAAACATTTACAAGTAAAGAAACAGTGGGTGGAGGCAATGAATTTCAGGAGGGGGAATACAGCATTCATAGAGGAAAGCTACAAGTGGGAAAGGGATGCGATCAAAAACAGTTCAAAACTGATTGAGCCACTTTTCACAAGAGACTATAAAGGAGTTGGCTGGTTGTGGTTCAGAAATAGATCACCTGCTGAAGGGTTGATTTTGTGTGTCGGGGGTGGGAATTGGTATTTGAGTAGGATGCTTCAACTTAAAACTTTGTTAAAAGAAATGGGAAAGGAAACTGAATAGATGCCTGGTAATAGTGAGATAAAGACAATATCTTCAAAGGAAATCCAGATGGCAGATAAGTAGAATGATACAGAGAACATTCTGAGGAAAAAGACTGAGGATATCCATATTTTCTTAACAAGCGATTAAATGTTCTAGAGGACACAGTCAGCCTAGAGGGGACATTTTATCAGAAAAGAGACATTAAAGGTCCAGCATGAGACTGTGCATGAGGTGCCAGTGGCTGTCCCTACCCCTACAAACTGCCACTTCTTTGTTTTCACAAGGAACATCAGTTTTACTAGTTTTATTAGCCAGGCCCAGAATAGCTGGCTGAGGATAATATTCTAGCAAGATTTGTATATTGGAAGTTACAGAAAGCAGTCCTTCTTTTGGTGAGAGTCACTTGTTAAGGTTCAAAGAAAGCAAAAGAAATTGTGCGATTCTACTCAATTTTTCATTTGACAAGGAAAATCTCTTCTTTAATCTGTGTTTTAAGGCTTCAAGTATGAAAGACATAGAACTATTCATGAGGAGCACGTTGGCAAAGTTGAAATGGGCTGTTGACCTTAGCATTAGTTGCACACTGAGAACCGAAGCATGGGATCCAGGGGAAGCTCTCCTGATGGTGGCAACCCTTATCTTCCTAGTGTCTATATTCCACTCTCATGGACCTTTCTCTCTTGGCCACCTTAGCTTTTATCGTAGTTAACATCAATAGTCTTACGCTAAACCAGTTTTTATCCAATTCAAAATTACTTTCTTGCTGAACATTTAATTCCCCTATTTAACCTCTAAATTTTTTCTTTATTCGTCAACTATGAGTCATCCAAGGACAACTGATCAGGGATGAGTGATTCTGACAGCTGAGGGATTTGTAAGTGAGCAGGATCAGTCTAGGCACAACTGATAGACTTTGTCATCAACACAGAGTTTCAAGGAAATATATTTAAAATATGTTTTGTTATAGTATATAAAATCAAAACCTTAATCTACTTCCAGGAGTTTATATCAATGAAAAATATTAGAGATGTGGAGAAAGACTTGTCTATAGAGGTTATCACAGATAGATAAATGATTTCATATATGTGTATGGTGCATTCATAGAATGAAATTGTGATTTTTTTTTTATTTAACATTTGATGCTATTGGGAAAAAATGCTTATATTGTAGTTCACTAAACAAAAATAGGATAGAAAAGAATGATCCATATTTTAGCAGAGAGAAATGTGTGTGCATCTGTGTATCTGTCTGTGTGTTTTACAAACATATGTTTAGGAGAAATCCTAGAAAAACTATAATATAATTTTCATATTGGTTATTTCTGAGTTGTGGTTTCATGGGTGATTTGTGCTTTTCCAATACATTCACCTGGATTTGGTAATTTTTTTATAGTGATCATGTATCACTTATTAATAAAGAAGAATACCTATGTGATCACAGCTATAATTTTGTTATGCCACATTTTTTTATAACATAAACACACACACACACAGAGACACCACACACACTCTTTGACATATTGTCTGGTTTTTAAATGAATACAGTGACTTCACCTAGTAATTGGGCCTAATTACCTCCTGCAGGTCTGAGAAGTGTGTACTTTTTGCCATTTTGTCTAATGGCAGCCAATTTACACCTGGCTCCTCTACAACTGATCTTCTGGGCCTTTCATGAGATCATAACACTTTAGAATTTT
The DNA here is from genome assembly GCA_006410615.1 of Neotragus moschatus. Classification (NCBI taxonomy): domain Eukaryota; kingdom Metazoa; phylum Chordata; class Mammalia; order Artiodactyla; family Bovidae; genus Neotragus; species Neotragus moschatus. Next base: position 2,765,515 of record SJYA01002063.1, read on the forward strand.
CTGAACAGTGTGACTTTTTAATCATGCTGTACACAAAATAGGAAATATTTGTCCATTATTGAGTGCTTCTGTGTTAACCATTTGATTTAGTTGGTTGGAGGAGCAGAGTGTAAGAGCATCACAGTGACGGGGATAGGAGGTGGATGAGTCAGTGGCTGTCTCTGCTGTTCCTAAGGTGGAAAACAATGTGATTCATTAACCATTCAATTCATTTGCAGTCTTTCTGCTCACTAGTCCATAAATAGTACAAACGGGGTGAAACAATGATTCAGAATTTTCTTATCAGTGTTCATTCAGCAGGGGAAATTTTGAGGTCCCACAGTTTGTTTTGCTTTTTCTTTCCTTCTCCATCGCTGATAAATTAGAAAAAGTAATTAAATACTGTTGGTAATAACTTGCTTGTTGTACCTTGAAAAAAGAATGTATTTCATTATAGAATGGGTTTTATTCTCATTTTTTTTCTTTCTCTCAGGAGCACACATGCACATACATACAAACATGTTACCAGATATTTAAACCTTGTTTTGCTGATGTGACTATGGTTTAAATTTTACTAAATCTCCTAGACATCAATCACACAACTATTATTAAAAATATTACTAGAGAGATAAGAGTAACTGAGCTCTAATAGAGCCAGGTGCTATATTCATTCTGTGTATGAATTACACCTTGTTAATGGCTTTCAGTATTCATTTGATAATATTTATACTGAGTGATAATGTACGTTATAACCTTACAGAAGAGTTAAATTTATTTTTTTAGCTTAACATTCTGTTTAACAATTACCAATGGAATCACTTTTCAAAGAATCTGTTAAATCAATTATTTAAAGATTTAGTGTTTTAATTTTTTAAATTAATTTATTTTTTAATAGAAGGATAATTGCTTTACAGAATTTTGTTGTTTTCTGTCAAACCTCAACATGAATCAGCCATAGGTATACATACATCCCCTCCTTTTTGAACCTCCCTCCCATCTCCCTCCCCACCCCACCCCTCTAGGTTGATACAGAGCCCCTGTTTGGATTTCCTGAGCCATGCAGCAAATTCCTGTTGGCTATCTATTTTACACATGGTAATGTAAGTTTCCATGTTACTCTTTCCATACATGTCATCCTCTCCTCCCCTCTCTCCATGTCCTTAAGTCTATTTTCTATGTCTGTTTCTCCACTATTGCTCTGCAAATAAATTCAATACAATTTTTCTAGATTCTGAATATATGTGTTAGTATATGATATTTATCTTTCTCTTTCTGACTTACTTCATTCTGTATAATAGGCTCTAGGTTCATCCACCTCACTAGAATTGACTCAAATGCATTCCTTTTCATTGCTAAGTAATATTCCATTGTGTATATGTACCACAAATTCTTTACCTGATTTAGTGTTTTTAAAAAACTGTATAAGCAATAGAGTGATTTTAAAATTAAAAAAAAAAAAGGAAAGATGAAAAAGAGGAAGAAACAAAGGAAGGAAGGAAGGGAATTACTGCTCAATAAAATGCTCTACCCAAAGCAAGGTCCTGTTTTGATTCTCTGTTTTCTGTTTCATGGTTTGGCTGATAATTGAACTGAAATATGTTTTCTTCGTAAAGCTGTAAAGAAAAGTTGTCATGCTGTTTTTCATGAGTAAAAGAAAGATAAATTCAAAACTTGGGACTTTATTAAGTATTATCTTAGAGTAGCAGTTTGCTGATATTAGTATCCACCTAATCATATTTGCCAGGAATGGTGATCTAAATGTGAACACTTCTATCAAGAGCAAAATACTTTTGTAGGATAATTTCATGAAGACCAGCCAAAGGCTTTCAGGTCTCTAGCCATCTAGCATGGCTCTAAGTGACTTCTTAAATCTGCTAGCACTTCTACGTTTCTTTGTAACTTTCATTTGATGGTCTTTTAGGGGCTTCTCTGACGGAAAAGGAAGTATCTCAGATCTTATGACAATGGTCTAGTGATGTTTTGTATGGGGACAGTCTCTTGTGTATCTGTGATGGGTTGGTGCTGCATAAGATATTTAATTGGGGGACACAGGTTCGATCCCTGCATCAGGAAGATTCCCTGGAGGAGGGCATGACAACCCACTCCAGTTTTCTTACCTGAAAAATCCCACAGACTGAGGATAGGGCAGGCTATAGTCCATAAGGTTGTAAAGAGTCAGATACAGCTGAAATGACTTGGCACACTTGCAAGACATTTAATTATCAATAAACAAAAATACACATTAGTAGTATTTTAAGGTATTAATTTAACAAGTATCTAATGTGAAGAATTTTAGGAAAGCTTCCATCTCCCAATATAAGGGTAGAATAAAATGTTTTTGTTTTAGAAAACTAGGAATATTTCACTATCCCTGTTATGTAAGGTAAATTAAAAAATGATAGATGATAAAATTCTGAATTAAATTTTTAATAATATTTTTATCTAGTAGACCTTAGACTGCAAATATAAAATATGGATGCAGATCTTTCTGTTTCATTGTGGTTACATTGGATACAGGATATGCCTAATAAGTACTGTGCAAAACAATTATATAAGTAAACATTTGACATTATTCTATCATAGCATAAAATGAGCAATAAAAAAGGATATAAGATAACAATGTGGCAATGTATTGAGTCAGAAGTTGCTTTTGTGTACATGTTGTGGAATTGTGTTAGTCACCTCTCTCTAGGTCACATGAATATTATGATGAATATCACAATGTCTGTGAATTGTTATTTGAATCCATAGAAAGGTAACTGACATGGAGTAAGAACTAAATATTTCATTTTTCTGGTTCAGAAAAATGTAGTCAAATAGCTGCAAGAATAACTTTGCCCACTAGTGTCTGCCTCCTGCCAAAGGCAACTTATCTGAGTTCAAATTACTTTTCTTTAAACTGATATAAAGTCCAGTAGAAATCTTACTGTTCAGAGATTCAGTTCAGTTCAGTTCAGTTCCTCATTGTGTCTGACTCTGTGTGACCCCATGGCCTGCAGCTTGATAAGCCTCCCTGTCCATCATCAACTCCCGGAGCTTACTCAAACTCATGTCCATTGACTTGGTGACGCCATCCAACCATCTTATCCTCTGTCATCCCCTTCTCCTCCTGCCTTCAATCTTTCCTGACACCAGGATCTTTTCAAATGAGTCACCTCTTCGTATCAGGTGGCCAAAGTATTGGAGTTTCAGCTTCAGCATCAGTCCTTCCAGTGAATATTCAGGACTGATTTCCTTTAGGATGGACTGATTGGATCTTCTTGCAGTCCAAGAGACTCTCAAGAGTCTTCTCCAACACCACAGTTCAAAAGCATCAATTCTTCAACATTCAGCTTTCTTTATAGTCCAACTCTTAAATCCATACATGACTACTGGAAAAACCATAGCCTTGACTAGATGGACTTTTGTTGACAAAGTAATGTCTCTGCTTTTCTAATATACTCTCTAGGTTGGTCATAACTTTCCTTCCAAGGAGTAAGCATCTTTTAATTTAATGGCTGCAGTCAACATCTGCAGTGATTTTGGAGCCCCCCAATATAGATCTGTCACTGTTTCCCCATCTATATGCCATGAAGTGATGGAAGGGATGCCATGATCTTTGTTTTCTGAATGTTGAGCTTTAAGCCAACTTTTTCACTCTCCTCTTTCACTTTCATCAAGAGGCTTTTTAGTTCCTCTTCACTTTCTGCCATAAGGGTGGTGTCATCTGTATATCTGAGGTTATTGATATTTCTCCCAGAAATCTTGATTCCAGCTTGTGCTTCATCCAGCCCAGCATTTTTCATGATGTATTCTGCATATAAGTTAAATAAGCAGGGTGGCAGTATACAGACTTGACATACTCCTTTGCCTATTTGGAACCAGTCTGTTGTTCCATATCCAGTTCTAACTGTTGCTTCCTGACCTGCATATAGGTTTCTCAAGGCAGGTCAGGTGGTCTGGTATGCCCATCTCTTTCAGAATTCTCCACAGTTTATTGTGATCCACACAGTCAAAGGCTTTGGCATAGTCAATAAAGAAGAAATAGATGTTTTTCTGGAACTNAATATACAGCCTTGACATATATTGTCCTGCTGTAGCATGTATATTGTCCCCCCGCTACAGGGTTGGAGACACTGATAAAGCAGTACATGCATGGGATCTTTTGAGGGAAGTCACCATTATCTTCATTATCTCCACCATTGTTTGGCCCCAGGTATATAGCAGGGTGCCCCTACATGTCATGGCTCATAGTTTCATTGAGTTAGACAATAATGTGATCCATGTGATTAGATTGGTGAAGAGTTTCTGACAAAATGTGGTCCACTGGAGAAGCGAATGCAAACCACTTCAGTATTCCTGCCTTGAAAACCCCATGAACAGTATGAAGAGGCAAAAGGATAGGACACTGCAAGATGAACTCCCCAAGTCGGTCGGTACCCACTATGCTACAGGAGATTAGTGGAATAATAACTCCAGAAAGAATGAAGAGATGGAGGCAAAGCAAAAACAACCCCTAGTTGTAGAAGTGACTGGTGTTGGAAGCAAGGTCCGATGCTGTAAAGAGCAATATTGTATAAGAACCTGGAATGTTAGCTTCATGAATCAAGGCAAATTGGAAGTGGTCAAACAGGAGATGACAAGAGTGAACATTGACATTTTAGGAATCAGCGACCTAAAATGGACTGTAATGAGTGAATTTAACACAGATGACCATTATATCTACTACTGTGGGAAAGAATCCCTTAGAAGAAATGCAGTAGCCCTCATAGTCAACAAAACAGTCTGAAATGCAGTACCTGGGTTCAGTCTCAAAAACAACAGAGTGATCTCTGTTTTTTTCCAAGGCAAACCATTCAATATCAGTGTAATCCAAGTCTATGCTCCGATAGATAAGTAATGCTGAAGAAGCTGAAGTTGAACGGTTTTATGAAGACCTACAAGACCTTCTAGAATTAACACCCCCCAAAAGATGTCTTTTTCATTATAGGAGACTGGAATCCAAAAGTAGGAAGTCAAGAAACACCTGGAGTAACAGGCAAATTTGGCCTCGGAGTACAGAATGGAACAGAGCAAAGGCTAATAGGGTTCTATCAGGAGAAAGCACTGGTCATAGTAAATACCCTCTTCCAGCATCACAAGAGAAGACTCTACACATGGACATCACCAGATGGTCGACACCAAAATCATATTGATTATCTCCTTTGCAGTCAGAGATGGAGAAGCTCTATACAGTCAGCAAAAACAAGACTGGGAGCTGACTGTGGCTCAGATCATGAACTACTTATTGCCAAATTCAGACTTAAATTGAAGAAAGTATGGAAAACCACTAGAATATTCATGTATGACCTAAATCAAATTCCTAGGGATTATTCAATGGAATTGAGAAATAGATTTAAGGGATTAGATCTTATAGACAGAGTGCCCGATGAACTATGGACAGAGGTTTGTGACATTGTACAGGAGATAGGGAGCAAGACCATCCCCAAGAAAAAGAAATGCAAAAGTGCAAAATGCCCTGAGGAGGCCTTACAAATAGCTGTGAAAAGAAGAGAAGTGAAAAGCAAAGGAGAAAAGGAAAGATATACCCATTGGAATGCAGAGTTCCAAAGAATATCAAAGAGAGATAAGAAAGCCTTCCTCAGTGATCAATGCAAAAAAATAAGAGGAAAACAATAGAATGGGAAACTGTAGATATCTCTTCAAGAAAATTAGAGATACCAAGGGAACATTTCATGTGAAGATGAGCTTAATAAAGGACAGAAATTGTATGAATGTAACAGAAGCAGAAGATATTAAGAAGAGGTGTCAATAATACACAGAACTATACAAAGAAGATCTTCATGACCCAAACGATCGCAATGGTGTGACCACTTACCTAGAGCCAGACATACTGGACTGTGAACTCAGGTGGGCCCTAGGAAGCATCACTACGAACAAAGCTAGTGGAGGTGATAGAATTCCATTGAACTGTTTCCAAATCCTAAAAGATGATGCTATGCAAGTGCTGCCCTCAATATGCCAGCAAATTTGGAAAACTCAGCAGTGTCCACAGGATTGGAGAAGGTCAGTACTCATTCTAATTCCTTAGAGAGACAATGCCAAAGAATGTTCTAAATACTGCACAATTGCACTCATCTCACATGCTAGCAAAATAATGCTCAAAATTCTCCCAACCAGGCTTCAACAATATGTGAACAGTGAACTTCCAGATGTTCAAACTGGTTTTAGAAAAGGCAGAGGAACCAGAGATTAAATTGCCAACATCCCCTGGATCATGGAAAAAGCAAGAGAGTTCCAGAAAAACATCTATTTCTGCTTTATTGACTATGCCAAAGCCTTTGACTGTGTAGAAAATTCTGGATATTTCCACAGTGGGTAAACTGTGGAAAATTCTGAAAGAGATGGGAACCAGACCACCTGACCTGCCTCTTGAGAAATCTGAATGCAGGTCAGGAGGCAACAGTTAGAACTGGACATGGAACAACAGACTGGTTTTAAATAGGAAAAGGAGTACGTCAAGGCTGTATATTATCACTGTGCCTATTTAACTTGTATGCAGAGTACATCTTGAGAAATGCTGGGCTGGATGAAGCACAAGCTGGAATAAAGACTGCTGGGAGAAATATCAATAACCTCAGATATGCAGATGACACCACCCTTATGGCAGAAAGTGAAGAAGAACTAAAGAGCCTCTTGATGAAAGTGAAAAAAGAGAGTGAAAAAGTTGACTTAAAGCTCAACATTCAGAAAACTAGATCATGGCATCCGGTCCCATCAGTTCATGGCAAATAGATGGAGAAACAATGGAAACAGTGGCTGACTTCATTTTGGGGGGCTCCAAAATCACTGCTGGGGGTGCTTGCAGCCATGAAATTAAAAGATGCTTACTCCTTGGAAGGAAAGTTANTGAACAGGCTGAAAATTGGGGCACTTTTCCAGGAGGGGTTGCCTCAATCTTGGTAGAAACTCAAACAGTACCAATTGTGGTCGAGACTATTTAGAGAATCCAGAAAAGTACATAGAAGCCTTTACAGGACTAACTTTACTTTATGACCTTACTTTGAAAGATGTAATGTATGTCTTGGGAGAGGCGTTGAATCCTGACTCAAAACTTAAATTTTGAGGGAAGCTACTACTTTTGGAGATGAATGGCTTGGACGTGAAGCAAGGGAAAAGAGGGAACACGAAATAGCCCTCCTTCCTACAGGGACCAGTTCATAACAGAGCCACTTTGCTGACGTATTCTTGAAGGACTCAGGTGAGCGCACACTAAGACTTTAAATTATTCTAAGTTAGCTGACATAGAACCGGGAGAGAAGGAAACTCCTGGTAAATTCCTAGTATAGNGTGAAGCAAGGGAAAAGAGGGAACACGAAATAGCCCTCCTTCCTACAGGGACCAGTTCATAACAGAGCCACTTTGCTGACGTATTCTTGAAGGACTCAGGTGAGCGCACACTAAGACTTTAAATTATTCTAAGTTAGCTGACATAGAACCGGGAGAGAAGGAAACTCCTGGTAAATTCCTAGTATAGACTACTGGAGGCTCTCCGCATGTTTACTGACATTGATCCTGAAATTACAGACAGAGAAATGATCTTAAAATATAGATTTCTCACTCAACCAGATCTAGATATCTGCCATAAGTTATGAAAATAGGCATTTGAACTAAATAAGTCTTAAAAAAAAAAAAAACTGTTCCAACAGGCTCTGATGGTATCATTCAGTTCAGATCGGTCTCTCTGTCCTGTCTTAACTCTTTGCGACCCCATTGACTGCAGCACAGCAGGCCTCTCTGTCCATTACCAACTACTGGAGTTTACTCAAACATGTCAGTTGAGTAGTTAATGTCATCCAATCATCTCATCCTCTGTCTTCCCCATCTCCTTCTGCCTTCAGTCTTTCCCAGCATCAGGGTCTTTTCAAATGAGTCAGCTCTTTGCATCAGGTAGCTAAAGTATTGGAGTTTCAGCTTCAACATCAGTCTTTCCAATGAACATTCAGGACTGATCTCCTTTAGGATGGAANTATTTGAATCCATAGAAAGGTAACTGACATGGAGTAAGAACTAAATATTTCATTTTTCTGGTTCAGAAAAATGTAGTCAAATAGCTGCAAGAATAACTTTGCCCACTAGTGTCTGCCTCCTGCCAAAGGCAACTTATCTGAGTTCAAATTACTTTTCTTTAAACTGATATAAAGTCCAGTAGAAATCTTACTGTTCAGAGATTCAGTTCAGTTCAGTTCAGTTCCTCATTGTGTCTGACTCTGTGTGACCCCATGGCCTGCAGCTTGATAAGCCTCCCTGTCCATCATCAACTCCCGGAGCTTACTCAAACTCATGTCCATTGACTTGGTGACGCCATCCAACCATCTTATCCTCTGTCATCCCCTTCTCCTCCTGCCTTCAATCTTTCCTGACACCAGGATCTTTTCAAATGAGTCACCTCTTCGTATCAGGTGGCCAAAGTATTGGAGTTTCAGCTTCAGCATCAGTCCTTCCAGTGAATATTCAGGACTGATTTCCTTTAGGATGGACTGATTGGATCTTCTTGCAGTCCAAGAGACTCTCAAGAGTCTTCTCCAACACCACAGTTCAAAAGCATCAATTCTTCAACATTCAGCTTTCTTTATAGTCCAACTCTTAAATCCATACATGACTACTGGAAAAACCATAGCCTTGACTAGATGGACTTTTGTTGACAAAGTAATGTCTCTGCTTTTCTAATATACTCTCTAGGTTGGTCATAACTTTCCTTCCAAGGAGTAAGCATCTTTTAATTTAATGGCTGCAGTCAACATCTGCAGTGATTTTGGAGCCCCCCAATATAGATCTGTCACTGTTTCCCCATCTATATGCCATGAAGTGATGGAAGGGATGCCATGATCTTTGTTTTCTGAATGTTGAGCTTTAAGCCAACTTTTTCACTCTCCTCTTTCACTTTCATCAAGAGGCTTTTTAGTTCCTCTTCACTTTCTGCCATAAGGGTGGTGTCATCTGTATATCTGAGGTTATTGATATTTCTCCCAGAAATCTTGATTCCAGCTTGTGCTTCATCCAGCCCAGCATTTTTCATGATGTATTCTGCATATAAGTTAAATAAGCAGGGTGGCAGTATACAGACTTGACATACTCCTTTGCCTATTTGGAACCAGTCTGTTGTTCCATATCCAGTTCTAACTGTTGCTTCCTGACCTGCATATAGGTTTCTCAAGGCAGGTCAGGTGGTCTGGTATGCCCATCTCTTTCAGAATTCTCCACAGTTTATTGTGATCCACACAGTCAAAGGCTTTGGCATAGTCAATAAAGAAGAAATAGATGTTTTTCTGGAACTCTCTTGCTTTTGCCATGATCCAGAGGATGTTGGCAATTTGATCTCTGGTTCCCTCTGCCTTTTCTAAAACCAGTTTGAACATCTGTAACTTCATGGTTCATGTATTGTTGAAGCCTGGCTTGGAGAAATTTGAGCATTACTTTACTAGCATGTGAGATGACTACAATTGTGTCATAGTTCGAGCATTCTTTGGCATTGCTTTTCTTAGGGATTGGAATGCAGACTGACCTTTTCCAGTCCTGTGGCCACTGCTGAGTTTTCCAAATTTGCTGGCATATTGAGTGCAGCACTTGCACAGCATCATATTTTAGGATTTGCAATAGCTCAATTGGAATTCCATCACCTCCTGTAGCTTTGTTTGTAGTGATGCTTCCTAAGGCCCACTTGACTTCATATTCTAGGATGTCTGGCTCTAGGTTGGTGATCACACCATTGTGATTATCTGGGTCTTGAAGATCTTTTTTGTACAGTTAATCTGTGTATTATTGCCACTTATTCTTAATATCTTCTGCTTCTGTGAAGGACATACCATTTCTGTCTTTATTGTGACCATCTTTGCACGCAATGTTCCCATGGTGTCTCTAATTTTCTTGAAGAGATCTCTAGTCTTTCCCATTGTGTTGTTTTCCTCTATTCCTTTGCACTGATCACTGAGGAAGGCTTTCTTATCTCTCCTTGCTGTTCTTTGGAACTCAGTATTCAAATGGGTATATCTTTCCTTTGCTCCTTTGCTTTTTGCTTCTTTCTTTTCACAGCTATTTGTAAGGCTTTCTCAGACAGCCATTTTGATTTTTTGCATTTCTGTTTCTTCCCTGAATAGGAGATAGTTAATGTTCACTATGTTATTTTGGATAGGGACTCTCTGAGTGAGTCAAGAGTTGTCACATACTGGCTGGCACATATAACTGTAAGGGAAAGAATATTGCAAATAGGCCAGCACAATCTGTTATTATGGTATTCTAATAGGACACTCATCATAATAATAGCAATCATTGCAATCAGTTAACTAATATTTCATCAGTCTGGAAGCTATAAAAAATGACATTTTCTGACACGCTTCAATGTCAGTTTCTAGTCTTCCAGTGTACCTGTCCTGTTCAGAGCTGGCACAGTGCCCTTTGCCACTGTGCTGTTGTACTGTGGCTCAGTGTGAGGTTAACCTTGCAGGCTTTGTAGGCAACAAAGGGAGAATAATGGCTGATAGGGTCACTCCACACTCACTGTGTCTCAAAGTAATAGATTACAACTCCCAGTTTGGTTAAACTGATTAGGAGTTAAGGTTTTGGAATCATATAGCTTGGAGTTTAAACCCTGTATTAGCTGAGGGACTTTGAAGAAATTATTTAACCTTTCTATGCCTCAGTTTTATTTTAAAACAACAATAATTGTTTCACCAATAATTGTGGCTTAGTTTAGGGAAAAGTTGAGATTAGACTAAAATAATATGTATAAAGTCCTTAGCACAGTGCTTGCCAGCTAGTAAGTCTTCAGTAAATATTTGGATTGTCCAACAAGTTCCTTTGATTTTTAAGCAAAAATAAATGACACATTTTTCATTTTTGCCAAGAACTTTATGGAAAAATATATTCATCATTTTGTTCCTTGAGCTACTGCCATTTTTCAGGCAAATTAATAATTCTACCTTTCCAAAACTTTTATCTCTTTGAGCAAAGAGCAGTTCCCAGTACCTTTTATAGTCATCCAGGGAATTGAAATTTTTTCCATTAAGAAAATTTTGTAAAGGCAAAAATAAAGTGAAACAGGAAGTTGCAATGTCTGGTGAATACAGCAGATGAATCAGAACTTCCCAGCCAAGCTGTAATGACATTTGCCTGATCATCAAAGAAACATGTGGCCTTTCATTATCCTGATGGAAGATTATGCATTTTCTATTGACTAATTCTGGATGCTTTTCATCTAGTGCTTTTTTCAGTTGTTCTAACTGGGAGAAATATTTGTTGGAGTTAATCCTTTGGTTTTCCTGAAGGAGCTCATAATAGAGGAATCCCTTCCAATCCAATCATGTATGTAACATCACCTTTTTTGGAGGACGATTGGTCTTTGGTGTGGTTGGTGGTGGTTCATTTTGCTCACCCCACAATCTCTTCTCTTTCACATTATTGCATCTTATCCACTTTTCATCACTCATCATAATCTGATGAGAAGAATGTGTTTTTTAGGTCAACTTACATGCAACACAAATATCAAAGAGATTGATGTAACCAAGCTAAAGAAAATGATTTTCAACACTTGGCTTGGATATTTTGATAAAGTTGACTGTTTTCAATTAATGTCTGGATTTGATAGATATCAACTTCAACTAGTCAACCTGGACCATGGAACGTCTTTCAATAAGAAATCTCCAGCATGAAACTTTGGAAACCACATTTGTCAGAATACAATCTAACAAAATTGTTTTAAATGAAGTTAAAGACAATTAAGTGCTACTAGAGCTCTCTTACAGAAAAGAAAAAAAAAAAAAAACCTGAACAAACATTTTGGCCAATCCAGTATCAGCTGCTATTGTTACAGTTATTTTAATTAACTTGATTAACATATTTTTTATATTTCCCTAACACCAATTGCTAGATGTATAGCTTGGCAAAGTAATATCCAAAAGGATTTTACGTTTATCCTCTCTAGAGAGAAACACATGTAAAGAACAAGTAGCAACACAAAGCAGTTGACAGATGATAAAACAAGAGTTAGATTAGTCTAGTAAATAAAGAAGTAGTCTTGGTAGTCAAGGAAGGGTGCAATTTGCTGTGGGAGAGAAGCAAATGCACAACAGAGGCTTGAGGACTTACTAACTCTGGGAAACAGATCAGACAGAGTACAGAAATGAAAAGAAATTTAACATGCTCATAAGTCAATGAAAAACCCTGGTGTATAGTAAGAGAAAACCTAGACTTTGTGTGACTTGAAGCATATATTTTAGGGCTTTCATTAAGAAAAAGAATATAAGTTAATTACTAGGCCCTCAAGGAGACCTGTGCAGATGAGAGACCTTGAAGCTGATGTCTAACAATTATAAATCCACATTTATCTGACAAGAGAAGTATTCACCAAATGTGATGAAATAAGTAGGGTGGCCTGAGTTATGGACAGCTCTGAAATCTTGGGAGAGGAGTTTAGAACTCTCAAGTTAGAACAATGTCTCTCAAAGTATATTTGCGATACCAGCACCTCAGCAGCTTCAGATAGCAACTTGTTGGAAAGGCAACTTCTAGGGCCCAACCCTGGACCTTCTAGTTCAGACTTTGAGGCTAACCATCTGTGTTTTAACAAGCCCTCCTGGTGATTACGATGCATGCTGAAGTTTAAGAATTCACCGTGTTGAAAGATAGGCACTGAGTTGCCCATAGTGAAGTTGGAATAGGTAGCAGCATGCTCTGAAGGAGAGGGGTTCAGGGACATTACACAAATTCAGCATTGACTAGGTGAGAGGCAGGTGAGCAAGTGATGATCTTATTACACTGGTAGGCATATAAGAAGATATATAAGAAAAGGGATATTGATGTGATTTGATTGCTGCATTTTGAGTGTAATGGAGATTTACTTCAGGATGAGTCCAGGTGTCTGGGTTGCTTTAGACAAAGACAATGAAGTGAGGAAAGTTGGTTTGCTGGCAGGAGAAGATCTAACTGATACACAGGAGAAGGTATAGAAAATTCTATTTTAATTTTAGAGGCCCAGACTAAGACATGCTCAGTGCACATTATAAATTCTTTTCAATCTTGTCCTCCTGGAGGTGTTCCCTGGAAGTTGAGTTTGGCAGTGGGACTCATTCAAGGCTGATATCCTCCTAAATCTGGGGTTCCAAGGAGGGGTGGAAGGAAGACTTCAAGACTTGGGCTGTAGCAAGTGACTTCAAGATGCAAGACTAGAGGGAGGCAAGGGCTAGGCCTCTTCAGTTTCCTATGATCTCTCCACTCAAACCAGACAGGAGTTTATGCTCTGTGTAGACTGAGGAGGAGGAGGCAAATCTAAAGGTGAGCGAGCAAGAACCACTCAGAGAAGAACCACTCAGAGGCACAGGAAAATGAAGCTTGAGGTTCTAAAATAGCGTAGATTTTTGTTGTTGTTCCCTTTCATTATTTATAAGTCAAATGAAATAACAGTTACATTACCTGGATTTTATGTTTCTAGAACTGGTATTGTCATATATATATATAAATAATTTTATTCTTTTAGCAATTGTATTGTATAAGTACAGCCAGCATTATTATCCTTGCTTTTGAGTTCAGAAGAGGGAAGCCCAGAAAAGGAAAATGACCTTCATCAGCTTTAAAAAAAAATTCTGACTTGAGCATGCTGACTCTGGGGTACCAAAATGTGGTAACCAATGGGGTAAAAGGGATTGGAATTAGTTGCAAGGACTGGAATTACAATGTTAGCATATTTCCTGGATGGCAATATAATACAAAGCAATATGTAATTATACACCCTCCCCACCCCTTCCAAGAAATAAACTAACAATTTTATAGATTGTGCACTAGCTGATTTCTTCTTTCTCAAATTGTTTGCATAAAAAAGAAATGTGATACAGTCCTTTTCCCAGTGGGTAGCTAGTACTTAAAAGAAATTCCACTATTGGTTATAGTGGTTTTTACTTTCCAGTAACTTTGAATAGACCCTAGCAATTATAACTGCTATGGAGAATGTAAACAGAAACAAAGGATTTGTTGACTACTTTTCATTATTTTGTTCCATATTATTATGGTTCTGTTTCATTCTCTTATTCTCAATCAACATGCTGTATCTAGTGCTGATTGGGAATTATTCTAACTTTAATAAAACGTGCCTATTTTATTTGTACTTTGCAGTATATACATAATAAATATAGTTGTACCTTTTGATGGATGCCAATAAAAATGGTGAAATAAGCTTTGATTAGAAGCCTTCTCTTTGTGTGCAATCACATGAGACCAGAAGCATTTTTCACTTACCAGCTGTTTTCAAAGCAGTGATATAATTGCAGTCTATGTCTTTAATGGTATAAAGCTGATATATCATGACTGCCCACCACTCTCAAATTGGCTATTATATATATATTAGGAAAGACAACTGAATACAAATGTTAGCCATAGGCTCAAGCCACACACTCAGAGGTGGATAGGTCCTGGGGTTTGGTCACACAAACTACATGGTCACATAAACCACATTCGATAAAATGAGGAACATGGAAACAAAAGTGGCCATCACCTGCATGTACGGAGGAGAATTCTTATTCAAATTCCCCTGCATGCCCTGAACATAGTATATGCTTAACAATTTTTTGCTGAATGAGTGAATAGAAGTTATTTATTACTCTCTGTCTCTATTCTATGTTCACAGCTACTCAGGAAATTCAAGAAGAGGGCAATGAGTGTTTTCAATGATGCTGTAAATGCTAATAGCTGATAATAATTTCAAAGTCAAATGTGATGTTTATATACATAAAATTTAAAAATCATTTGTTAACACATATTCTAATTTGATAAATTAAATATAAACAATGTTTTAAAAGCTATTCTAATTCACTATAATTTCACTATTTAACCCCGAGTAATGTTTGAATTCTTAGTTATTTTTTATGTCTGTGCTCAGACATAAATGTATTTACAGATTTTTTATCTTGAAGGGTAGAACCTATTCATTATTTTTAGCTTAAAATTATATCATATATTTCCAAAGGTTTCATATTTTTACTAATATGACTATAATGGTGGCACAATACTCAATGTAATAACATTGAGTTGATGTTCTGAAATATAGCTAGCCATTCCAACTCTTGTCATAGATATTGCTGCTATAAAAAGTTTTAGAGAATAGCTCTTTCTATGGCTATAAAACTTGGGAATTTTTCCAGAAGAAAAGATTTTAGCATAAATTTTGATAATCTCTCAAATATTTTCATATAACATATTCACATATTGGAAATATTGTTGAAGCTTGAATATCTATAAACATATAATATATATTATATAATATTATAGGCTATATTTCATTTAATAAAATATTATATTTAGTATTAATAATATATACCACTTGACATCCATGCATGCATGTTCAATTCTCTGCAATCTCATAGACTATAACTTGGCAAGTTCCTCTGTTCATGGGATTTTCTAGAGAAGAACACTGGAGTGGGTTGCCATTTCCTCTTTTGGAGATCTTCCCAATCCAGGGATCCAGCCCATGTCTCCTTCACTGGCAGGCAGATTAGTTACCACTGAGTCACAACAACATATACACACGTTGTTGTTCAGCCACCCAGTCGTGCTTGACTCTTTGCAACCCCATGGACTGCAGCACACCAAGCCTCCCTTTCCCTCACCATCTCTAGAAATTTGCCCAAGTTCATGTCCATTGCATCAGTGATGCCATCCAACCATCTCACATAATAGGGGTCAAATAAGAGATCTCCAGGCAAGAATACCAGAGTGGGTAGCCACTCCCTTCTCCAGGGGATCTTTCCAACCCAGGAACTGAACCTGGGTCTCTTGAATAGCAGTCAGATTCTTTACCATCTGGGCCACCAGGGAAGCCCTATGTTATATAATACTATATGCTATATTTTCTTTAATAATGAAATATTGAATTTAGTATTAATAATAATGGATTAAATAAGTGAAAATAACATCCAAATTAATGGTCCCAAAGAGATGCTTTTAGAATTAATGACCTTAATCCAATTTATAAAGCTAAAAAAAATAGAATGTTTTAAAATACATCCCTTCACTGATCTTTCCTCTTATAGGTTATTGAGTTCCAAATGATGGTTCAATGATCAGTGTGGAAAGGACTATGTAAAACCACCAAGGATGTGGCTAAAAATACTTATTTCCAGATCTTATCAACCAAATCTTTAGAGGTTGAGGCTTGGGAATTGGTATTTTTGATAAGTTCCCCAGGTAATTTTGATAATTTCAGACAGAATTCAGAATCAAGGACCTATAGTACCAGAGACATGCACTCTGTTTCTACTCTGATTTTCTGATATCCTGCTACAGTCAATCCTCCATGCTTCATATAGTACCCATTCTCTTAGGTCTTAGACTTAAGGTATTATTATATTTCTCCCCATAACATTCAATGTAGTCCCATTATTTAATGATGCATGCTGCAGAATTTTTTTTTAAGATTTATCATGTGATTCTTACATAAAATCATTCTGGATATAGGGTAGGACTCAATATCTGTGAAGTAAGCAGAAGGCATTGAAATGCCTTTTGCATCTTCATGTTCACTGATGGAGTGCAATCATCATGTACTACCTAGCTAAATTAATTCCTGGTGTTTGAAAATTATAAATGTACATATTGTCTCTGGAAGGAGTCTTAAAATGTATACATTGATACTATCATAGTTTAATATGATTGCCTGAAAAAGACTTTTTAGGTAAGGAAACAAAATGATCCATTGAATCTTCTGGGATGCCCCCTAAAAGAAGCACACATGAAATGTTTGAGGGAAATAAAAAGATTACTTCAAGGTTTAAAGAGGGAATGTAGGGTAGAGCCAGGGAGAAGGTAGTTTGAAGACCAAATAATAAAAGGTACAGATGGAGTTGACAGAAAAGCCCATCTAGCCTTGTTTTTGCCTAGGTTTAATACTAACCAAGGGCCTTCCCTGGTAGCTCAGCTGGTAAAGAATCAAGCTGCAATCCAGGAGACCCCTGTTCAATTCCTAGGTCAGGAAGTTCCCCTGGAGAAGGGATAGGTTACCCACTCCAGTATTCTTGGGCTTCCCTGGTGGCTCAGACAGTAAAGAATCCACCTGCAATGCAGGAAACTCAGATTTGATCCCTGGTTGGGAAGATCCCCTGGAGAAGGGCATGGCAACCCACTCCAGTATTCTGGCCTGGAGAATGCCCCTGGACAGAGGAGGCTGGCAGGCTATAGTCCATAGGGTCATAGAGTTGGACATGACTGGGTGACTAAGCACAACACAACACAGCACAGCACTAGTAATCAAGCTCACTTACCCAGTCCGTCAAACTGGAAAACCATGGATTTAAAGCAAACTCAAATAGTAAAAGAAAGTCTCCACATTTCACCAAATCAATTTCCCCTCCTGGGTCTCTTCCTACCACTTTTCCATAGAGATCTTAGTTTTGAGGCTATGACTCAGCAGGGAAAACAAATGGATGTTCCTACAAGCTGAGATATCTATGACTTTCCTTGCTTTAGTTTTTCACATTTCCTCCAATCTCCTATGTGAAGTTTTTGAACAGGAAACACTGCTCAGTCTCTACCTCTTGTGTCTACTGCTTTCTAAAGGGACCCTTCTTTAATATCTGCTAATTGCAGAAAGGAGAAAGAAAACTCTACAAATAATTTGGAGAATAACATTTATTGTTAGATGATCAACTCAAAATGCATTTTAAGAAAAAATCAGATGTTGACATTCACAGTTAGAAATAAGTGACTTGATTTATTCACCAGTGCTAATAATAACAACTGGAGAATTTATCTGTTATCTCTCTTAATATATGTCAGGAGAAGCAGGGCTTTAATCATTTCCCAAATCCCATAAATGTAATATTTTACCTCTCCTCTCTTTATTCTAATGAAATTCAAGCACAGGTAATTCAAGAAACATCTCCCAAATCACATATTGACCAAATGAGAGAAAATTGATTCCAATCTGCACTTCATGGAAGCCTGCAATCTACTGCTCACTACCAAACATATTTTAAGCATACTTCTTTTAAAATTTGTTCTTTGTAATGATATGCTCATAACAAATAGCAAGATAATTATTTCTTTTTAAGAAACTCATATTTTGTGTGATTATTTTTAAATTAAAGTATCATGAACATATTTTTAATCTACAGTTCAGTTCAGTTCATTTCAGTTCAGTCGCTCAATCATGTCCAACTCTTTCCCACCCCATGAATTGCAGCACACCAGGTCTCCCTGTCCATCACCAACTCCCGGAGTTCACTCAGACTCAAGTCCATCGAGTCAGTGATGCC
>SJYA01002063.1:2784052-2796965 GCA_006410615.1 Neotragus moschatus
TTCAGAAGAGGGAAGCCCAGAAAAGGAAAATGACCTTCATCAGCTTTAAAAAAAAATTCTGACTTGAGCATGCTGACTCTGGGGTACCAAAATGTGGTAACCAATGGGGTAAAAGGGATTGGAATTAGTTGCAAGGACTGGAATTACAATGTTAGCATATTTCCTGGATGGCAATATAATACAAAGCAATATGTAATTATACACCCTCCCCACCCCTTCCAAGAAATAAACTAACAATTTTATAGATTGTGCACTAGCTGATTTCTTCTTTCTCAAATTGTTTGCATAAAAAAGAAATGTGATACAGTCCTTTTCCCAGTGGGTAGCTAGTACTTAAAAGAAATTCCACTATTGGTTATAGTGGTTTTTACTTTCCAGTAACTTTGAATAGACCCTAGCAATTATAACTGCTATGGAGAATGTAAACAGAAACAAAGGATTTGTTGACTACTTTTCATTATTTTGTTCCATATTATTATGGTTCTGTTTCATTCTCTTATTCTCAATCAACATGCTGTATCTAGTGCTGATTGGGAATTATTCTAACTTTAATAAAACGTGCCTATTTTATTTGTACTTTGCAGTATATACATAATAAATATAGTTGTACCTTTTGATGGATGCCAATAAAAATGGTGAAATAAGCTTTGATTAGAAGCCTTCTCTTTGTGTGCAATCACATGAGACCAGAAGCATTTTTCACTTACCAGCTGTTTTCAAAGCAGTGATATAATTGCAGTCTATGTCTTTAATGGTATAAAGCTGATATATCATGACTGCCCCACCACTCTCAAATTGGCTATTATATATATATTAGGAAAGACACCTGAATACAAATGTTAGCCATAGGCTCAAGCCACACACTCAGAGGTGGATAGGTCCTGGGGTTTGGTCACACAAACTACATGGTCACATAAACCACATTCGATAAAATGAGGAACATGGAAACAAAAGTGGCCATCACCTGCATGTACGGAGGAGAATTCTTATTCAAATTCCCCTGCATGCCCTGAACATAGTATATGCTTAACAATTTTTTGCTGAATGAGTGAATAGAAGTTATTTATTACTCTCTGTCTTTATTCTATGTTCACAGCTACTCAGGAAATTCAAGAAGAGGGCAATGAGTGTTTTCAATGATGCTGTAAATGCTAATAGCTGATAATAATTTCAAAGTCAAATGTGATGTTTATATACATAAAATTTAAAAATCATTTGTTAACACATATTCTAATTTGATAAATTAAATATAAACAATGTTTTAAAAGCTATTCTAATTCACTATAATTTCACTATTTAACCCCGAGTAATGTTTGAATTCTTAGTTATTTTTTATGTCTGTGCTCAGACATAAATGTATTTACAGATTTTTTATCTTGAAGGGTAGAACCTATTCATTATTTTTAGCTTAAAATTATATCATATATTTCCAAAGGTTTCATATTTTTACTAATATGACTATAATGGTGGCACAATACTCAATGTAATAACATTGAGTTGATGTTCTGAAATATAGCTAGCCATTCCAACTCTTGTCATAGATATTGCTGCTATAAAAAGTTTTAGAGAATAGCTCTTTCTATGGCTATAAAACTTGGGAATTTTTCCAGAAGAAAAGATTTTAGCATAAATTTTGATAATCTCTCAAATATTTTCATATAACATATTCACATATTGGAAATATTGTTGAAGCTTGAATATCTATAAACATATAATATATATTATATAATATTATAGGCTATATTTCATTTAATAAAATATTATATTTAGTATTAATAATATATACCACTTGACATCCATGCATGCATGTTCAATTCTCTGCAATCTCATAGACTATAACTTGGCAAGTTCCTCTGTTCATGGGATTTTCTAGAGAAGAACACTGGAGTGGGTTGCCATTTCCTCTTTTGGAGATCTTCCCAATCCAGGGATCCAGCCCATGTCTCCTTCACTGGCAGGCAGATTAGTTATCACTGAGTCACAACAACATATATACACGTTGTTGTTCAGCCACCCAGTCGTGCTTGACTCTTTGCAACCCCATGGACTGCAGCACACCAAGCCTCCCTTTCCCTCACCATCTCTAGAAATTTGCCCAAGTTCATGTCCATTGCATCAGTGATGCCATCCAACCATCTCACATAATAGGGGTCAAATAAGAGATCTCCAGGCAAGAATACCAGAGTGGGTAGCTACTCCCTTCTCCAGGGGATCTTTCCAACCCAGGAACTGAACCTGGGTCTCTTGAATAGCAGTCAGATTCTTTACCATCTGGGCCACCAGGGAAGCCCTATGTTATATAATACTATATGCTATATTTTCTTTAATAATGAAATATTGAATTTAGTATTAATAATAATGGATTAAATAAGTGAAAATAACATCCAAATTAATGGTCCCAAAGAGATGCTTTTAGAATTAATGACCTTAATCCAATTTATAAAGCTAAAAAAAATAGAATGTTTTAAAATACATCCCTTCNTTTTCTTTAATAATGAAATATTGAATTTAGTATTAATAATAATGGATTAAATAAGTGAAAATAACATCCAAATTAATGGTCCCAAAGAGATGCTTTTAGAATTAATGACCTTAATCCAATTTATAAAGCTAAAAAAAATAGAATGTTTTAAAATACATCCCTTCACTGATCTTTCCTCTTATAGGTTATTGAGTTCCAAATGATGGTTCAATGATCAGTGTGGAAGGGACTATGTAAAACCACCAAGGATGTGGCTAAAAATACTTATTTCCAGATCTTATCAACCAAATCTTTAGAGGTTGAGGCTTGGGAATTGGTATTTTTGATAAGTTCCCCAGGTAATTTTGATAATTTCAGACAGAATTCAGAATCAAGGACCTATAGTACCAGAGACATGCACTCTGTTTCTACTCTGATTTTCTGATATCCTGCTACAGTCAATCCTCCATGCTTCATATAGTACCCATTCTCTTAGGTCTTAGACTTAAGGTATTATTATATTTCTCCCCATAACATTCAATGTAGTCCCATTATTTAATGATGCATGCTGCAGAATTTTTTTTTAAGATTTATCATGTGATTCTTACATAAAATCATTCTGGATATAGGGTAGGACTCAATATCTGTGAAGTAAGCAGAAGGCATTGAAATGCCTTTTGCATCTTCATGTTCACTGATGGAGTGCAATCATCATGTACTACCTAGCTAAATTAATTCCTGGTGTTTGAAAATTATAAATGTACATATTGTCTCTGGAAGGAGTCTTAAAATGTATACATTGATACTATCATAGTTTAATATGATTGCCTGAAAAAGACTTTTTAGGTAAGGAAACAAAATGATCCATTGAATCTTCTGGGATGCCCCCTAAAAGAAGCACACATGAAATGTTTGAGGGAAATAAAAAGATTACTTCAAGGTTTAAAGAGGGAATGTAGGGTAGAGCCAGGGAGAAGGTAGTTTGAAGACCAAATAATAAAAGGTACAGATGGAGTTGACAGAAAAGCCCATCTAGCCTTGTTTTTGCCTAGATTTAATACTAACCAAGGGCCTTCCCTGGTAGCTCAGCTGGTAAAGAATCAAGCTGCAATCCAGGAGACCCCTGTTCAATTCCTAGGTCAGGAAGTTCCCCTGGAGAAGGGATAGGTTACCCACTCCAGTATTCTTGGGCTTCCCTGGTGGCTCAGACAGTAAAGAATCCACCTGCAATGCAGGAAACTCAGATTTGATCCCTGGTTGGGAAGATCCCCTGGAGAAGGGCATGGCAACCNCAATTTTCAGCATTTCTACTATTTGCTGCTGACTCTGAAACCTGTATCTCAACCTTGCTTTACATCTCAGGCGAAACTAATTGAATTTAGATATTAAATGACATATGAACTAGGCCTGGATGGATACGTAGGAATTCGAGAGACTGATTACCAAGAAATAAATTCTATAGGCTAAGTCCGGGCAGAGGTGTGGGTTTGTCCAAAATCCAGTTTGTTTGGATAGCACAGTGTTCTAAAGCATAGTGGACTGGGGAAATGATTAGAGTTAAAGGAAGAAAAGGAAGCTAGTGTAGATGGCAGAGGACTCTGAGCTTCTATAAGATGTTCATGACTCTTCTTGGTTTATATTACAGTCAGTGATGATTGATTGATGTCTCTGGTTTTTATGTTGCCTTTGTTTTGAATTGAATTTTAATACAACACTTTTGTTTTGGTTTTCAGTGAGTGAATGGGTACACTTCTTATGGATATCCAATTTTCAAGTTTCAATATCATTAGCCAAGACTATGTCTGTTATCTATTGCAGTGAAAAATTTATGAGCCTATTAATCAGCTGTAGTCTCTTCCAAATGCCATCTAATTCAACCACTACTTCAAAGCACAGCTCCATTTATATTGCTAGTTTTTCTTCTCTTTTTTTCTCTCCACTTTGAGCCCAGTTAAAAAGCTAGGTAATTTTCAATTTTTGTACTGGATCTTTGTAAGATCTTTTACCTAACTTGCCATATACTTTACTTATTTTTATTATGACCATGGTGAATCATTTGCTTTCACTAGAATGTAAGCTTTCTCATGGGCAGAGCTCTGTGATCATTCACCTATGTATCCCTACTGCCTGGAACATAGTAACATTAAGTACAATGTCCGGCTTATAAGACACTCTCTTGATGAATTTGCTCTGTGGACCCAAGCTGTGGTTTATATTGCACTTTTCTTGTCCCTCTCAGAAAGGACTTAATGCTCTACTTAGCCATATCTTCTTCTGAAATAAAAAGCTCTGTGAGACCAGCCAGTATTGTATACATATTTGTATCTTCCACAGATTTTAACCCATTAACCCAGTAAATAGGAAATAATTATTTCCTGAAAATGAATAAGTGAGGATTATATACTGTGAAGTAATAACCTGTGATCGTCATCTTTTTTTCACCTATTGTGGCACAATCATAATTGTCTAAGAGGTCTCAGTAATCACCGTTCAGTGCATTTGGTCTCTTTTAATTTGCATTCAGTACATCAGAACATTTTTGGATAGCAACAGTCTGGATGATGTGTTTTCTCTGACCTGGTTAAACATGTTTGATATAAACTATTTTCAATTATTTTCTAGAATGAGACTGAGCTGTGCCTGGAAGAAGAGTTCAAGAAGCTGCATTAACACACATTATAACAGATGTTCTTTCCTCCTTTAGAGTCACAGAAAACCATCTTCACTTTGCAAAATTAAAGGATAGAACTGACAC
Organism: Neotragus moschatus; assembly: GCA_006410615.1. Lineage (NCBI taxonomy): Eukaryota > Metazoa > Chordata > Mammalia > Artiodactyla > Bovidae > Neotragus > Neotragus moschatus. Next base: position 2,789,269 of record SJYA01002063.1, read on the forward strand.
AAGCATTGATAAATTCTCCTAACTTCTTAACCCAACCCCATTGAAGAATTCTCCTAACTTCTCAANGTTCAAGAAGCTGCATTAACACACATTATAACAGATGTTCTTTCCTCCTTTAGAGTCACAGAAAACCATCTTCACTTTGCAAAATTAAAGGATAGAACTGACACAAGCGTTGATAAATTCTCCTAACTTCTTAACCCAACCCCATTGAAGAATTCTCCTAACTTCTCAACCCCAGAACTTAGGGTTTGAAAATTGATTATAGCTGGTCTTTTCTTGGTTGTTGGTTTGTTTTTTTTTTTCCCCTAACTTTTGTGGTGGACACACTGACGCTCTAGCACTCAAGCAGAGCCTCTGCCTGCAGGTGCATTTACCATTTGGGGGAATGAGCTGCCCTTGTTTTGTTAGCCTCAGCATTTTCAAAAACCTCACTTCTCCTGTGGTGCTTGTGCATACATCACTGTCCACCTCTTTTGCCTTTTGTATTTACCGTTGTCTTATGCTTCAGCGTTTCTGATGCCCTTGAGAAGCTGTAACCATGCTCTACATTTGAAAAGGTGCCAGCTCATTTAATCAGGTGAGGTTTGAGAGGCATGGATGAATTTATTCTATCTAACATTTAATAAAAAATAAATTAAAAATGTGACTTATGCCATGACATGGTTAGCATTACCCTTCGAGGTTTAAATTTGAAAGTTGTCAGCACCCTCCCTGGTCTGAAAACTGACATGTTATCAATCTAGTGTGTGGGTGACAAGGCCGCTGATGCCTTCCCAAGGCACTTGTTTAATAATTAATTTTTCATTGCAGGCATGTTCAATAAATGGATTACAAAACTTAAGCCCGTTTAAAAGGTTTTAGAAATTCATTATTAGTTTTAAAAGATGAATGTACAAATTAACTCTCACATGATAAATGGGGTATACTAAATATAGCCAGGCTCTGTGTGGTTCTAGCCTATATTTATATATACTGTAAAGTATAAAGTCAGTACAGTTTTGCAGACAATGTTATTGAATCACCAAGAAAGTGATTCTTTTCAAAGGAGATTCAAAAAGGGAGATCAGATGACAAAATTGTGCTTTGAAGATTTTCATCTTTTCTCTTGCTCTCAGAAGTCCTCCACTACTAAGCCACTGGACAGGCTCAGTGCTATTTTTGGATTCAAGATCTCAGATCAAGTCATTCCACAGAAATAATACTATGATTTTAAATGAAAGGAATCATATCAGTTATCACACCCTAATTTCCCTGATTAAACTTAGTGCTGGTTATTAAGCTGTTATCTTCCAGCTCCAGACCAGCTTTGTGATTCCAGGGTGGGGGCTCTGCCAACTGCCTTTCGGCTTGGTCGGCAGAGTGCGCTAGAGAGAGGCTGGCTGGCTGTGGAGGAAACTGCTTTTGGAGGCTCTTCTTTCACTGTCCCCCAGCAATGGCAGTTCACCCTGGCAGCAACCCCAGCCCTTTTCTGGTTGCAGACCTTTTGTTCTTTTTGTTTCAGCATCCTAGAATCAGTCTCTTTGCACGCCTTTGGAGCAGCCAAGCAGTGTCCTTTCTTCTGAAGTCTGAAGCCCAGTTCTGTGGGCCATCTGCCAGGCTTCTATTTCTAACCCAAGCTCTTCTTTTATGTCTCAAGCTATGTAGGTGTTTGCTCCTCCTCACAGTCACTCACAACTATGTAATCTTTATGTCTTTTTTCTTATCTTTTCTTTTTTTCTTCTCATTTTAAAAATTTGACTCTTTAGCTCTCCAAAGTCTGATTAACTTTTTTTTTTTTTTTTAATGTCAAAACAACTGATGTGGTTTTTTTTCCTTCCCAACTGGTTCTTGGCTGGTACCAGTGTCATAGACCATTGAAACAAACAACCAACCAATTTGTCTCTAACTTCTAAGGGGACTTTATATAACTAAATGATTAGAGAAGCCTTATCTTTTAAATTTCAGATTATGGAAGTGTTTTACATGTAATCATAATATATATCAATGTAATTTAAAAATATAAAATCAGAATTCAGAGTTCTAAGCAGGTTACCTCACAACTCACTTACTGGCTGATTCCTTCTTCCTGCTCTCTCTGCTTTCTAATGTCGGTCTCCATTTCAACCCAAAGTGTGAGGAAGGACAGAAGTATGACAGTAGCTCCAACCCCGAGAATCACTTTCCACATCAGCTATTATACAAATGAAGAGGTCTGCTATTCAGTCCCCCAGCATCCTACCCCTGAGAGTTAAGTTAGAAATTTTTGGTAAAAAGCAGAGGAGCTACCCTCTTTCAAATAATGTCTCTCATCATTGTACTAACAATTTTACTTTCTGAAATAGCTACCCTTACTTGATAGCCATGCCTCAAATTATTTTGAAAAAAGGCTATAGAAAAAAGGAATTTGTCTAACTTAAATCTTTCTTCAAGTGAAATTTAGCTGAGAACACTACCTGCAAATGTTTATTTATAGAAAGTTAGAAATATTGCCATGGTCTTATTTTTCTCCATTCAGCATACAAAATAAGTATCTGGTAAAAAAGGAAAATAAATAAATCTATTTCCTTGGTTAGTCATTTTCCTATTATTATGCATTCATTCATTGACTCATTTTTTTCAATAGATGCTTCATAGATGGCTACTATGTATTATGTAACATGGTTAACACTGATTGAACATTTTTAATGTGAACTTTTGGAATCCCTCTCTACTTGATAATATCTACTGTAAGCAATACAGAGAAAGGTATTTCATGAAGACTGAAAATTATCTGATGCCCTTATTCAAGTTCATTTCAGGGGAAATCTAAACTTTAGCATCTAAACTTTAATGTAAAATGTTTTCTTTATAGTCAACATAGGTAGGCACTTCCTCCAATGGCAGTTATGTTTTCTCCTTTGTTGCTGTTTTACGTTTTAGCTGAAGTCCATTCTGGACTTGTTTTGAGTCAAAACTACTGAATGATCAGAGACTTTTACTCTATTTTTGATTTACTTCCTCATAAAGTCAGCTGATAGGCAAGAATGATGGTATACCTTGGCGCCAAGAGTTTCTTGATTATAAAATTCATTGGCCTATTTTCCCTATTGTTCTGTCTTTTGGGATATGGGATTTTGTCACTTCAGCCTGTTGTTTTGACTAATTCAAAATCATCCAAGTCTTTATGATTGGAATAAGCTATTAATTAGCCAAAGTTTTTGTACCACCTGTTATATCCAACTGAGAATGTCAGGGGGCTGTGAAATGGAAACATATACTGGCTGTGAAATTAAAAGGGCTCCTCTTCTAACAGAAGTGTGATGATATATTAAACAATAAATGAACTAATGTCACAAAAGAGGTGCAAGAATTAAAGTAAAGGAAAGTACTTAGATGTAATTAGGCGGCTGCTGCTGCTGCAAAGTCACTTCAGTCGTGTCCCACTCTGTGCGACCCCATAGATGGCAGCACACCAGGCTCCACTGTCCCTGGGATTCTCCAGGCAAGAACACTGGAGTGGGTTGCCATTTCCTTCTCCAATGCATGAAAGTGAAAGTGAAGTCACGCAGTCCTGTCCGACTCTTAGTGACCTCATGGACTGCAGGCTCTTCCATCAGTGGGATTTTCCAGGAAAGAGTACTGGAGCAGGTTGCCATTGCCTTCTCTGGTAGTTAGGCTGGTGCACTGCTAAGGAAACAAGCAACACCTCTGCTTGCCTCAGACATATGCTTGTCAAGCTGCCTCACTCCACTGGTGGGGTGGTTTCAGCAGTGTCAAGTTAGTTTCCTGACTGCTGTTGAGGCAGCTACAAGTATCTTTCCAACATTGTACCCCAAATCCTGCTATACTGTGTAAAACATAGTAGATGTTCAGAAAATAATTGATGATTGAATGTGTCATTATACAGTCAAAGCACATATTTTCCTGTGGGGATACTAACCTCCTATCATCTCCTGAATCTCAAGTTATAATCTACACATTGATTAATCAAAATCACAAAATATATATGTAGAGCTCACTGGTCACTGTTTTAATATATATTTCTAGAAATCTAGAGTTTGTGGCTCTTTTAAGTGTTTAGAAAAAAACAAAACTTATTCTGGCAAATGGAGACTTTAAACTTCCTTAAAATTGGAAGTGATGTTAAATAAAAAAGACGTATTTTATCATATATAGGCTAAATATACAGCAAGGCCTTACTGTATAGCATAGGGAGCTATATTCAATATCCTTTGATAAAACAAAGTGAANTCAGCAAAAACAAGAGTGAATGCATAAAGTTTTATGATTTTTGTTGCCAGAGCACACGCTAAACTTGTTTTAATTTGAGAATATTTTTAAAGCCATCTGCTGCATCTCTAGTAATTCTGAGAATGCAATCAGTTCCCAATTACCTTCTCAAAAGAAGGATAAAGTAAAGCAATGAATAATCTAAAAACTATTTATATTTGGCTAATTACCTATCTTCCCTTTCCTTTTTTTTTTCTTTCACAAACACCTTACCTCTCACAGACTCACTACGTTTTTCATATATTAAAAGTGAACTTTTATTTTAAGTTATCCAACTCTGCTGAATAGTGAAGGGGAACAAATCATTTTATTAATGTAAATAATATACAAACTTTATTCTTAAAAGTGACATTGTTTTTCCTTTAAAGGTAAAGACAATTCTGAGCAGAATTTTTAGTACCTAAGGAAAAGAATAATTCATAGGATTTAGAAAACATTTCACTGAAAACAGTGGAATATCTTTCCTCCTCCATTACTTAAACATGATTTTAATGTAAATATGTTCTTCATAGGAAGAAATACAAAAATGTTATTTATATGTCGCTGTCTGTTATAGGAAGGCACTTTCAATTCTGGCAGGAAACCTTTACAAGTTAGCCTTGAAATTCTGCAGCAACTTCTTAATTTACATGTTTTTAAAAATGTACAGAAGTCACAGTAACATGGTGGATGCTTCTGGCTGCCAGCAGCAAAAAAACAAAAAAAACAAGATTGTCCTAAATGGACAAAATATATTTTGGTTCTCCAATCTGAAAGTCTAGGATGTACAGGCTTTAGCTACAATTTGATTAAGAATTTTGCTTCATATTTCTGTCATTTCCTTGGTTCATCTTTGCTTTGTCTTAGGATATATGCTGTGGCTGAACTTTCCTGGAGGCTTAGATGGTAAAGAATCTCCCTGCAGTGCAGGAGACGCAGGTTCAATCCCTGGGTTGGGAAGAGCCTCTGGAGAAGGAAATGGAAAACCATTTCATTATGCTTGCCTGTAAAATTCCATGGACAGAGGAGCCTGGTATGCTACACTCCATCAGGTTACAAACAGTCAAACAGTTCTGAGTGACTAACACACACATATCCTGTGNCAGGTTCAATCCCTGGGTTGGGAAGAGCCTCTGGAGAAGGAAATGGAAAACCATTTCATTATGCTTGCCTGTAAAATTCCATGGACAGAGGAGCCTGGTATGCTACACTCCATCAGGTTACAAACAGTCAAACAGTTCTGAGTGACTAACACACACATATCCTGTGGCTGGTTTCTGTCATGGTAGCAAAAGTGCTATGAAAATTCTTGACTTCACATGCATCATGCTCCCTAGAATGTCAAGCCCAAGTCTTAGGCCTCCCACTAATTAGACCACTTAAGTTCATTTGTTCGCCCTGAAATAGGCACTGGTATATATGGGTGTCATGTGTGGATTGGCTTACACTTGGCATATTCTTGGGTTGGGAAGATCCCCTGGAGAAGGGAATGGCAACCTACTCCAGTATTTTTGCCTGGAAAATCCCAAGGACAGAGGAGCCTGACAGGCTACAGTCTAGAGGGTTGCAAAGAGTCGGACACAACTGAAGCGACTTAGTATGCACACACACATCTACCCTTAAACCAACCACCATGAAAGGAGTATGAGTGTGTGGATTTGTAAAGCAGCTGGAGGCCACTTTTAAGGCCAGGAGTGGTCATAACTCTGATAACATGTAATTTACAAAAATACCAAATGTTGTAATTTATCTCACTAATGGAATGAGAAACAAAAAAAGAGTGCTTTTATAATGAAAATGAATGTAAGAAATTTTTTTTGTTTTTGATAACAATATATAATTTGCTTCATACATTATATTTTAGAAAGTTCTTCAATTACCATCAATGCTACATTATACTAATTTTATCAATGAAGAGTGACACTTTTATTTTTTAATTACTCAACAGCATTTTTATGTTTTAAAATTGTAATGGTTGTTTTCACATTTGCATGACATCAATTTTCACAAAATGTTTCACATTAATTTTAAGCTAGCTTATATAGAATGTATTAATTCTATAAATTACTTCATGCAAGTACTATTTCTGTAACATTAACACTATAGAATATTTAATATTGACACTATAGAATATTTAATACAAGCCTATAAGAAGTGTGCCTTTTTATGGAGGTTCTACAAGTATAAACAAATAATGTATTTTGCCTGAGGACATCTGTCACATTCTATTTTTGAGCCTGTATAATTAATTGATGACATTAGGAATTCTAAAACCTTAATAATGCCGACTAGGTTTATTAACCTAGAAAATATTTAATAAATCTCTCTATATGCAGTATACTGTCCAAAAGAAATGTGAACAAAGGGAAAAATATGCCTTCCTCTCTGATCTTACATTCTGTTGGATAGAGACAAACAATAATGAAATAAGCAAGTAACATTTCAAACATTTTTAAGTGCCATAAAAATAAGCAGAGCATGGAAAGTGGATAAAGCCCAGCCTAGTGAGTACAGATGTGAATTAAAAGAGTAAGAAGTCTCATGAATGAACTTTGAACAGAGATGTGGAATAAGAAAGAAGTCAGCCAAGGAGATACCAAACTCATGGAGAGAGGTTGCTGGAGAACTGGTAGAAATGTTCATGGTTGAGGAAGAAAGATAGTGCAGTGGTCCAAATCAGTAACTCACTTGGTTTATTTCAGGAACAAGGAGTGAGATAATTAGGGAAAAAGTGAGAAAGTTGAGGTCAGAGTCAAGAGGGACTGAATCATGGAGAGCCTTGTAAAATGTCCATATTCCAACCTTAGATTTTTTCAGAGAAGAGAAGATATTTCAGAACATTGCACATAAAGATGACATGGTTTGACATATTCTAAAAGGGCTATCTGGGCTTCTGTGTTAGACAAAAGGCTATGGGAAGTGTGCTTTGTGTTTCATATGCAAATATTTTTTCAAGATACCAGTCCTTTTTTTAGCAATTACCTGCATTATTTCACCTAATTCTTAGAACAGTTCTTTGAAGTAGAAACTGTCTTTACCCTCAATTTACACATTAGCCTGTGAGGCTTTGAGAGGTTAAGTAAATCTCATGCTAAAGTGGCAGAGGCAGAGGTAATACCTATACATGCCTCAGTTTGACTATACAACAGGAGATTGCTACCATGGTGTGTCCTCTTATTATGTACCTGTCAGTTTCTCCTACAGTTACCTGGCCTGATTAAGGGCATATTGACCAGGGGGAGTACAGATTTAATTATAGTAAAAAGACAGCATTGTTTATTTAGTAAACATTTACTTTTGGAGAAGCATTTTCTTAAAAACCAAACAAATCAGTAGACTCTATACAAGGCAAATTTCTTATCCATTCAGATTCTTTTTTTTTTTTTTTTTTTTTTTTTTTTTTTTTTTTTTTTTTTTTTTTTTTTTTTTTTTTTTTTTTTTTTTTTTTTATTTTTTTTGTTTTTCTT
>SJYA01002063.1:2797004-2923281 GCA_006410615.1 Neotragus moschatus
TTCTTTTTTTTTTTTTTTTTTGGATCATTTTTTTTTTTAATTTATTTTTTTTTAATTTTTACTATATTTTACTTTACATTACTGTATTGGTTTTGCCATACATTATTGGTTTAGAATTGTTTGCTTTCTTAGAACACAGTGAAATTAAGACAATTGTGAACTTTTTAATGATGAAACAAAGTATGTTTATCTGTAGTTAAATAACATAATGTTAAACAAAATATATAACTGCAACTATAACCAAAATTAAGCAATATATGACATATCATATCTAGACTGTGATTAAAACTATGTTACTAGAAATAAGATATCATATTTTCTATCTACATTATCCCAAAGATGTACTCATAAAATTGTTGGACTATGTTATTTAAGCCAACTATGTTATTTAAGTCTATGATCTAATTCATCTCAGAACATATACTCCTTGAACCAGAGGCAAGGGGAAGAAAAAGCCAGGATGCTTCTGCCTGCCCAGGCAATAGATGTAAGGCCTCACAGATGCCGTGACAGGCTCCTTAGCAAATACTGGGCCCAAAGAAAAATTCCTGACTCTGCGACTCTGCGGGCTCAAGGACATCTCATCTGGGATGACATAATGAGGACCCAGTCAAAAATAACTCCACCCGCTCTTGGTACAGAACAATCCGTAAGAGATACAAAACTCTAAACCCGCTCATGCGCATTGTGTAACCAATCAGATTACGCCAACTTCCTGTCTTGCCTTGTATGCCCAATCAGCTTGCGCCGAATCTCTGTCTTTGTCTAAGGCCTATAAATACTCCTGTAATTCTGGACTCGGGGCTCTCTGGCCTCACTCCGTGTCTCCGGAGATGGTAGAGCGCCCCAACTCGAGCTGGAAATAAACTCCCTTCCTGCTTTTGCATTGCCGTGGTGGACTTGTTCTCTTAGTCTATTCGGAAACTTGGGCTCAGAGCATAACAATAGATACTTCTTCTCTCACTTCAGGGTTGTAATTACAAACACGCAATTAATAGTGGGAGGAGTGGGAGTTAGAAGATAGATAGATAGATGTTGTTGTCGTCATTTTTTAGTTAATAAGTCACGTCCAACTCTTTGTGACGTCATGGGCTGCTGCATGCCAGGTTCCTCTGCCCTTCACTATCTTTTGGAGTTTGCTCAAATTCATGTCCATTGAGTCGCTGAAGACATTTAAACTTATCCTCTGCCACTCATTTCTCCTTTTGCTTTCATTCTTTCCTTGCATCAGAATCCTTTCCAAAGAGTCAGTCCTTTGCATCAGGTGGCCATAGTATTGGAGCTTCAGTATCAGTCCTTCCAGTGAGTATTCAGGATTGAAGTCCTTTAGGATTGACTGGTTTGATCTCCTTGCAGTCACAGGTACTAACTGCAATTGATACTATTGACTGTCACAGGTAGAGGTCAGAACTGGATTTAGTATTAGAGAAATTGTTCATATAATAAAACTATCACTTTATATTTATATGTAGACACACACAACCACAGCAGTCTGTCAGTATCTATGAAGCTGGTCATGTACTACAAAGTTGAAAGTACTCACTGGCTTAAAAAAGTCTGAAAACACCCATTTTGGAAATCACTCTTTAATATCAATAAAGAAATTGAAGTATGCTAGATGTTACAAACAGATGTACATTCTTCTACTTAGGCATTTGGACAATTTATCCATGTAAAAAACTGAAAGTAAGAGACAGAAACAGCATAATGACTACTATGCGGTAAATCCTGGATAAATGAGTGAATAATTTCTGAGGGCACCTAAGCTCTGACTTAAACCTTTCAACAGCCCATTAGATAGATATTGCTGCTATTTTAAAAATGAGGAAACTGGTAAACTTTACCAAGAAGATGTAAAGTCATACCTACATGACTTCGAAGTTATGATCTTCATACCATCTAATTTAAATGCAATTATATGAAGAGAGAACTGCTCATTTCAGGAAAGCAAAAGAGGAGTATAATTTGAGTATACATATGATTTGATGTATGCAAGAAAGCAAAAAGGTTAAATTTACCTTACTTGACTTGACACATGCATGAAATATCTCCATAAACCTAAAGTTGCTGAAAAAGAGCTGGAAAAACCATTTGTTTCCAACTACACGCTTCTACATTGAGTGGGACCCCACCCCTCTAGGTGAATGACTCCTTTTTCAGAAATTTTAGAGAAATCTTAACTGATAAACATGAATAAGTTTGTCTCTTTTTGTCCAACAAGCTACTTTTTTATCCTTTGTTAACTTTATCAACTTTTTAAAGTCTCAACAAAAATTTCACTTTTCAAAAAATGGAACATGCAATGGAACATATCTAAATGTACATGATCAGCAGTTAACATGGTTATTAATAAAAAACAGCTNGTTTGTCTCTTTTTGTCCAACAAGCTACTTTTTTATCCTTTGTTAACTTTATCAACTTTTTAAAGTCTCAACAAAAATTTCACTTTTCAAAAAATGGAACATGCAATGGAACATATCTAAATGTACATGATCAGCAGTTAACATGGTTATTAATAAAAAACAGCTTATAGAATATTTTTTGTTTGAAATTAAGAAAGAAATACTGTGGAGATTACAGAATTTCAAGTTGTGTGTTTTTTTTTTTCCCAGATTTTCTGCTTAAAGCCTATAGAATCAGTGTTTCTTTACAAGGCAGGTTTTGGTGGAGTGGTGCTCAGAGTAGTCATATCTACCTGACTTCAAAGTTATGATCTTCATACCATCTAATTTAAAAGCAGTTATGTGAAGAGAGAACTGCTCATTTCAGGAAAGCAAAAAGAGTATAAAGCGCCCATATGATTTGATGTATGCAAGAAAGAAAAAAGTTTTGATAGAGGTGATAAAGATAATCTAAGACATTTCTGAAGAGTAGGTAAATTGGGTAAGTGGATAGTCTGGTTCTCCTTCCAAGAGACTCTGGGCACAGACAGACCTGGAAGACAGCTTTCATATATTTAACCAACTTAACCAGAGTAGGGGAGAAGGCAATGGCAACCCAAGCCAGTACTCTTGCCTGGAAAATCCCATGGACGGAGGAGCCTGGTAGGCTGTAGTCCATGGGTTCGTGAAGAGTTGGATATGACTGAACGACTTCACTCTCACTTTTCACATGCATGCATTGGAGAAGGAAATGGCAACCCACTCCAATGTTGTTGCTTGGAGAATCTCAGGGATGGTGGGGCCTGGTGGGCTGCCGTCTATGGGGTTGCAGAGAGTTGGACACGACTGAAGCAACTTAGCAGGAGCAGCAGCCAGAGTGGAAAAGAGACCAGCTTCAATCCTATATTTATGACAAAATATTGAATTGTAATGTACTTTTATATCCTAATACCCATGTCTACTTTTATATACCTTGTGTAATTCTAGATTTTTTGTATATTTTGGGAGCACATTCTATAGGAAAATATGTGTTTTAAAGGAGTTATTATAAAGAATTTCTTATTGTTACTGGCAAATAAGTTACTATTAGCCAAATTTTCCATTATGAATCTTATCTATCTCATATAATCTATATCCTAAATTAGCATAATGACAAATCAAGAAACTAGATGAACATATATGGCATTCAGTAAGTAGAAAGCTGTAATTTATAGAATACCAGGAATTTTATTAAAAAACTACAACCAGGGATTTTTTTTTTTTTTCCTATTTGTCAGCTCACTTCGGTTCAGTCACTCAGTCATGTCTGACTCTGCCGCCCCATGGACTGCAGAATGCTAGGCCTCCCAGCCCATCACCAACTACTGGAGTTTACTCAAACTCATGTCCATCGAGTCGGTCATGCCATAAAACCATCTCATCCTCAGTCACCCCCTTCTCCTCCCACCTTCAGTCTTTCCCAGCATCAGGGTCTTTTCAAATGAGTCAGCTCTTCGCATCAGGTGGCCAAAGTACTGGAGTTACAGCTTCAGCAGCAGTCCTTCTAATGAATATTCAGGACTTATTTCCTTTAGGATGGACTGGTTCGATCTCCTTTCTGTCCAAGGCACTCTCAAGAGTCTTCTCCAACACCACAGTTCAAAAACACTTCTTTGGCTCTCAGCTTTTTTTATAGTCCAACTCTTATATCCATACATGACTACTGGAAAAACAATAGCCTTGACTAGACAGATCTTTGTTGGCAAAGTAACGTCTCTGCTTTTTAATATGCTGTCTATGTTGGCATAACTTTTCTTCCAGGGAATAAGCACCTTTTAATTTCATGGCTGTAATCACCAGCTGCAGTGATTTTGGGGCCCCCCAAAATAAAGTCTGCCTCTGTTTTCACTGTTTACCCATCTATTTACCATGAAATGATGGGACCGGATGCTATGATTTTTGTTTTCTGAATGTTGAGCTTTAAGCCAACTTTTTCACTCTCCTCTTTCACTTTGATCAAAAGCATCATTAGTACTTCTTCGCTTTCTGCCATAAGGGTGGTGTCATCTGCATTTCTGAGGTTATTGATTTTTCTCCTGGCAATCTTCATTTGATCTTGTGATTCATGCAGCCCAGCGTTTTTCATGATGTAATCTGCATATAAGTTAAATAAAAAGGGTGACAATATACAGCCTTGATGTACTCCTTTTCTTATTTGGAACCAATCTGTTGTTCCACGTCAAGTTCTAACTGCTGCTTTCTGACCCATATACAGGTTTCTTAAGAGGCAGGTCAGGTGTTCTGGTATTCCCATCTCTTTCAGAATTTTCCACAGTTTATTGTGATCCACACAGTCAAAGATTGTGGCATAGTCAATAAAGCAGAAATAGATGTTTTTCTGGAACTCTCTTGCTTTTTTGATGATCCAGAAGATGTTGGCAATTTGATTTCTGGTTTCTCTGCCTTTTCTAAAACCAGCTTGAACATCTGGAAGTTCATAGTTCACGTATTGCTAAAGCTAGGCTTGGAGGATTTTGAATATTACTTTACTAGCATGTGAGATGAGTGCTATTGTGCCATAGTTTGAGCATTCTTTGGCATTGCCTTTCTTTGGGATTGGAATGAAAACTGATCTTTTCCAGTCCTGTGGCCACTGCTGAATTTTCCAAATTTGCTGGCATATTGAGTGCAGCACTTACACAGCTTCACCTTTTAAGATTTGAAATAGCTCAACTAGAATTCCATCACCTCCACTAGTTTTGTTCATAGTGCCGCTTCCTAAGGCCCACTTGACTTCATATTCCTGGATGTCTGGTTCTAGATGAGTGATCACACTATCGTGATTATCTGGGTTGTGAAGAATTTTGTTGTACAGTTCTTCTGTATATTCTTGCCACCTCTTCTTAATATCTTCTTCTTCTGTGAGGTCCATACCATTTCTGTCTTTTATTGAGCCCATCTTTGCATGAAATATTCCCATGGTATCTCTAATTTTCTTGAAGAGATCTCTAGTCTTTCCCATTCTATTGTTTTCCTATATTTCTTTGCACTGACCACTGAGGAAGGCTTTCTTATCTCTCCTTACTATTCTCTGATACTCTGCATTCAAATGGGTGTATCCTTCCTTTTCTCTTTTGCTTTTCTCTTTTCTTCTTTTTACAGCTATTTGTAAGGCTCCTCAGAGACCCATTTTTCTTTTTTACCTTTCTTTTTCTTGGGGATAGTCTTGATTCCTGTCTCGTGTACAATGTCACAAACCTCTATCCATAGTACATGAAGCACTCTGTCTATCAGATCTAGTCCCTTAATTCTATTTCTCATTTCTACTATATAATTGTAAGGGATTTGATTCTAAGGGATTTGATTTAGGTCATACTTGAATGGTCTGGTGGCTTTCCCTACTTTCTTCAATTTAAGTCTGAATTTGACAATAAGGAGTTTATAATCTGAGCCACGGTCAGCTCCAAGTCTTATTTTTGCTGACTGTATAGAGTTCTCCATCTTTGGCTGCAAAGAATACGATCAATCTGATTTTGGTGTTGGCCATCTGGTGATGTCCATGTGTAGAGTCTTCTCTTGTGTTGTTGGAAGAGTGTGTTTGCTACAACCTGTGTGCTCTCCTGACAAAAGTCTGTTGCCTTTGCACTGCTTCATTCTGTTCTGTGCTCCAAGGCCAAATTTGCCTGTTACTCTGAGTATATTTGACTTCCTAGTTTTGCATTCCAGTCCCTTGTAAGAAATTATATAATTAATAGGATTTTAAATAAGATTTTTAATAAGAGATAAGAAATCAATAAGTGTCAGTGGATCAGTTTTTAAAGTAAGTAACTATAATACTGATGAAGAAAAAGTAAATCTTTCTCTAATATATATTTTTGCATAACATGATTTTAATCTTTTTTTATGTCTTAGTCTTATTTTACTCTATTCTGAAAATATCTTTAAGGTCAGTACTTTATATATTCTGCTATATCCTGTTAATAGATATAACACCTAGCACATTGCACATGTTTAAAATAGACTGTTAATAGCAAAACACATGGAGCTTACTTTAATAAGCATTGTACAAAGGCTGACTATGATGGAACCAATATAGCTTATAAAACAGCTTGGAATTCACATTTGTGTTTTTATGCATTATTTGTTTATTTTGTTCCAGATTTACACTGAATTTCACCTTAATGGTCCTTACTGCTGAAAGGGCTTTGCTAAAATATTTGTTTATTTGGCAAACATGTATTAAATACCTACTGAGTGCCAAGTATTAAGTAAGGGATAGGATATAAAGTTTAAAGAAAGTATAACTTCACATAAATATGCATACAAATAATTTTTATGCTTCTTAAAAATTACTGATTGACAAAATTTGAAGTAAGTGAGGACACAAAGAATATATGATGACAGATTATGATAATGTTGTGATGGAAAAATAGAGGAGATGAGAAAGGATAGTGAAACTTCATTTAGAGCAAATCAGAAAAGTTGTTCTATAGGAGAAAAAATGTTCTATAGAAAGAAGATGAATAGAAAATTCAAGAACACAGGACAGTAATTGAAATGGTTAGAATCCATAAAAATACATTGGCCAGGGTAATAAATCTTTATTTTAAATTANGCTTCCTAAGGCCCACTTGACTTCATATTCCTGGATGTCTGGTTCTAGATGAGTGATCACACTATCGTGATTATCTGGGTTGTGAAGAATTTTGTTGTACAGTTCTTCTGTATATTCTTGCCACCTCTTCTTAATATCTTCTTCTTCTGTGAGGTCCATACCATTTCTGTCTTTTATTGAGCCCATCTTTGCATGAAATATTCCCATGGTATCTCTAATTTTCTTGAAGAGATCTCTAGTCTTTCCCATTCTATTGTTTTCCTATATTTCTTTGCACTGACCACTGAGGAAGGCTTTCTTATCTCTCCTTACTATTCTCTGATACTCTGCATTCAAATGGGTGTATCCTTCCTTTTCTCTTTTGCTTTTCTCTTTTCTTCTTTTTACAGCTATTTGTAAGGCTCCTCAGAGACCCATTTTTCTTTTTTACCTTTCTTTTTCTTGGGGATAGTCTTGATTCCTGTCTCGTGTACAATGTCACAAACCTCTATCCATAGTACATGAAGCACTCTGTCTATCAGATCTAGTCCCTTAATTCTATTTCTCATTTCTACTATATAATTGTAAGGGATTTGATTCTAAGGGATTTGATTTAGGTCATACTTGAATGGTCTGGTGGCTTTCCCTACTTTCTTCAATTTAAGTCTGAATTTGACAATAAGGAGTTTATAATCTGAGCCACGGTCAGCTCCAAGTCTTATTTTTGCTGACTGTATAGAGTTCTCCATCTTTGGCTGCAAAGAATACGATCAATCTGATTTTGGTGTTGGCCATCTGGTGATGTCCATGTGTAGAGTCTTCTCTTGTGTTGTTGGAAGAGTGTGTTTGCTACAACCTGTGTGCTCTCCTGACAAAAGTCTGTTGCCTTTGCACTGCTTCATTCTGTTCTGTGCTCCAAGGCCAAATTTGCCTGTTACTCTGAGTATATTTGACTTCCTAGTTTTGCATTCCAGTCCCTTGTAAGAAATTATATAATTAATAGGATTTTAAATAAGATTTTTAATAAGAGATAAGAAATCAATAAGTGTCAGTGGATCAGTTTTTAAAGTAAGTAGCTATAATACTGATGAAGAAAAAGTAAATCTTTCTCTAATATATATTTTTGCATAACATGATTTTAATCTTTTTTTATGTCTTAGTCTTATTTTACTCTATTCTGAAAATATCTTTAAGGTCAGTACTTTATATATTCTGCTATATCCTGTTAATAGATATAACACCTAGCACATTGCACATGTTTAAAATAGACTGTTAATAGCAAAACACATGGAGCTTACTTTAATAAGCATTGTACAAAGGCTGACTATGATGGAACCAATATAGCTTATAAAACAGCTTGGAATTCACATTTGTGTTTTTATGCATTATTTGTTTATTTTGTTCCAGATTTACACTGAATTTCACCTTAATGGTCCTTACTGCTGAAAGGGCTTTGCTAAAATATTTGTTTATTTGGCAAACATGTATTAAATACCTACTGAGTGCCAAGTATTAAGTAAGGGATAGGATATAAAGTTTAAAGAAAGTATAACTTCACATAAATATGCATACAAATAATTTTTATACTTCTTAAAAATTACTGATTGACAAAATTTGAAGTAAGTGAGGACACAAAGAATATATGATGACAGATTATGATAATGTTGTGATGGAAAAATAGAGGAGATGAGAAAGGATAGTGAAACTTCATTTAGAGCAAATCAGAAAAGTTGTTCTATAGGAGAAAAAATGTTCTATAGAAAGAAGATGAATAGAAAATTCAAGAACACAGGACAGTAATTGAAATGGTTAGAATCCATAAAAATACATTGGCCAGGGTAATAAATCTTTATTTTAAATTAGAAATCTTTCATATAAATTATATGATCTTCTTATACTTTTATAGGATTACCCTGATTGTTTTATATGAGTGAACCTGGACTTGGATTGTGGAGATGGAAGATGTGTGTGTGTGTGTGTGTGTGTGTGTACGTGTCATGTGACTAAGATCACTTCTTGATCAATTAGATGAGGCTGGTGAGAGAGACGATGTAAGAATGCCTCCCAGTTTGGCAACATGGACAACTGAATCAATAGCATTGCAATTTCTTGAGATGAAAAAATGAGATTAAAAATAAATTATTAAAAGGAAAGGAAGTTAAGATAAGTAGATGATAAATGTAAAGATGCATGTGTGTAGTTGTATATATATATATGTGTGTGTGTGGAAGTGTTAGTCACTCAGTCATATTAAACTATTTGTGATCCCATGGACAGACTCCTCTGTCCATAATTCTTCAAGCAAGAATAATGGAGTGGGTTGCTATGCCCTTTTCCAGGGAATCATCCCAAATCAGGGAATGAACTAGGGTATCCTGCATTGCAGGCAGATTCTTTACCATTTGAGCATTAGGGAACCCCATACACACACACACACACACACACACACACACACACACACGTGTGTGTGTGTCTGTGTTAAGTCACTTCAGTCATTTCTGACTCTTTGTGACCCTATGGACTATTGCCCTTCAGGCTTCTCTGTCCGTGGGGATTTTTCCAGGCAGGAATACTGGAGTGCATTGCCATGTCCTCCTCCAGAATAGGCCAAAGCCTTTGCCTGTATGGATCACAATAAATTGTGGAAAATTCTGAAAGAAATGGGAATATCAGACCACCTGATTTGCCTCTTGAGAAATCTTTATGCAGGTCAGGAAGCGACAGTCAGAACTGGACATGAAAAAACAAACTGGTTCCANCCCCCTCCCTCCTCCCTGCCCGTACCATCCTACTGGCTCGTCTCAGTGCACCGGCCCCAAGCATCCAGTATCATGCATCGAACCTGGACTGGCGATTTGCTTCATATATGATATTACACATATTTCAGTGCCATTCTCCCAAATCATCCCACCCTCGCCCTCTCCCACAAGAGTCCAAAAGACTCCAAAAGTAGTTTTAATTTTTTAGTAGACTTCAATCCTTTTGCTCTGATCAGGACATTTAATATCAATTCAACACTTACAACATGTAGCAAGTAGTCAAAATCAACCAAACAAAGATTCTTTGGTAACCAAATACAGATGTTGAGTAAAATGTAATCTTACTATAAAAGTAAAATATAATTTTATGTAACTTTTATAAATATAAATATATATGGTGTTTGGCCTTTAGAGCTTAAATAGCTGTACATATATATTCTCTTCGAAAATAATAGCTTAAATTAAGAAAAAAGTTATATATGTATGGGTGTCTTAACTATGATTCCCTTTTATACAGGAAGCCTCTTTAGTAGGAAAAAGGATGTGGAAAATTTTAAATGGAACATATGCTAATATTTCATGATAAAATTTGCTTTATCAATAATGGATGCCTTTCAGAAATTTGTAATATAGTATGGTAGGTAATGTTATCTATTTTCTTATAATCATGCAGAAATTACAGTAGCTTTTATTTTACAGATGGATAATCCTGAGCAAGATGAAAATCCATATTGTTTTCCCTCATTCTTGATTTGCAGAGAAACCTTTCCAAAATATCTTACCAGCTCTACCTGACAATTATTTAAAATTGGTTCATATTTCAGAATCTGAAAATAAGTTCCCTTTCTTTGTGGTTGATAACAGCAACAACAGAAATTCAAAACTAATGAAAATAATAATAAAAGACAAAAACTTCAAATGTCAAATATTTGAATGTATACACCTAAATCATCTTTCTTATATTTGATAGGTTAGTCTTTAATGTGTTAGTTTAATAAAAAAGTTGGACAGCTTGAGGTTTCATTCTATTTATGTTATAAAAAGATTTAGATTACATTAAAGGTTCAACAGGAATGAACAAAGATTAATTTAGCATATTTTCACTTATCATTATTGACATATATCCGGATTATGTGCTTTCTTCAAAAATTGAAATTTTGCCTTAAAAAATTTTTTTAATATCACCATAGATATTTTCTGTAGGAAATCTGGAGGCATGGCCCATTTCCAATAAGGACATCAGATTTCACCAGAAGCACTATCTCCCAGCACTCCTTTCTGGTAGAAGCTGGTTTCCTGGTGGAAATGATGCTGCTATTAGGATGATCTGAGGTACTCTGGAGAGAGACCTTCTGCTCGCTTACCAGTCAAGCTGGAACCTGCTATGACAGTTGTCAACAGTGCCCTTTCTGATGTCTCCCAGTTGTGTTCCATTTAGAATAAGTACTTAAAGAGACACCTGCTAGGAAAGCCAAAATAGAGAAGCTGCATGATTCTGGCAAACATATGTAGACAATAATATCCCTTTTCTACCTTGAGCAATAACTTAATAAAGCCTTTAAGACAACAGAATCTTAAGTAGTCACCCTTTTTGTTGTTGATGAGAAAGAGGGATACGGATACCATCATCAAAACTTTATTTGTGTGCCTACAGCTGTGATCTGGGCACTGCCGCGCTTTCCTGCTGGTATGATTCTCCAGCCATATGCTGACGTTCAAAGTAGAGCCTATGACTCAGGCTGTAGGGCTTGTGTAACTGGCATATAGGCTGTCATCACTGTACTCTCAACACCAAGTAAGCCAGATTTTCCTTCCTCCTATGAAAATTAGACAAGATTCTCCAGTTTGTCAAGCATATAGCTAGTATATATTCCGAAGATATACAGAGATGTATACTATTTAAGAAGAATGAAATATTAATTGGTGTCTAAGGGGAAGTCTAATGATCTCAGAAACTTATTAATAGAATCAGAAATAAAATGACACACTCCTAGTCTATCATAGTGTTCAATGAATAAAGGAAAATGATACTCCCCCCAAATAATTTAAACATGCCAAATTATCTGTTTGGGTCAATGGAGTTTGGGGGCCAATGTCTGCTTTTCAGAATTTGGGAAGTATTTAAATGAAAAGCAGAAATGAAAACTGAATTTTAAATTTCCAGAAGAGAAGTCTTATTTTAGATTTTTTTCTTTAACTTCAAGAATTTCAAGGAAAAAAAAAAAAACATGATAGTGAGATAGATCTACAGGTAGAAACAAAGGTAAAATAAACTCTCCAGCACATCATATTTGTTCTGCTTCTCTTATTTGACTACAGATAAAAATGTAATCTCTTGGACTGGATAAAGCTGATACAAATGAAAAACGACAGCTTGTATTGCTTTGGGCTATCCCTTAAGGTTGGAATTTGCTCCCAAACTTAGCCTTTCCTAAAATATTGCTTCCTATTGTCCATATTGATCTTGAGGTTTGGTTGGGTTTACTTAATTGCCATCCCCAGTAAAATACTGTATACATGGGAATAGGGTGTGTTTCTTGACTGGGGGAATCTATAGTTTATTTGTGAAATCAGAAATCATTTGAAACTCAAGGAATTATTTTGCCGGTAATATTTCTGGCACTGAGAGATTTCATAGAGGGAAATGTTTTAGCCAAAGGGCCTATAAAGGCCTTCTCAAATTAGACCCATGGAAAAGCCACAGAGTGGAACTTTAAATACATCTCTAGTTTGTATGTTCCTTAGATTGACCATTCTATAAATAAGTACTATATCATCTACACATTTCTTTCTGCTAATGCTTTAAGATGAATAGTCAACATGCTTTCTTCCAATGTTTAAAATTTTTGAAAAGGAGGAAAACAATTGCTTGTAACTGAAATGCAATTTTCTAGTAGATGGATTTTAGGATCGAAAAATTGCCAATAGATTGATTGACATAGACAGTGATTAATAGTCACTTTGCATATTTCCCCCCAAAGCAAGCAAAATATCTCCTGTCTCACTTTGCGAATGCCCTTTGAAAAGAAATGCTTTTTTTTCCCCTCAACACTTCATTTTTCTCTGACAATCTCAATTGCTTGTTCTTTTTTTAAAAAATGTAGCAAAAATTCACCTTTTAGAGACTAATTCATGTGATTAACTATATCTCACTGATTGCTGAATTGCTCTTCCACACAATTTAACTTAGAAATATGCTATTTTTTATTCACTGTAAAGTTGCTTTTGGAGGGAGATGATATCATAGTACTTGGTATATAAATACATTTCCTCTTACCATGGCTTATTGTAATTATTTCTATTTCCTTTACAAGGATCCCCACAAGGTCAAGTGCATCATTTTTGTTTCAGTTCCTGGCACATAGTGTGCATTTGATAAAGGTTTGCTTAATGAGAACATTAATAAGTATAGAAGTGCCTGTTGAGTGATTCTTTCATTTCTTTGTCCCTTCTTTCACCTACCTACTTCCCACCTTAATCATTGCTCTAATAAAACATTCAGCTTGACTAAAATTGTTTGAACTTCTCAGAAATAGCTTTCAGTTTCCTAAATAATAGTTTTCCCTATCAACATAGTGGTCGAAACATACTCAGCTTGCTACATGTCCCTGGACAAGCTACTTAACTTTTCTGAGCTTTTGTTTTCCTGTCCACAGAATGATATAAGTTTTGGTAACTCCACACAGGTGGCACTAGTAGTGAACAACCCGCCTGCCAGTGCAGGAGACGTGGATTTGACCCCTGGGTCAGGGATGATCCCTTGGAGGGGGAAATAGCAGACCACTCCAGTATTCTTGCCTGGATAATCCCATGGATAGGGAAGCCTAATGGGCTACAGTCCATAGGGTCACAAAAAGTCGAATGTTACTGTAGTGTATTAGCACACACTTTGTCTAACAAGGAGTACTGAGTCAGCACCAGCAGTTATTATTAATTCTTACCCTAAAAAGTTATATTGAGATAATTTGACATTAGAATGGATTGTCTGTTTCTCTCTCTCCCTAAATTTATATTTTATTTGTATCTCTTCAACCAAGAAATCTTCATGGTATCAGAAATAATTCTGATGGTTATGGTTCAGTAATTTGAAGTTTAATTCATACTTTACTTTCTGTAGCCTCACTTATCTCATGTCTCGTTTGCTCATTGTAAACTCCATGAGAACAGAGTGAGATTGATCATGCTGGTTCATGGGAAAAGATACCAACTTTGTAATGGAAATTTTAAACCCACAATTTTCTTTTATTAGTTTAGTACAATGATTAATATTCTCAAAATAAACAAAAGAGTAAAAGCCTAAGCGTATCTAACATCAGACAGGCTTTTATTAGTGTCATATAAAAAGTCATTTAACTACTATGTGGTTAAAACTGTCTTATTTAAACCACGTTATGTCACAACACTGTTGCAGATAAGGTGAATAGTTCACCCTGCACTGTGTGTTCAGTCACTCATAATTAAACCTCACAATGTAAAATTTCACTTTAGAAGTCCTTTAGACTCTAGATGGCATAAGAGCTGAAAAATCTCTACATGTGCAATTTGCCATTTATGAATGGGTTTTGTTTCCAAAATGTGTTGTTAAGGTCAATTATTTAAAATTAGAAAGCCATTTTACTACTGAAACAATGTCTTTTAAGAAGTTAGGTGAATAGACTGGCCCACAAACAATTCGGTCATAAATTATAAAAAGGATAGGCTTACAGAATGTTACAAATACATTACTGTTATGTGGAAAAATGCTTTCAGGGGTTCAAATGGGATGCCAAGACTGTTTTTCCCTTCATTCTGGATGATAATTTCCCTGTTTCTTATCTAATTCAATTTCTGTACAGATGAGTCAAACCTCCCTCATCTCAAGCCTGGAGCTTAGAGTAGGAAGTTGAAAAAGGCAGGTGTCATGATGGCTTTATGAAAGGGGTTGTGAGCAGACAAGGAAGAAGAGTGGGCTGGCTTAGGGAAACTAGCAATAAGGTTTTCTTTATCATCCCTTAGAGCTGTGCCTGTATATCAGTAGTCTCCAAAGTGGGAAGCACAGTCACCCAAGGATAGCTGAAATGACGAGTTATAGTGAGGGAAATGTATTAGAATCAAAGTTTATTTTTTCTTGAAGAAAATAAAGTTTAATCTTCTAAAACTGAATGTATGGATTGAGATTCCAATCACCAATCACACCCACATCACCAAGGTCACTGTGGTCATATTCACCTTTTTGAGGCAATCTGAGGGAAAGTAGGAGAACCATAATGTGGAAAAATCAGCAGTATTTTCTTTAATCACACCTTTGAATTCACTGTAATGTATCATGCGTTAGTTTCCACACTTCTGTTCCATAGAATAATGATTATATTATCCTATTTCAGTTAAAGTAATCCTCAGGCTTCCTAGGTGGTGCTAGTGGTAAAGAACTTGCCTGTCAGTGCAGGAGACAAAGGTTCCATCCCTGGGTCAGGGACAATCCCCTGGAGAAAGGCATGGCAACCCACTCCATGTGCTTGCCTGGAGAATCCCATGGTCTACATCCCTGTATCCTCGGTGAGCTACCCAAAGAGCTGGACATAACTGAAGTGACTTTGCATGCACGTACACGTGGTCAGCAATCCTCATGTGTCCATTTTCAAATGGACCAAGTACAAACTCGCCAATTGAACATAAAAATAGATGCAGGAAACATCAAGAAAATGACATGTCTATTCCTAGAATAAGCTTTTCATCAAATCCATTATATTTTCTAAATTAACTGATGATGAAAAAATGAAAAGGTAAAATATATTTAAAATCAGATATTGCTTTGACTGTTATTTTTTAAACTGCGAGATAAGTGAGCAAAATAGTTTGAAACCACTGCTCTAGAAAACCATCCTGTCACCTCTTCATTTCCCCGTGAGGACTTCCAAGATGTCTGACCTCTTCTTCCACTGCTCCACCTTATGCCTCTAAAGTAGTTTATCTTTTTTTTGTAGCTGACTGTGGAACATAGGCCAATCTCATGAGCATTTTTTAAAGTAAAATAGTCATGATGTGGTGTCTTGCTACTTGGAAGCTTGCTTTTGTTCTGGCTTGTAATAAGCTTGCATCATAAGAAGGGGTAAAAAATTAAAGATAAACCTTTAAATTTGTAAAAGACTAAAGGAGAATTTAAAAAGATACTATAGTTTTTAGTACATGAGTGAAGGTAATTAGACATAGAGATGGATGTGGGGGATATTATGCCGTGAGGAAGCCACAAGAAAGAACAAAACATGGAGCTAGGCAGAGGGCTGATTCCCCTGATGTTACCACAATTCATTGAACAAGGACCTGAATTCAAGGGAAGAAAAGGGCAGTTTAAGGGGATGGTTACAGCCAGTAGTGTTAGAGAGACTATTAGTTGGTAAGGAGATGGACATACTACATGAACAATAGGGAAGTTCCCCAAGGCCACTTGTTTGTTCACCAGATACTGGATGAAAAACTTTATATAAAGTATGGACAAAGAAAAGATAGTGACCAATCTTCTAATGAGTTTTATTTGCTTGTCTAATTTTACTGTTTTAAAGAAAGGATGGTAAGGACAAGAATGAGTCACAAAGCTTAAGTGTCTTTTATAACTACCAGTGACTCATGCTGATCTTGAGGCATTTTGTTTGCTAAAACCAGATTTTGAATTTCTATATCAATGTAATGGAGATCAGAATGATGTCAAAAGATTCTTGTGAAAAATAAATGAGACAGTCAACCAGGATTTCAGAAGGATATTTTTGGAAATAGCTCTGTTTCTCAACAACTAGGCCACAAAGTGATTTCAGGACTCGTTGCAAACTACGCTGTAGACTATTGAGGAAAACTAAGTATTGCACATATGCCTGGTGCAGAGAGTAGCCACAATAATTTCTTAAGCAGAGGAAAGTCTGCAAAAATTTAATTTGCATGACATAAGCCATTTCCATGTTCGCCTTCAGTATCTAACACTAGATTACAGTAAAAGGTAAACAAAGACTCACAAAAAGAATAGGCATTGTATATGGACAGTGCTTTGGAAAAACTTGTTTTTTTGTTTTTTTTTCTGGGTTTTATAGCAATTGTCTCTCATTCTCCTTCTACCAGTCTTTGGGTCTGCGATGATTCTTATGTATTTAGTAGGAAAACATGACTGGTCTGTTTAAGGTGGAAGAGAGTCTAGGTTTTGGACACATTTTAGCAATTCTAAGAACTAACTCTGTGTGTGTGTGTGTGTGTGTTGAATCTCTTCAATCTCTGTGTGCGTGTGTGCTAAATTGCTATCCAACTCTTTGTGACCCTAGGGACTACAGCCACAAGGCCCCTTAGTCCATGGGGTTTCTCCAGGCAAGAATACTGGTGTTGGTTGCTGTGCCCTCCTCCAGGGGATCTCTCCAACCCAGGAATCAAACCGACATCTCTTAATTTTCCTGCACTGGCAGAGTGGTTCTTTACCACTAGTGACACCTGGGAAGCCCCTAACCTTATTCAAGTAATTTGACTTCTTGTGTTGCAAGGGGTGTGTGTGTGTGTGTGTGTGTGTGTGTGTGTGTGTGTGTTGGCAATAAAAACTCAGGTGGACCTCTCCATAATCAGTGTGGATCAGCATGAGCAAGATTAGAAAATAAATATGCATTATAATTTAATTTTCTTCCTAGGTGTTAAGGATGTTTCCACTCAGTTGAGATCATATACTTAAAATAAAAGTTATATTACATCAGTTTTCTTAAGATCATGTTTAATGATCCAATATCATCTTTTGTTTAGCACATATTGTTTAAGAGTAGCCTGAAGTCTCAATTGTAATGTAATTAGAATGATTGTTTATGAAGTGTGAATGGGTAAGGAGCAGTTTGTTTTTATTTATTTTAACCAAAATATCTTTTGGCCTTTGAAGTTCTTTTGGATATATTATTTGAAAAAGCTTTTTCTCATTTTATTATTCCTATTTTGTTTCTGCTCTTCATCAGGACAAACACATGTTCAAGGACACATCTGAAGGATGGAATTTATGAGCTGCCTGTTCCAGTGTGCATTAGATTTCAGTCCTTGAATAGATTAGTTTAAGCAATTAAAAGAGACACCATATAAACCTTACACAAGCATATAATGATGCCAGGAGGCAGTAATGTCCTGGGGAGAATATAAATTAAATAATCTGAATAGGATTATATTGAGGTCCCTTTTCAAAAATGCAAAAGAGAGCATAAACTTTTCTGTGCATTCATTTATTGTCTTATTCAACGTTTATGAGAAGACAGAAA
The DNA here is from genome assembly GCA_006410615.1 of Neotragus moschatus. Taxonomy (NCBI): domain Eukaryota; kingdom Metazoa; phylum Chordata; class Mammalia; order Artiodactyla; family Bovidae; genus Neotragus; species Neotragus moschatus. Next base: position 2,814,961 of record SJYA01002063.1, read on the forward strand.
AAAATGTAGCTTAAAAAAAGGGATTTTTAAGGACACATCAGTAAACATTATTCTGGAGGTTTGTGTTTGGTTTTGTTTATATTCATTTGCATATTATGGACTGCTGTTTGCATAATAAGACCACTGTTATTTCTAGTCAGTCTATGGATGATTACACATATGAATAACACAATCGTGTATCCTTTGTGATATACATGATTGTAATCTCTGAAAGAATCCTGACAGTTCTTTGTGCTGAGGACTAGTGAATCATGCTTCAGTGTTAGATGACAATTTCACATTCAAAAGGAGGGAGATTCTAAAACACACAGAATCATCCAAAAGCGCTTCAAATCCACAGGGCTATGATTAGAAAGCTGATCTCATGCATGGTCAAAGATCTGGACAACTTGACCCACTTTGATCAATATCTAAGACTGACAGGATTGTGCAGTGCTCTGCATAGATAAGACAGTCAAACAATCAGATGGAGGAGGCGGTAATTCTGACATTGATCATCGGCTAGACAGAAGAATTCAGTATAGACTGCCACCTCCTTTTTTATGAATTTTTTTTTGATAAACAGACACACTCCAAGACTTGAACCACAATGGAGAAGAGGGGTGAAGAATAACAGAAACATCGCTGTCTGAAACAGTCCTATTAATTATCCTCTGGAAATGTTAGGATCAGTCTAGTGAATCAAAAGGGACCCAGACTGAGAACTCAGGAGAAGAAAGCTGGACATGTGTGAAAAACGGGGCTCAGTCTGTTTTAACTCCCTACTTTCTTCCTAAGGTCTATCAAAGAAATGCCTCACATGCTTGATATTCTCAGCATGCAAGAAACTTCAGATAGACTGCACATTTCAACAGATTATGTTTTAGATTCTTCTGCAGTGAAAATTATGTGAGAGTAATAATCATCACACCACCTCTAGTTTTTATGCATCTAGATGTTCGGAAATTCTCATCAGAGTTTCATGAATCATCGACCTGGAACAACTTCTATAGGTGTAAGATAATCTAGTTTTCCTTTGCAAGACTATCTAAAGCAGGTTTGCTTTTCTATTTCCTTTTCTTCTAAAGAGTACATAATTATAATTGCAGAAAAGCAAAAACAGAGAATTGGATCTAGAAAGACACCTTAACAGTGCATATATATGCATATACTTTGGACACATAACCAAGACCTAAAATATAGTTGCTATCAGTATGATTATCTTAAGACCTATTTTTTTTTTCCAGGAGACACTTTCAATTAACTTTTAGTCTTAAAAAAAGAAAGTATAGCTAATTATGCCTCAAGAATATGTGCGTGTCCCATTTCAGAATTATATAAGAAGCACAATCTAATAGTTGATATTTAGAATAGACATTTTTTTTTAGAATTGATTCTCTGTATATCTGTGAAAATAGAATTTTTATTAAAAATACCATGTTAGTCGCTTTAGGTCAAAGCACAAATATTTCTAAGATTTTTGGGCAATGATTGCTAGAAAGTAAATTAATCAATGTTTGATATTTAAAATAAATAGTTTGAAACAGACGGTATTTAACTGATGTTCACAGTCTAGTATTATGTAAAAAATTCTGGTCCAGGGAGTCATATTTAGATTTCTCAATCATCCTACTGAAGCTGAAGATAAAGTATTCTTTTACCTGACAGGATTACTCTATGAACATAGTTATAGGCACCAGATTCTAGTGACTTCAATTTATTACTACTTTATAAGCTAGCAGTACAATGTTGGAAATGAAAAGTGACTTCATATATCATTTGATTTGGGTTGTAGGGGAGATCTAAAACTCAAAAAGGATTAAATGGTGGATTTGACACTCCACAGAAAAGTATGGAATGGAAAAGTGACTATGTTACAAAATATTAGGAAAAGAAATGCAATCACTTAGAAATACATACAAAAGCAAGTATTCCCAAAAGATTTCATTTTTAATTTTGAAGAAGTAGGTTGGCAGCTTACTGGAATGCTATAGAAATAAACTGGTGATGTCAGCATGGCTTCAACAGTCTTTATTAGATATATTTAAGGGAAAAGAAGAGGTAATCATGTTCTAGGTATTATGGTCTAAGGGAATCCAGCTGTACTTGAGGTGAATGAATGCCTTGTGATAAAAGTCAGACTTAGAGTGAAAAGATCCCAGTTGGAATTTCAGCTGTGGCACAGTTTCCTCTTGAGAAAATCATTCACATTTTCTATTTTTCTCTATAAAACAGAGATAGTATATTAAAGAGCTATTATGAGTTATATATGTGTGGTTGTTAAACTATCATAAGTGATCAAAAATGCTAGATGTGAATATCATATTAGAAAGAGGTCTCTGATGTTATGATATGGACACTTACCTTGGTATGATTTTTGTCAATGATTTTGATGTACACATACATCATTTTTGCACTCAAAATAAATCTAATTGATAGCTAATGTATTAAATGATTGACCTAATCAAAGCTTAGGAAATATTGATTAGTTGAAACAGCATGTTCAAGTTAACAACATGAAATAAGGTCTTCCTCTTAAACACAAGAAAGCATCTAGAAGAACCAAGGACGAAGGAGTCATGATTTGACATCTCATCTTAAAGACTTAGGAACTCCTAGCTGATTGTAAGTGGACTATGAGTCATCTTGTGATGAGAATGCCAAGAAAAGCTAATGGAACCTTGGGCATCCTGAATAGAAGTACACTGCACAGAGCTGTGGAAGAAATTCCCACAGTCCTCTGTGCTGATTAAAACAACTGGTGGTTAATACATTGTTCTGGAGATCGGTCTGTGAGAGAGGCAACGTTAGAAAAGAACAAAGAAATATCCGGAAATGATACCTTACGAGGAGAGTTGGTAGGTTAAGTGTGGCAGTCAGCTGCGAGTATTTCAAAGGAAATACATGGAAAAAGAAAAAACTTCTTTCAAACTGTATCTGATAAAATGTAGGATTAATGGGAGTTATATAAGCAGGTAAATTTGGATTTTCTTGTAATGAAGACACTTCTTTCTGACTAAGTTGTTAAAAATGGAATGATTTCTCTTATGAGGTGGCAAATCTCTTGCCAGTATAAGTGTTAAAGCAGATGCTGACTGATTTCCTGTTAGAACTGGATGCGAATCGCCCTCACTTCACAACCATGTACTGAATGCCTGCTGGATACCAGGGTTACAAAGATAATGAACAGAGACTAGGAAATGGCACGAGTCTTAAAACAGTAATATATGCCAGTATCCCAGGATGTAAGGGGCACCCACCCCACCCCATGACCTCCCACTAGCCTATAAATGTGTAAGTCTGTAATAAAGTCTAACAGGTAAAAAATAAAATGATCAAATTAAATCCTTGATATCAAAACATTTAGTTTTGATAGCATTTATTATAAAGAAGTTGTTACATTTTATTTTTATATATTATTTGTTTTCATATCGCATTTGCTATTATTATACTATATATTGAGCTTATCTCTGAGTTTGGATGGCCCTATCAATTGTGAAATATGGATTTGTGCCTCAATATTTGGGAAAACTGTGTTACACTAAAGCAGTACTGTCAAAAAAAGGAAATGTTTTCTATCTTAGCTAACCTATACAATAGACGTATATAGTTCTGAGCACTGTAAGTGTGACTAGGATGAGTGAGGAAATAATTTTTTTAATTTTGTTTAAGGTATATAAATTTAAATAGATATCTATTGCTAGCAGCAGCAGTATTGGACAGTGCAGCTTTAAACACCTGGATTAACTTGATATCACTAAAAACAGTTGCATCTATCAATTAATAAGCGTACATATAGAGGAATAAATTCTCTTTGTTTTCTTTAGTATTATGAGAGATTAAATTCATGCTACTGTTTGAGTACAGCCTATATGTTCAAATAACGTATCTTGGAATCTGTCTCATTTTGGGAGTTTATAGTATACTTGAAACTTTAAACCTCAGTTTGCTAATGTCAGATTAAAAGCTCTTGAGATAACCTTCTTGCCTTGTTCTTTTCCTTTCACATAAGTTAGGTCTGTAAGGTAGGCTGTAAGGTTTGCATTTGATATATTTACTTATTCATATATTGGGGGTCAGGCTATGGGCCACTTTTAGTTTATTCTCTTGGTGTTACGCCTTTGTATTTTATTTGCTGACATTTTCTGATTGTAAGTTACTAACAATTGAACAGAAAATGGTTCCAGCTTTCCTTTCATATTCACACTCTGTTTGCCATTGTTTCACCTCTTCATCATAGTTCATTTGCAAACATTCCATTGACTACATCACTGAATTTATGAACACGGCCATGTCCTCACAACTCTGTAGCAAAAGACATAGTGTACTAAAATCCTTGTGAATAGTGTTCGCCTCACTATGAAGGTAGCTTATGTTCTTATCTAAATATCGTAGAATCATAGACATTTAGACCAAACTTGAGTTTAAGAAATATTTTAATTTCGCTACTGCTTTGAGATGGAACTACATTTATCTTAGCTTCTGATGTTGGCAATTTGATCTCTGGTTCCTCTGCCTTTTCTAAATCCAGCTTGAACATCTGAAAGTTTTCAGTTCACATACTGTTCAAGCCTAGTTTGGAGAATTTTAACCATTACTTTTACTAGCATGTGAGATGAGTACAATTGTGTGGTAGTTTGAACATTCTTTGGCACTTCCTTTCTTTGAGATTAGAATGAAAATTGACCTCTCCAGTCCTGTGGCCACTGCTGAGTCTTCCAAATTCATGCTGAGGTGTGATGGAAAACAGCAAAATCCTATAAAGCAACTATCCTTCAATAAAAAATAAATTAAATAAATTAAAAAAAAATAACTACTGAAACAAATTTCCTGGCATATTGAGTGCAGTACTTTAACATCATCATCTTTTAGGACTTGAAATAGTTCAGCTGGAATTCTATCACCTACATTAGCTTTGACCATAGTGATTCTTCCTAAGGCCCACATGACTTCACACTCCAGGGTATCTGACTCTAGGTAAGTGATCACACCATTGTGGTCATTTGGGTCATTGAGATCTTTCCTCACTTGTTTCTCATCCAGGTGAATAATTTTATTTTATTTTATTTTAATTGAGCAATTTTAACCTCACACTGAGGTGAAGATACACAGATTACCCATATACCCCTACCATCACACATACATAGCCTCACCTATTACCAATATTCCCTACCAAATTTATATTTATTACAAGTGGGGTACATTTACTACAAGTGATGAAAATGCATTGATACATCTTAATTGCCCAAAGGCCATAGTTTACATTATGGTTCATTTCTGGTGTTGTACATTCTGTGGGTGTGGACAAAAGTATAATGACATGTGCCCATCATTATAGATAATATCACATGAAGTATTTCTACCTCTCTAAAGTCTTCTGTGCTCTGCCTATTCATCCCATCCAACTACCCAACCTCCAGCCTCTGGCAACCACTGATCTTACTGTATCTGTAGTTTTCCTTTACTCAAATATCATATAGTTGGAATCATTCAGCATGTAGTTCTTCAGGTGGGCTTCTTTCACTTGGTAATATGCACTTAAGTTTCCTCCGTGTCTCTTCATAGCATGACAGTTCACTTGGTTTTAATTCTGAATAGTATTCTGATGTCTGGATATAGCAACTTATTTACCCATTCACCTACTGAAGGACATCTTAGTTGCTTCTAAGTCTTGGCAATTGCTAGTAAACCTACCATAAGAATCTTGTGGAGATTTTTGTGAGGACATGTGTTTCCAGCTTCTTTGGGCAAATGCCAATAGCTGAATCTCATGGTGAGAGAATATTTAGCCCTTTAAGGAACAGCCAAACTGTCTTCCAAAGTGGCTGTACCATTTTGCAGTCCGACCAGCAATGAATAAAAGTCTCTCTTGTTCCACAACCTTGCCAGTCTTCTATGTTAGAATTGGGCCATTCTAATAGGTGAGTTGTGATATCTTATTATTGGTTTTTTGGTTTTTATAAAAATGTTTTTATGTTATCTCATTTGATACTTGAAAATCTTAAACAAGTGGGCTAAGAAGGAAAATCATTACTGTCTCTGTCTGCTAAATGACAAAACTGAAGTTAGACATATAAAAGACTTGCCCTAGGGCTTGTGTGTGTTGAACTACAGAGAGGGGGAAAAAACAGACCTTCTTTGCTTAATGCCCCTCATCTTCATGTGAAGAAATAAGAAGGACTACATAAGTATATGAGAAATACTTTTAAAATATGGTATACAATTGAGCTAATTCCTAGTTCATGGCATAAATTCATAATAAGAAGATTTTCAAAAGGATTTAGGTGACCTAAATTGAATTCTCAAATATGTAAAATACTTTTTGACCTTGAATTTCTGGCTTCTTCTCCTTACTTTATAATTTGACATTGATTTGTATATTTTAAACAAGTGTATCTAAATCTAAAATACATTTCGTATAAGGATTGACACTTATGTGTTCACATATTTTATCTTCTTCTTAGTGGAACAACTATAGCTGACATTAAAAATAATCAGAGATCATTCTATTAGTATGGTAATAGTGTTATCACCTTCACTATGTTATTAGGGCATAATGAGTTGCTGTGATTAAAAATAATCATTCTTTCATAAGCTTTATAATAAATAAATTATGAAACCTTTTGCAATCGATTAATAATAAATTTCTGATGTAAGGTGTGATGGCCCTGAGGGAGGAAAAGAAATAGACAATTTAACATAGATAGAAAAAAATAGAGATTTGTAAAAGGTCATGACTAGAATGTTTGGCTGAGCAGCTTGCTTTTTGAGGCTATATGGAGGAGGCTGCAATAGTTTGATGAGTGTAATCTGGAAGGCTTCCTAAGCATATGGAGTGGTGAGAAAAAGTGTTGCAGAAATGCTAGCGAGGAAACATGAAAATTGGATAAATCAAGGGAAAAACCTGGGGGGAAGGGAAATGCCCGAGGAAAGGAGATGAGAACAGATGTAGAGATGGTCACTGTATATTTTGACATCATGAGATTATTTTGAATATGCTCTTTAAAAGAATAAGCCACTAAAATAATTCAATAAGAGGCTAAACTGACTGGAGTAGTTAAGGAAGCTTTTACATAATAGCAATTCCCAGTTTCAGCATATTGATTAAAGTAGAATTAAAAATGCCCACTAATGGTTAAGCTGGAGTCTTTACTTTGATGCCTTGCACAGCATCATAAATGACTTTATATTTATTTACATTCTTCATGTAAGGACATCTACAGTGTATAAAAAATTTTAAATCCTTTTAGCCTTTTATTTATAAAAATATTAAATTCTTTTTTCAAATTGTGCAGAAACCTACTTTCTTCCTTTACTTGATGCATCACCTCTAGCAAACGAAAAGATACATGTTTAATAGTTTTAGATGTTTAGTTGACAATCATTAGATAGATACAAGGTAAATAGTTCTATATGGCCCTGATTTTACACATGGCCCAGAGCTCCAACTGCAAAAAAAAAATTACAATGCTAATTAACATTTCAGTCAGTTCAGTTCACTTTAGTTGCTTAGTCATGTCCGACTCTTTGCAACCCTATGAATAGCAACCGCACGCCAGGCCTCTCTGTCCATCACCAACTCCTGGAGTTCACTCAAACTATGTCCATCGAGTCGGTGATGCCATCCAGCCATCTCATCCTCTGTCATCTCCTTCTCCTCCTGCCTCCAATCCCTCCCAGCATCAGAGGCTTTTCCAATGAGTCAACTCTTCACATAAGCATCATTATGCTTTAGCATCATTCCTTCCAATGAACATCCAGGACTGATCTCCTTCAGAATGGACTGGTTGGATCTTCTTGCAGTCCAAGGGACTCTCAAGAGTCTTCTCCAACACCACAGTTCAAAAGCATCAATTCTTCAGTGCTCAGCCTTCTTCACAGTCCAACTCTCACATCCATACATGACCACAGGAAAAACCATAGCCTTGACTAGATGGACCTTTGTAGGCAAAGTAACGTCTCTGCTTTTGAATATGCTATCTAGGTTGGTCATAACTTTCCTTCCAAAGAGTAAACGTCTTTTAATTTCATGGCTGCAGTCACCATCTGCAGTGATTTTGGAGCCCAGAAAAATAAAGTCTGACATTGCTTCCACTGTTTCCCCATCTACTTCCCATGAAGTGATGAGACCNAACGTCTTTTAATTTCATGGCTGCAGTCACCATCTGCAGTGATTTTGGAGCCCAGAAAAATAAAGTCTGACATTGCTTCCACTGTTTCCCTATCCACTTCCCATGAAGTGATGGGACCAGATGCCATGATTTTCATTTTCTCGATGTTGAGCTTTAAGCCAACTTCTTCACTCTCCTCTTTCACTTTCATCAAGAGGCTTTTTAGTTCCTCTTCACTTTCTGCCATAAGAGTGGTGTCATCTGCATATCTGAGGTTATTGATATTTCTCCTGGCAATCTTGATTCCAGCTTGTGCTTCTTCCAGTCCAGCGTTTCTCATGATGTACTCTGCATATAAGTTAAATAAGCAGGGTGACAATATACACCTTTAGTGTATATTTTTACTTCAAAAATATTTACATAAGAAGCTTATTCCAGATAATTGAAGGAATAATTTGGAAATTACATCTATCTTCTGAAACTGGGCAGTAATTTTGCCAGGAAAAGACTCAAGAGATTAAAAGGAAAAATTCCTTAGTTTAAGATACATTAGAATTCTGAAGAACTTTCTTTTTTTTATATTTGTCCCAAGAAAGCATCCCATCACAATAGATTGAACCATAAAAAAAGCACACTGCAGGTCTGCAATGTCTTAATCATTTAATATAATTTGTTTTTATTTAACAGTTCTCTTTAAAAATTGTTATTGAAGTATAGTTAACTTACAATGTAGTTTTAGTTTCAGGTAAATGACAAAGTGAATCAAACATATATATATATATACATATATATATGCACATACACGAATCCATTCTTTTTTCTTTAAGACTCTTTTTCCATATAGGCCATTACAGAGTAGAGTTTCCTTACCTACACAGCAGGTTCTTATTAGTTATCTATTTTATCTATAATAGTGTATATATCAATTCCAATTTCCCTTTGCTACATAACAAGTTCTTATTAGTTATCTATTTTATCTATAGTAGTGTATATATGTCAGTCCCAGTCTCCCAATCTATCCCTCCCCTCGCCTTATCCCCTCGTAACCATAGTTTGTTTTCTACATCTGTGATTTTACACCTGTTTTGTAAGGAAGTTCATCTGTACCCTTTTTTAGATTCCACACATAAGTGATGCCACATATTTGTCTTTCTTTGACTTACTTTTAAGTAAGAGAGTTGAAGTAGAAAATTTTACAAAGCCATTGTTAAAGTATGCAGTCACCATAATTCATTTTCCTTCCATGTGTTTACTAACATCAGTAGATTATTTTTGTCTGTTTTTATCTGGTTTTCCTAGCCTTGTCTCAGAGGAAGCAGCATATATAACTACAGTGAGAAGTATTCCATTTAAGACTAATCTTTAAATGCAGCAGATAGTGCTGTGTTCCCCAGAAAGTGATAGAGAAAAAGATTTCATTTCATGTCTGTTTCGTACTTACCCTGTTGCCAGTAAATATCCATGTTACCACTGGTTTTCTGAATGTAAGCAGCAACTGAGTTTATTCTATTTATTCCCTCCATGCAGTTTTAAAACAAACATTTTTAAGCCAATTTTAAATAGTATGATTGTTTAAAGAAAAATAGAAGTGGTAGAATTTTTATCCTGTAGGTATTATGGTCATGGTAGTGTCAGTGCAAATCAGTTGAGGAAAAAAATAAATAGACGCATTTCAGAAGTTTTAAATATATATAAGTATTTAAATATATATCTCCATCCATTTACAGAGATTCCTTGATGGCTCAGAGGTTAAAGAGTCTGCCTCCAGTGTGAGAGACCTGGGTTTGATCCCTGGATGGGGAAGATCCCCTGGAGAAGGAAATGGTAACCCGCTCCAGTATTCTTGCCTGGAGAGTCCCATGGACTGAGAAGCCTGGTAGCCTACAGTCCACAGGGTTGCAAAGAGTTGGACACGACTGAGCGACTTCACTTTCACTTTTCATCCATTTATATGGATTTTCCACAACTGCTAGTGTTTGCATGACCAATAAGTAAATCATGTATTGTTTGCTTACCAATTGATAGCTTATACCATAGAAACCAAGCCAGATATGGATAACTATGTATTTTTTAATAATTTGAAAAATTCATCAACATTGTTTTGAAGTTTCATAAGTTAATTGAACATTACCATTAAAAATTGATTTGTGATCCTCAGTTCATTTCAGTTCAGTCACTCAATCATGTCTGACTCTTTGTGACCCCATGAATCACAGCATGCCAGGCCTCCCTGTCCATCACCCACTCCCAGAGTTCACTCAAACTCACGTCCATTGAGTCGGTGATGCCATCCAGCCATCTCATCNGAGAAATGTCAGCTTGAATAATTAGGACAGTGTTGTTGCAGATACAAGAAGTTGAATATCACTCAATAAATATGGGGAAGCAGAATTTGTATCAATTACCACCCAAGGGGCCTTCCACAATCTATTGTGCTTTTACTGGAGAAGCATTTGTACCCTAGAGTGTGCTGTCAGCACCCTGCTATTTCATGAAGAAAACTGGCCTGTGCACAACCATGTGAGACGTTCATCTGTAGGAATGTGAGTTTAGAGGATGCTGCAAAATTCAGAGCTGACTTGCTTGCCTTAGTACAGATGTTCACCTCTACTTAAGTTAAAGTCATCTCTAGCAACAGATGAAAGAAATAATTACAATGCACCCCATATTTATTTTATAGGGAGAGGATTAACATACAAATTCACCTTCCCCTTTGAAATTTTCTTTTAAACAGATAGATCCCTGCAGGCACTTAGGAGATAGAAACTGTATCTACAAATAAAAAGGGAATGAGGAAATTAAGGTTGTTATCAGAAAAGTGCAATCCCAAATTCCCCTCTAAGTAAATGCTATTGAAAATTCAATGAGGAAAATCTAGATAGCATCATCAATTCTGTCTGTTTCTGTTGGGAGCCCTAGTTTGGTGTTTCCACATTGAGTCATTAAGGATACTGACTATTAGAAAGGCACAGCACAGGGAACTCATTTGGCTCAGACACACTCATCTTTGCCCTTGTCTTTGCTGTTCTCCCCCAGCATTTAACATGAACACTCAGGCTGCTTCTGTGGAAACAGGATCTTTGATGACATTTTCACTTGTGACTGCTGCTGCTTCTCATCTGAAGTTATAAGTCCAGTTATGTCAGCAGTCACTCTCCCTGATGTAGAAGAAAACTCTCCTGTAGTTGAGTCTCCTCATCTTTCCAGGCACCTTTCAATGCAGGCTGCTTTGGGAGACCTGCAGTTGGATATGTCCCAATGGCACCCCACTCCAGTACTCTTGCCTGGAAACTCCCATGGACAGAGGAGCCTGGTAGGCTGCAGTCCATGGGGTCACTGAGAGTTGAGCGCGACTCAGTGACTTCACTTTCACTTTTCACTTTCATGCATTGGAGAAGGAAATGGCAACCCACTCAAGTGTTTTTGCCTGGAGAATCCCAGGGACGGCCGAGCCTGGTGGGCTGCCGTCTATGGGGTCGCACAGAGTCGGACACGACTGAAGCGACTTAGCAGCAGCAGCAGCAATATATATTTATATTTATATCTTACTTATATTTATAAGATAATATATATCTTACTTGTGATACCATTTGCCATAGCCATGAGCAAATGGTACATATTTCTAGTGCACTGAAAAGCAGAAAAGAAGCAGAGGGAGAAAGGAATAAATTAATACTCAAACCCCAATTCTTTATCACAGTCAAGCATTGATTAATAACCTATTGGACTCGGGGCTTTGCAAAGAAATTTAAGAGTTCATTGCGCTATGTTCTATCACTTTACTGATAACCAAGAAATGGGGCAGAATGGAAGACATTTCACCCAGAAAATATAGAGAAAAATAAATTAAATGATAAAATTCAATATTTTTCTTTCTTACAAGCCAAGGGTTAAGTATATCTGATAAAAATTCACATTCAACCAGCCGCCCTTAGTAATGAGAAAAAATAAATACACAATGGGAAAACCTGTCCAGTGCCATATGACAGATGGATGGATAGATAGCTTGGAGAAGCAGAGCTGTTTGTTGTTAAGTAGACAATTTTAAGCTCTTCACATAGTTTTAATCATTTTTAAAAGTCCACATGATCACCTGTCTTGAATGTGTATTTTCCTTGTCAAGGTCCTGGCAGTGCTGAGTAGGTATTTTCTAGGAAAGTATTTTCTGTGTATACATACCTATGGGCCCCTGTTTCATATTTTTAAATTATGCCACCTATGAAAATTAAACATTAAGAAAGCAATCATCTTTCACCAAATATATATGACTTAAATTACTAAGACAAAACAATATTTTCCCAGAATAGAAACTGAAATTTTAATTTAAGTAATAGTATATCAGATAAAAATATTTCAGACAAATATCCTTTATTGTGAAACTACTATGTCCTACAACCTTAGATATTCTATATAAATTATCTCACATTTTCAAAAGAATCCTACCTGGCAGAGCATAGCAATAATGATTAGCTGAGTAAATTAACATTTCAAAGGTTGAACTTGTTTAGTCACTTAGTCCTGTCCTACTCTTTGGGACCCCCATGGACTGCAGCTCTCCAGGCTCCTCAATCCATGGGATTTTCCAGGCAAGGTTACTGGAGTGGGTTGCCATTTCTTGCCCCAGGGGATCTTCCTGACCCAGGGATCCAGCCAGTGTGTCCGCATCTCCTACACTGCAGGGGGATTCCCTAGCAGTGAATCACTGGGGAAGCCCAAAGTTTGAATAAAGTCCCACATCACTCTCACAGTTATCAAGTTACAAAACTTGGATCTGACTCTTCTTTCAAATTTTACTTCACTGCTGTATGATGACACAGACAGAAGAAAGGTAACCATTGATTTCTGAGGGAATTCTGTGGACTAAACTGCAGGATTCCCAAATCTGAATTTTGTTAAATATAGTTGATTGTGTCATCATATATATCACCTAATTTAATATTTACAGGAATCCATTTGATATGATAATTTAATTAATCAAGATTAGCTGATATTTTCATTTAAAAAGAAATAGAATTGGTATAGAACTTAGACCTATTAAGATCCAAAGACATGTCTTCTAACTACTGGATTTTTCTATTAAATATAAATTGTTAAAAGTTGCTTGAATAGTTCTGTGTGTTTTTCGTTCTTTCACATAAAACCCAGTTTATTCAGAACTCACGCCAGGCAAAATCGTGAAATGTGGAAGTTCCTATTTCAGGGCTTTCTCTCTCCTGCCAGTATCCCTTTCCCTTTATCTTATTTCTCTACTCATTTTTTCCAAAGCTCTATTCTATTTCTTGTTTCATTCCACTAGTCCACTAAGATGATAGTTGATAAAAGATTAAGGCTCTGCATCTCCCAGGGTATTTATATTTTAATGGGGGTCTCTTACTGATCAAAAAAAAGCCGCCAAGATGCAGAGGAATAAATTCTAAAGGTAACAGGCGGGAGAGATATGGGGAGAGATATTTTTAGATAGGAGCATCTGGCTTGCCCTTCTAATCACATCCCATAAGCTGCCTACTCCATTTATTTGTAAGACCTTGGCTTTGCTGTTTACAGTGAGAAGGTTTTCTGTAATTGCACATGCTTTTTCAAAGGTTTGAATCCTGTCTCAGAGATGGTGTGATATTGGTACCTCAGTGTTTATTTTCTCTCCTAGTTCTGCAGTTTTGATGACTGGAACAAATTCTAAAAGCCTTTTTAATGATGATGTAAGGCCTTGAACAAAATGAAAATCTGTTGTTTTAGCATATTTGGAAGAGAATAATTCAGCTGTCACAGGATGAAAGACTTGTCTGGAAATGCCATCTTTCCTTCAATGTGTTATGATGCACACCTAAAAGGGAAATACCATTTTGTACAAATGTTAGAGTCCTCTAAGATACAAAGAAAAGAATGTATAATAAAACACCCAGCAAGCTTTTGTCACCTCACCTGCAGAATTCTCTCTTTAAAGCATATTTAGTCAGGCTAGTACGCCTACTTGTTTTATCAACTGAAAGAACTGAAAAGATTAAGAAAAAGTTTTTTTTTTTTTTCTTTTAAGCACTGATTTAGCATATATACTAGATTAAATTGGATGCACTCACATGGTAATTTTATATGCAAAAATAGGCACCCTACTGGGTAGTTTCAAACCTAAAATGCTGAATAATTTTCAAAAAGGCTTAGTAATTAAGTGTGATGATAATGCATTAAAAATGGAAGAAAATTAAAGGAGGATTTCGAACACATTCTTGAAGTGAGAAAAGTTGGGGAAACAAGTTGAAAACCTTGGCCTTCATTTGGTCAGTTAATTAATATCTTGGTATTTAACTGAGTACAGTATTCTTTCTTGACCAAATGTTAGCATTTTCCAGTCATTTTAATATTTGTTTAAAAATATTGGGTATTTACCCATTTCCTGCTTTACATTATTCACTTTTCCAAAGATTCTGAGGGTGATTTTGTATTATGGAGCTTGCAATTAAATATAAGCTGCCACTGCTGCTGCTGCTGCTGCTGCTAAGTCACTTCAGTCATGTCCGACTCTGTGCAACCCCATAGACGGCAGCCCACCAGGCTCCCCCATCCCCAGGCAAGAACACTGGAGTGGGTTGCCATTTCCTTCTCCAATGCATGAAAGTGAAAAGTGAAAGTGAAGTCACTGAGTCGTGCCCAACTCTCAGTGACCCCATGGACTGCAGCCTACCAGGCTCCTCCGTCCGTGGGAGTTTCCAGGCAAGAGTACTGGAGTGGGGTACCATTGCCTTCTTCTGAAATATAAGCTATTTAGCACCATAGTTTATTTTTCTGCATCACTATACATACTCAAGAATGAAACAAAGAGGCATTTAAACAGGGGTTCTAAATATTAATACAAATTCTGCATTCCAACCTCCTTTCAAAAGCAGGCATGAATAATTTTGAGAAGTAAAAGGGCAAGATGTCATTATGATAACTCCTGTAACAACTGATTTTCTTTTTCAGAAGTCCTTAACTGTTATTTAGATTTACTGGTCAAACATTCATCAACAACAGTTCATTACATTTCTACTTTAGTTTAAAAGTGAACTGATACACACGTTCTCCTCCAAAAAGTATTTCTCCAGAATCTCGTTTATGTCAGTGACATCACTGTTCTCTGAATCATACAACTTCAACTTGTAAAAGTATGTTTGAAAGTCCTTCAGCCTCCAGAGTCCCACATTTGTTAACTGCTGTTGTTATTGTCAATTCTGCTTCTGTAGTATCTGTCACACCTATTTTCCCCATGTAAAAAATTCCTTACTATATTTTACGTCTCTCTATTTAGAGGCCTTCCAGGTGGCTCAGTGGTAATGAATCCACCAGCCAATGCAGGAAACACAGGAGACATGGGTTCTATCCCTGGATCGGGAAGATCCCTTGGAGAAGGAAATGACAACCCATTCCAATATTCTTGCCTGGGAAGAATACTGGAGTGGGTTTAGATTGTTCTAGTAATTCCTGGACTTTTCTCTTCACCCAATGTTTCATGTTCAGTCCTCCAACTATTGAAGACAGATTTACCTTGCTAAAGAGTACCTTTAATTATATCAGTATTCTTGTACAGCAGAAACCAACACAACATTGTAAAACAATTTTCCCCCAATTAAAAATTGGAAAAAATTAATTGTATCAATATTTTGTTCTTTAAACTGTTTAAGGATTTATCTTCATATTTCCTATGACAATTATATTCTGCTTTGTACTGCACTAATCTGCATGCTTGTCATAACACTCATACTTGGGAATCCTTTTTGAAGGAGAACGTGTTTATCTGTTCACTTTTAAACTAACGTTTATTTTTTTACAGTGAAGTTTATACTAGCAACTATTGCCTCTAACTTTTGGTTTCCTTATCTGTAAAATGGCTATTTTGACAGCTAAATAAGGTAATACTTTGTGAAAATACTTTAGAATAGGTTCTTACTTTACCTCTTATTATAAGATATCAGAGATTGATGTAAACAAAATGAAAATTCAGATGAGTTGTTTGACCTTGCATATTCTGGCCTTTGTACACTTCCCTGCTGCCATGCCAACCAGCTGACTGCCAAAGAGATGCTCACAGCAAGGCAAGCTTCTAATCGAGTACAGTTGAACTGTTGTTGCTGTTGTTGTTAGTTGCTAAGTCGTGTCCAACTATTTCACTATCTCATGGGCTGTAGCCGGCTAGTCTCCTCTGTCCATAGGATTTCCCAGGCAAGAATACTGGAGTGAGTTGCCATTTCCTTCTCCAGGGCATCTTCCCAACCCAGGATCAAACCTTGTCTGCTGCATTGGCAGGAAGATTCTTCACCACTGAGCCACCAGGGAAGCTCACAGTTGAATTATATGCCCTAAAATCAATTTAGTCAATATTACTTGATTAACATTGCATGTCCTTATGCTAAAATGTGACATCTTAACTAAGTTTTCTTTAAAAATTAAGGAAGCTATTTGTAATAAGGATGAAAAATGCATGGCAAAAATATAGCACATTTTTTTAACATATATTTTGTACAAGGCATATGGTGGCTTCATTTTTCAGAAAAGTGCACGTTTTTGGAGCTTTTATGGGAAGATTCATATTAACTACATATTATCCCCTTAGAGCTACTAAAATTCCATTTGGAATTATTTCTAAAAAATAGAATTTGTGGTAAAGTCAGAAATAGAAGAGATGTTTTGCCATAAAATCCATAAAGACTTTATAGTTTTGAGAAGGTCAGTGATTCCTTGATTGCCCAGCTTTCACTAGATTTTATAATTTAGGATTATATAAGGCCTTTTTATGTTTTCTTTTTGATCATTATTACTGTTAAATACTCAGTACCACAGTGTGCACTCTTTTCACAGTTTTCCTGACTTTGCCAAATATTCTTAAGGCAGCAAATTAGAAGTATGCTGCTGCTGCCGTGTCGCTTTAGTCGTGTCAGACTGTGGGACCCCATAGACGGCAGCCCACCAGGCTCCCCGGTCCCTGGGATTCTCCAGGCAAGAACACTGGAGTGGGTTGCCATTGCCTTCTCCAATGCATGAAAGTGAAAAGTGAAAGTGAAGTTGCTCAGTCGTCGGACTCAGCGATCTCATGGACTGCAGCCCACCAGGCTCCTCCATCCATGGGATTTTCCAGGCAAGAGTAGTGGAGTGGGGTGCCATTGCCTTCTATAATGATATAATATTCTTTATATTTTCATATATCTTCAATATGTGAATACATTAAACTCATGATACCATATCATTGAATATATTATGCACTGCCATATATTGTCAATAAGCTGAAGTATTATACATATTCACTCATGCTCCTAATTACTGATCTAATTATACAAATGTTTCAGGAACATCTAATTTGTACTCAGATGCTCATCACTCTAATCATTTAATAATCTGTACTTAACATTTTATACCTTTATGGTAAGATGCGATCCCTAAATTTTCCATGTGTTTTAAAATTAAGGAGGTAGTTGCATTGAAGGAAGATTTATAGCGGAATATAGAATACACATTGATATGCATTTTGTGTAAGAAATATAGTGGCTCAGTTGCTGAAAAATATTGTGATTTTGAGCCATTCTTGAATTATTTATAATAAGTACTATTTTAAACATGCTTAATAATTTTCAAAGTGATTTAATAGTCATTATTTTATTAGCTTCTCACAATAGCCCTAAGATGTAGACACAGAATCATTATTATTATCTAATCTGCCTGTGAGAAGAATGAATCACTGAATTTTCAAAAGACAAACCCAGGGTCCTGCAGTTTCTGTTCAGGAAAACAAAGACTCACATCCAATTCATTAGTCTCTGGGATTCACATTTTTACATCATCTTGAAGCAGATTTTCTGGCCCACATAGTGCCATTCAAATAAGGAGTCTCCTTTTCCTCCTTCCCCTACCGACACACAGTAATTGATTAAAGTCTCCACATATCTTATATTAACAGTTAGAAAAAAAATATATATATATACCAAGAGTCACTTTTCTTTTAATACAAAGCCTAGTGATAGATATGGGTAAGTACACAGGTCCTTTGAGTATAGATATCTATATCAATCTCTAGGAGTCTCCAGAGATAGTTATGACGTGACAAGCCTATAGTCAATTTCAAAAAAAATTTTCAAAACCTTAGAGTAATGGTATTTGAATCTAATGGAGGTAATTTTCCTATAATTTCAAAATTTCTAAGTTAAGTAAACTGAAATTTTCATGGAACAAGAATTGTCACTAGGGAAATTACTGACAGTGATGGAGCCGAGAAATGTCAGTTCTTTATGCTTTCTACAATCCTTTATTATATATCTAGACAGTTTAGGTTAGAACACCCAAATAATCTTCATGAATTTTCTTCTATTGATCCATTTCAAATATACAACTGTGCCTTTGACCAGTAGAGACCCTGCAATAAATCCCATGAGGGCGCAATGGGGAATGGGGACTAGAAGGATGGAGTTGACTAGAAAAAGAGCAAAAACATACCCATATGCAGTACAAACCATTTGAATGTAAAGATAACAATCTGACTTATGAGTTATTCAGTTTGCAAATTCATTTGAAGGAATATTATCAGCACCAGTTCTAACATGAATCAGTACTAGTTTAGTGTATTGATTAATGTAAAAGAGATGTGCTTCTCAAATTAAGCTAACAGGTAGGAAAAATTCAGACCCCTTAGAGTTTTTTTTTTCCTTCTGTGTGTAAATTTGATATAATAATGGAAACAATATATCAGTGCCAAGCAGGGAAGGCTATGAAATTACTAGCACTTCTCTGTTCTTCAAAGTTTGCTCTCCAGCATAGTTAATCCATCACCTCAGAGGCCAGGTTCTCTGGGGTTCTCTATTTTCTTCCATTGGTTTATTATGCCAATCTCACAGGTTTTGGACATGACACTATGGACTATACATTCCATGGAATTCTCTAGGTCAGAATACTGGAATGGGTGGCCTCTCCCTTCTCTAAGGGATCGTTCTAACCCAGGGATGGAACCCAGGTCTCCTGCATTGCAGGCAGATTCTTTACCAACTGAGCTATCAATAGGGAAGTCCTCGAAAGTGGCTCAATCATGTCCGACTTTGCGATCCCATGATCTGTACAGTCCATGAAATTCTCCAGGCCAGAATACTGGAGTGGGTAGCCTTTTCCTTCTCCAGGGATCTTTCCATACCTTTATAATAAATCTTAAAATCAGATATTCTAGCCTTCAAACTTTGTTCTTTTTTTCCCAAAATTGTTTTCCCTATTCTATATCCTTTGCATTTTCATGTGAATTCTAGAATCGTCTTGTCAATTTCTTCAAAGAATGCTGAAGGAATTTGTTAAGGATTGGAGTATATATACAGATCAATTTGAAAAAAAAATGACATATTTATAATATTGAGTCATTCAAACAATAAATATAATATATTTCTTCAGTTACTTGGGTGTTCTTTACTTTTCTCAGTAATGCTTTTTATTTTTAAATGTACAGTTTTTACATATATTTTGTCAGCTTTTTCCATAAATATTTTTAAATGTTGTTTTAGATAATAATAGGTCTTCCCTGATGGCTCAAGGTACAGAATCTGCTTTCAGTACAGGAGACCCAGGTTCACTCCTTGGTCAGGAAGATTCCCCTGGAGGAGTAAATGGCAACCCGCTATAGTATTTCTGCATAGCAAATTCCATGGACAGAGGACCTGATGGGCTACAGTTCATGGGGTCACAAAGTGCTGGACACGACTGAGTGACTAACATTACTTTTCGCTTAGATAACAATGCTTTTTAAAGCTTTCATTGTCAATTGCTGGTTACCAGTATCTGTGTGCAGGCATACTAAGTCATTTCAGTCATGTCCAACGCTTTGACATGTAGATCACCAGGCTCCTCTGTCCATGAGATTCTCTAGGCAGGAATACTGGAGTGGGTAGCCATTTTCTGCTTCAGGGGATCTTCCTGATGCAAGGATAGAACCCATGAACCCATGTCTCATTGGCAGACAGGTTCTGTACCAGTAACACCACCTGGGGAGCACGATTACTAGTATATAGAAATACAGCTGAACTTTGTGCATCTTGTATCACCTTCTACCTTGTCAAAATCGCATGTCAGTTCAAGTAGCTTTTTGGACTATTCTATTAAATTTTCTTCCTAGAAATTATGTCATTTATGAATATGTAGAGCATTACATCTTCAAACCTTCAAACTGAATGCTTTAAATTGCTTTTTCTTGTCCTGTTGCCCTGGAAGGACTCTCCACTATATTAAATAAAAATGGTAACACTGGACATTCTTACATTTTTCTGAACCTCAGTTCAGTTCAGTTCAGTTCAGTTGCTCAGTCGTGTCCGACTCTTTGCGACCCCATGAATCGCAGCATGCCAGGCCTCCCTGTCCATCACCAACTCCCGGACTGAGGAAATATTTAGCCTTTCATCAATAAATATAATGTCGTTTTTTTTTTTTAAATCAGTAATGCATGTTGGACTTTACGTTTTTTGTATGTGGGTGTGTCCATTTGGTTAAAATAATGAATTAAAATGATTGATTATTGTACTTAACCTTAGGTGAAAAGTCAAGAACTCATTAAACTTATTGGTTTTTGAATGTTTAACCAGCATCCTACTTGGATTTATGCGACAGTTCAATTCAGTTCAGTTGCTCAGGAGTGTCTGACTCTTTGTGATCCCATGAACTGCAGCCTGCCAGGTGTCCCTGACCATCACCAACTCCCAGAGTCTACCCAAACCCATGTCCATTGAGTTAGTGATGCCATCCAACCATCTCATCCTCTGTCATCCCCTTCTCCTCCTGCCCTCAATCTTTCCCAGCGTCAGGGTCTTTTCAAATGAGTCAGCTCTTCGCATTAGGTGGCCGAAGTATTGGAGTTTCAGCTTCAGCACCAGTCCTTCCAATGAATATTCAGGACTTATTTCCTTTAGGATGGACTGGTTGGATCTCTTTGCAGTCCAAAGGACTCTTAAGAGTCTTCTCTAACACCACAGTTCAAAAGCATCAATTCTTCTGTGCTCAGCTTTCTTTATAGTCCAACTTTCACATCCATATATGACTACTGAAAAAACCATAACCTTGACTAAATGGAACTTTGTTGGCAAAGTAATGTCTCTGCTCATAACTTTCCTTCTAAGAAGTAAGTGTCTTTTAATTTCATGGCTGCAATCACCATCTGCAGTGATTTTGGGGCCCAGAAAAATAAAGTCTGCCATTGTTTTCACTGTTTCCCCATCTATCTGCCATGAAGTCATGGGTCCAGATGCCATGGTCTTTCTTTTCTGAATGTTGAGCTGTAAGCCAACTTTTTCACTCTCCTCTTTCACTTTCATCAAGAGGCTTTTTAGTTCCTCTTCACTTTCTGCCATAAGGGTGGTGTCATCTGCATATCTGAGGTTGTTGATATTTCTCCCAGCAATCTTGATTCCAGCTTATGCTTCTTCCAGCCCAGCGTTTCTCATAATGTACTCTGCATATAAATTAAATAAGCAGGGTGACAATATACACCCTTGACGTACTCCTTTTCCTACTTGAAACCAGTCTGTTGTTCCATGTCCAGTTCTAACTGTTCGTTCCTGACCTGCATACAGGTTTCTCAAGAGGCAGGACAGATGGTCTGGTATTCCCATCTCCTTCAGAATTTTCCACAGTTTATTGTGATTCACATAGTCAAAGGTGTTGGCATAGTCAATAAAGCAGAAATAGATGTTTTTCTGCTCTTGCTTTTTCGATGATCCAGCGGATGTTGGCAATTTGATCTCTGCTTCCTCTGCCTTTTCTAAAACCAGCTTGAACATCTGGAATTTCACAGGATAATCTGCATTTAATTTTTGTATTAGGTAGGGTTCTCAGAAAAAAAAAAAAAAACAGAACCAATAAGATTCTATATATTATGTGATTTATTGTAAGAAATTGGCCTTTATACAATCATGCATGCTGGCAAGTCCCAAGATCTACGAAACAAGTCAGTTACTTGGAGATCCAGGAGATCACTGATTTAGTTTCGGTCCAAAGTGTAGGTAAATGGAGAATTAGGAAACACTGATAATGTTGAGTCCAAAAGCAGGGAAAAGCCCATGTTTCAGATCAAAGAGCATCAAACAACAAGAATCCTCTAATTCTCTCTTAGACTAAGGGAAAGGTCAGCTCTTTTGCTCTATTTACAATTTCAACTGATTGAATGAGGCTCAGTCATATTGGGAAGTGCAATCTGCTTTACTCAGTCTACTGGCTTAAATGTTAATCTAATCTACAATCACCCTCACAGCTAGAATAATGTTTGACCAAATAACTGAGCACCCGTGTGACCCAGTGAAGTTAACACATAAAACTATAACAGTCATGATCTATTATGCTTTTAATGCAACAGTGGATTCCAATAGCTGTAATTTTGTTTGGACCTTTGCATCTATACTTATTGGAAATATTGGATTTTAGTTGTTCTTATTTTTTTTAACTTTTAAAAAATATTTTATTTATTTATTTTTGTTTGTGCTGGGTCTTCATTGCCACACAGGCTTTTCTCTAGTTGCGGCAAGCAGGAGTTAATCTATGGTTGTGGTGCACAGGCTTCTCATTGTGGCTTCTTGTTGTGGAGCAAGAACTCTAGGGCAAGCAGGCTTCGATAGTTGTGGCACATGGCCTCAATATTTGCAGCTCCTGGGTTCTAGAGCACAGCCTCAATAGTTGTGGCACATGGGCTTAGTTGCTCCATGGCATGTAAGATATTCCTGGACCAGGGATCAAACCTGAGTCTCCTGCATTAACAGGTGGTTTCTTTACTACTGAGCCAGCAGGGAAGTCATAATTATTTTTTTTTGTGTTTTTTTTTTGTTTGTTTTTGTATCAGACCAATTTTTGCCTCACAGTTTAAGTTAAGAATATTTCTTCTTTTTCAATTTGCAATAAGAGTTTTCATAGAATTCACATTATTTGCTCTTTAAAATTTTGGCAAAACCAAATTTGAATTTATTGACATAATATTTTTTCATAATATTTCCTTATTATTTTTTAAACAGCAGCAGAATCTGCAGAGATATCATTTCTCATTTCTGATATTAGTAAATTATTTCTTCTCACTTTTGCTTTTCTTCATCAATCTGGCAAAGAGTTTCTCAATTTTATTCATATGAGTGAACCAAATCTTGATTGCCTTGATTTTGTCTATGGTTTCTCTGATTTCTGTTTAAATTATTTACTTTAGATCTATGTAATTTCCTCTTTTAAATGAATTTTTAGGTTTACTTTTTTTTTTCTAGCTTGTTGACGAGGTAACTATAGTCCTTGATTTGAGACTTTATTATTTTCTAATGCAGAGACTCACTATTATAAATGTCTCTAAAAGTGCCATTTGTAAGGCATTCCATAACATTTGATATATTTTTGAATTTTCATTAAATTCAAAACAATTTCTAATTTTCTATTTGTTTCATCTTTTACCAAAGTGTTATATTGAAATATGGTATATAGTTTACAAATATTTTGAGATTTTCTAGAGGTGTACCTAGCATTAATTTCTAGTTTAATTTCATTATGTTTAGAGAGTGTACTTTATATGAGTTGAATTCTCTTAAATTTGAGACTTCTGCCTCAGAATATTATATTTTTTGGTATGTTCCAGATGCATTGGAAAAATATATATTCTCCTATTGTTAGGTAAAATTGTCCTTAATGTTTATTAGATTGTTAGCTGATTATGTTGTTAAAGTCTTCTATAGCAATACTGATTTTGTTTACTTGCAGTTACATTTGTTTTCATTTTATTTTTTTGGAAACTGTCAGTTGGTATACAAATGTTTAGGATTATTTTGTTTTCTTAATTAATACATCATTATGAGGTGGTCCTCCTTATTCCTGGGAATACTTTTGTTCTGAAATATACTTTTCTTTTGTAAACATACCCAATCAAGATTTCTTCTGAATTGTTCTAGACTTTTAATTTTCTCTTTTAAGCAACATGTGTCTTTATATTTAAATTACATATCCTGTAGGCAGCGTATTAATTAAGTATTGCTTTTTTTTCATATCAAATGTCATTTCCACCCTCTATTAGTGGTATCTATATTGCAAGTGAAATAGATTTTTTAGTTCACATAATCTCACAAAAACATAAAACTGCAGAAAAGTTGGTATTATTTTTTCATACATTTTTTAATGTGAAATTACTTCAGGGAAATTTCATGNCAAGAATCCTCTAATTCTCTCTTAGACTAAGGGAAAGGTCAGCTCTTTTGCTCTATTTACAATTTCAACTGATTGAATGAGGCTCAGTCATATTGGGAAGTGCAATCTGCTTTACTCAGTCTACTGGCTTAAATGTTAATCTAATCTACAATCACCCTCACAGCTAGAATAATGTTTGACCAAATAACTGAGCACCCGTGTGACCCAGTGAAGTTAACACATAAAACTATAACAGTCATGATCTATTATGCTTTTAATGCAACAGTGGATTCCAATAGCTGTAATTTTGTTTGGACCTTTGCATCTATACTTATTGGAAATATTGGATTTTAGTTGTTCTTATTTTTTTTAACTTTTAAAAAATATTTTATTTATTTATTTTTGTTTGTGCTGGGTCTTCATTGCCACACAGGCTTTTCTCTAGTTGCGGCAAGCAGGAGTTAATCTATGGTTGTGGTGCACAGGCTTCTCATTGTGGCTTCTTGTTGTGGAGCAAGAACTCTAGGGCAAGCAGGCTTCGATAGTTGTGGCACATGGCCTCAATATTTGCAGCTCCTGGGTTCTAGAGCACAGCCTCAATAGTTGTGGCACATGGGCTTAGTTGCTCCATGGCATGTAAGATATTCCTGGACCAGGGATCAAACCTGAGTCTCCTGCATTAACAGGTGGTTTCTTTACTACTGAGCCAGCAGGGAAGTCATAATTATTTTTTTTTGTGTTTTTTTTTTGTTTGTTTTTGTATCAGACCAATTTTTGCCTCACAGTTTAAGTTAAGAATATTTCTTCTTTTTCAATTTGCAATAAGAGTTTTCATAGAATTCACATTATTTGCTCTTTAAAATTTTGGCAAAACCAAATTTGAATTTATTGACATAATATTTTTTCATAATATTTCCTTATTATTTTTTAAACAGCAGCAGAATCTGCAGAGATATCATTTCTCATTTCTGATATTAGTAAATTATTTCTTCTCACTTTTGCTTTTCTTCATCAATCTGGCAAAGAGTTTCTCAATTTTATTCATATGAGTGAACCAAATCTTGATTGCCTTGATTTTGTCTATGGTTTCTCTGATTTCTGTTTAAATTATTTACTTTAGATCTATGTAATTTCCTCTTTTAAATGAATTTTTAGGTTTACTTTTTTTTTTCTAGCTTGTTGACGAGGTAACTATAGTCCTTGATTTGAGACTTTATTATTTTCTAATGCAGAGACTCACTATTATAAATGTCTCTAAAAGTGCCATTTGTAAGGCATTCCATAACATTTGATATATTTTTGAATTTTCATTAAATTCAAAACAATTTCTAATTTTCTATTTGTTTCATCTTTTACCAAAGTGTTATATTGAAATATGGTATATAGTTTACAAATATTTTGAGATTTTCTAGAGGTGTACCTAGCATTAATTTCTAGTTTAATTTCATTATGTTTAGAGAGTGTACTTTATATGAGTTGAATTCTCTTAAATTTGAGACTTCTGCCTCAGAATATTATATTTTTTGGTATGTTCCAGATGCATTGGAAAAATGTATATTCTCCTATTGTTAGGTAAAATTGCTGTCTCTTATACNTGTGAAGAGTTGACTCATTGGAAAAGACTGATGCTGGGAGGGATTGAGGGCAGGAGGAGAAGGGGATAACAGAGGTTGAAATGGCTGGATGGCATGACCAACTCAATGGACATGAGTTTGAGTGAACTCTGGGAGTTGGTGATGGACAGGGAGGCCTGGTGTGCTGTGAATCTGGGGTTGCAAAGAGTTAGACATGACTGAGTGACTGAACTGAACTGAGTGGTTCAGATGGTAAAGACTTTGCTTAAATAGGAGACTCATGTTTGATCCCTGGGTCAGGAAGATCCCTTGGAGAACAGAATGGATACACACTATAGTATTCTTGCCTGGAGAATTCCACGGACAGAGGAAACTCAAGCTCCAGTCAATGCTGATCTTCCAATTCATCCCACCACATGTCCATTCTCTACCTCTGTGTTTCTACTCAGAGGTTTATCTGCATCAGAAATAGGTTTATCTGCATCAGAAATAGGTTTATCTGTATCATTTTTCTAGATTCCACATATATACATTAATATATGATATTTGTTTTTCTCTTTCTGACTTACTTCACTCTGTGTGACAAACTCTACATACATCCTTGTCTCTACAAATGATCCATTTCCTCCCTTTTTATGGCTGAATCACATTCCATTGTATGCATGTACAGCATCTTCTTTATCCATTCATCAGTTGACGGGGATTTAGGTTGTTTCTATATCCTGTCTATTGTAAGCAGTGCTGCAATGAACACTGCAGTTCATGTCTTTCTGGATTATGGTTTTCTCAGGATATGTGCCCACTAGTGGGATTGCTGGGTGATACGGTAGTTCTATTTTTAGTTTTTAAAGAAAACTCCATGCTGTTCCCCATAGTGACTGCATCAATTTACATTCCCACCAACAGTGCAAGAGGGTTGGCTTTTCTCCACACTCTCTTCAGCACTTATGGTTTGTAAATGTTTTGCTGATGGCCATTCTGACAGGTGTGAGATGTCACACATTGACCTGTATTTCTCTAACAATTAATGATAGGCATATTTTGATATGTCCCTTGGCCATATATGTCTTCTTTGGAGAAATGTCTATTCAGGTCTTCTGTCCATTTTTTGATTGAGTTTTTTTATATATATTATGATAATCTCTTTTTATTTAGATATAAAGATCATGTACATCTATTGAGATATTTTATAGTGAGGTTTAAATCTATCATCTTATGACTTATTATTTATTTTTTAACTATATGTTTATTTTCCCTTTTTCAGATTTATTATGGATTGAGTATTTTTTATGATTTCATTTTATGCCCATTGTTATATCATTAATTATAACACTCTTTTATATTTTTTTTGATTGCTTTAGAATTTTTAGTATATATCTGTAAGTTACTATATTTTTTCTTCCAGTAATGGGGCTTCCCAGGAGGCAGTAGAGGTAAAAGAACCCAACTGCCAACGAAGGAGACACAAGAGATGTAGGTTAGATACCTGTGTTGGCAAGATTCCTTGGAGGTGGTCATGGCAACCCACTCCAGTATACTTGCCTGGAGAATCCCATGGACAGAGGAGCCTGGTGGGTTTCAGTCCAAAGGGTCACAAGAAGTTGGACACGACTGAGTGACTACCATGTGCATACACACATACACACGCACATGTGCACGCGCACACACACACACACACACATACATCTTCCAGTTAAAACTACTCATTCACAAATAGAATAGGACATTCACAGTTATATACTTAAACATTTAAAATATCAATTTCATAGCCAGGAATTCTGAAAAGTAACATTGTATTTTATTTTGAATTTTGACACAGTTTTTTTTTCACTGCTTGGTTAAGTATATGCTCTATAAAATTACCCTACAAGATGAAAATATTTTTCTATAATTTGGTCATTTTTTTCCTACAAGCTTCTGGATCCTAAGAAATAAACAAAATAAATTCATGAAAATATTTACCCAGTGATGTGTGTATATTATTACATTTTCATTAAGATGAAAATCAATAAATATGACAGAAATTATGAATAAAATATTTTTTGCTATTTGTTTTCTTTTTGCCCTTTGTACTTCTACATTTTCTGATGTATACTTTTGCATAGAATACTATGAAAATTTTTATTATCTTGGTAATTTTAAACAATATCCCACAGAAAATCTTAATTTAGATAAATAAATAGAAAAGTTTCATTACTTAGCTATTTAATATACAGAATTTAAATTTTTATTCATTAAGGTTTTTGGTCTTTAATATGCAAAAGTTGAACATGAGATATAGACTTCACAAATTCATTTGAACCTCTTAAAGAAAATGATTAATAAGTTACTAGAATAATCAGAAATTTCAGAAAATGTTCTTTAACATCATTTTATCATCACATCAAATTGCTCTTTATAAATACAGAAAATCCTTGTTGGCTTTCTGAAAGAATTACGTACAATATGATGTTTTTTAAGCAACAATAAGAGATTTAAGTGTAGTGATATTTGTGGCTAGAAATTAAACTAATTAAGATAATCTTATTTCATGAGACATTTTATTTTTTCTCGAAAATGTATTTATTTATTTATTGGCTGTGCTGGGTCTTGGTTACTACATACAGACTTTCTCTAGTTGTGGAGAGCAGGGGCTAACTCCCTCGGTGTGGTACACAGGCTTCTCATTGTGGCGGCTTCTCTTCTTGTGGAGCATAGGCTGTAGGTGCCTGTTTGCTTCAGTAGTGGCTGCACGTGGGCTCAGTAACTGTGACTTGCAGGCTCTAGAGCACAGACTCAGTAGTTGTGGTTCAAGGGCTTAATTGTGTTTAGTCATGTGGGATCTTTCTGGACCAGGGATTGAACTTGTGTCCCTTACACTGCAAAGCAGGCTCTTAACCACTGGACCACCCGTAAAGTCCTCATGGTGCATTTAAAAACTAAGTGTTAAAAACTTTTGAATGAGTGGCTTTAAATTGATACTGGTTGTGAGGACCAATGAATTAAAAATGGCAAGAAAATTGAAAGAAAAATGAAATTAAAATTTTTACACATAGCATTTAAATTCTATGCAGACTAAAATGTAAGTTAAATTGTAATCACTTGCTTGTCCTTTTTAGCTTTTCTTACAAACATGCTTATTTTCCATTTTTACCAACTATATTATGCTTCATCAAAAATGATTATTTTTAAAATAGCAAAATGTAATGAAAAATATTTTCTAAGAATTTAAAATCATCAAGTAGATATAAATTGAATTGATAATGAAAGGGAAACAATACTGAGAGATCTCTTCCACTCGCCAAATATGTTGATTCACAACTCTAAATATAAAATTTTTATCTGACTATGTACTATTCACCCCCTATACAGACAGCTTCAATAGTCTAATATCTGCATTTTTTATTCATGATTTGTAATGTCTGTGTGTTTCAGTTTCAAATTATTTAAATATAAAAACTGTAAATTAATCTCACTTTGAGATTTGGTATTAACTAGTAAAACATTGCAATTCAAACTCGTGTGTCTTGGAATCCAAAGACAGTGTTGTTTCTATTATTATATTATTGGTATATCTTTCTCATTTATTTAGTGGCCAGATAATGAAAGAGTCAGGTATTAATTCAGGTCATCTACATTTATGTATCGAGATTTCTTCTCCAAGCACATATATTACTTTAGTTTACCACCTGTGGTTTCCACTTGTCTATATATCTTCTAAATTTTAATTTTGTCATTGAACATGATTGCATAACTGTCTTGAATTTCTTCTCCTAGAAATCTGGCTAAATATGCTTTTTTTAAAAAGTGAAAACTCTTTTGAAAGAGTTTTTATTACTTACACACACCTAGTTTTTAGATCCACATATTTCATTGAAAACAGGAAAAAGCAAAAACAAAACTTAAGCTCAGAAAAGGGCTATATGTGTTATGTTGTCAAACTGGAAAATGGTTAACATTAGAATGATGGATCCCTGATGTTAAGCTATCATATACATATACTCTAAAATATATTCCAAATAAGATTGTGTTTGCAAGCACCTCAAATAATTACCTGTATAAGATACTTAGGAGAAAACAGATATCATTTTAGGCCCAAAGAAATGGCTATCCGTTATTAACACTACAAAATATAACTCTTCATGATCCTTCAAAGGACTGTTATATAACATTGAAAGCATTGGGATTATTTTTAAAATCATAACATTTGGTTTTGTTTTCTTTATTTTTAGCTAAATACTCTTTTTCTGCTTTTCCTTTGTTAAGGTCTACATTATAATCAAAACAATATACCTCCAGATGAATAACTATTATGCAATAATTATCCACAATATTTTGTCTTCCATTATTTCATAGGAGTTAATCGGAATTATTCACCTTGACAAAATGTATTTCATTTTGTTTGTACCATCTGTCGCTGTGTTTCTATTTGTACAATGCACAAGTTACTGAAATATAACTAAGGAAGCCATTTCCTCCTTCAGGGGATCTTTCCCACTCAGGGCGCAAACCCAAGTCTCCTGCATTGACAGGTGGAGTCTTTACCACTGAGCCGTCTGGGAAGCCCAAGAGAAGCACAGAGACCACCAAGTTCAACTGTGGTCTTACTGTGCAAACCTTAACTGCTTGATCAGAAAAAAAAAATGAAAAAATGATTGAATGAATTACCAATATGTAAAAATGCCATACACATGAAAATAGGGCACAAATGTTTTTTAAAAGATATCATCATTAAAATATTCACTAAAATTTCCTAAGCATACAGCTATTCCTTTTGCTTTATCTGCCTTTTTGCTCTTACGCCTCATCAAGCTTTTCCATTTTTCCTAGATGATATAGATTGGTGAAGACAATTGTGTAAAAGTGAACTTAGTGAAATAGCTGCAGTATCATGTAGTAAAGTCGTTCAGTTGAGTCAATGTTGATTTCAATTGTTGGACAACAATAGCAAGGCAGGTAATGAGCAGGAAAGCAGTAGGTATTTTGAGTGTATCTGTTTGCCAACCATGATTTATATTTTTATAATTTCTGACATTTTAAAATTGATTAATTTGGTCAGAGTGATTATATTTGAAGTGGATAGATCTTCATGTTTTCTTAGTTCAGTGGAAACCCAGTGTTTCTTCTGCCTTAATATTTTTCTCTAGCTTGTATTTTTATAATGCTGCAAATAAAAACAATGTTATGTTCTGAGTTGTTTAATTAGAGCTGATGCAAATTAATAGAAAATTTAAACTAATATTTACAGAATTCATTGCACTTCCCAGGATTCTAAGATTTGATTGATGACACTTTTCTGCCTTGTTTACCTGATGTTCAAATTGTTGAAGATCTAAACAGGAGAATTGAATATTTTGTCTTGACAGGGAAGTAACAACTGCAAATATCTCTTATCCTGGGTTGAGTAAAGTGCCTTTATAAATCTAATCTATGAGCCAACTAGGGGATTCTTATTCCCAATTTAGATACTGAGGTCTAATAAATCTACTTTACTATTGTAGCAGTACCAAATCTTGAAAGTGTTTTTCTCAGTGGGCACCAAATTTGGCTGTATTATCTGGATTATGAGAGAAAACCACCTACAACATGATAATATATACTGTTGACAAGTCATCTTCATCTTTCCTGTTGAGTTATACAAAACAGTTACTACCTTATTCAGCTGAGAAACTGAGAAATTTATTTTCCTTAAATGAATTCTTTAATACTCTTTTTATTGACAATGCTGAAAATATACTGATGTCATAGATGAAAGGCACTTTATAGATCACAGATTATTAAGGCAAGAGTCTTTTAGAGAAAGAAAACATTTGTTTTCTGAAAAAAGGAAGACTCAAATACAGCAAACAATCACACATACCTCAGGACATAAGCGCAGGACAAAATATTGTGTTTGTTTACTAAGAAGTTGAGTTGTTTTGTAATTCTCTGAGTGGTAAAATATAAAGATGCAATTTCTAAATATTTTGTTATATTATTTAAATAAGTCTTTTATACAGCTTTAAGAATAAGTTTCCTAGTAACTCAATAATTATTTCAACTATTTCTAAGTTAATATATAATGCATAATGAAATATGTTTAATATCAATGCAAAAACTATACTATTTCTAGGCAACTGGATATTTTCTAAATTTTGACACATTACTAGATATTCCAAAAATGGCTTTGTAGACATTTTCCCTCTCAGTTACATTACTGTAATTTTAGCATATTCTGAGTTTGCAATATGTAACTTAAAAGTCTTATAAGTCTATTCTAAAAAAAAAAAAAAAGGAATATTTACCACATCTGAGGCTAGATTTTTTTAAAAAAGTAAATTTTTGTTTTAACTTTCCAGAGTGAATATGTGAATTCTTATGAGTGGGAGCGAAGAGGGCATTTAATTGAGATAGGCATGCTTGTGTGCTAAGTCACTCCAGCATGTCTGACTCTTTGTGGACTGTAGCCTGCCAGGCTCCTCTGCCCAGGGGATTCTCTAGGCAAGAATGCTGGAGTGGGTTGCCATGACCTCCTTCAAGGGATTTTCGCAACTCAGGGATCAAACTCACTTTTCTAACAGCTCTTGCATTGGCAGGTGCACTCTTTACCATTAACTCCACCTGGGAAGCCCTGAGATATACTATTCTAGAAATTATTTACTTAGAGAAGTACGTTTTTAGTTTTGTTTTGTTGATGTGCTTTTGAAATATTCATTTAACAGTTATAGTAGAACTATTTTAGAAATCACTGTGAAATCAAGGAAAAATGAAGAATTTCTCAAGTTAATTTCTTTAAAATGACTTAGGAATGAAAGACAGTTAAAGGGTTGTTCTTGGCTAGCTAATATTATATGGAGGAAGAAACTGAGACACAAAAACCTAAGTGAATTTCGTTTAATATTAAATACTTAGCAAGTGGCAGAGCCAAGAGTTTTACTAAAGGCTTCTACATCCTGTGAATCAAATGTGCTCTGGTACTCTTTTGAGAAACAGAGGTCATAAATTATTCTTTGAAGTCTCTAGAAGAGAGACTCTACAATTTTCTTGTTTTGATACTGAGGACTAATATTTGTTTCTAGTTGACTACTGAGTCTCCTTCACTAGTCTCCCATATGCTTTATTTCTAGTTTCATTCAAACAGAAGGATGCAGATACATACACCCATGAACAGACACATATGCACGTGCACCCTAACACTCTCACGTTCTTAGTCACTGCACATACAGATTCTCCCTGTTGCTCTGGAGTTCTTGGCTACATATTCAGATGTTTGTGAGAAGGGAGATGCTGGTGAACATATCCTGTTACTTCTGGAAAATCTTCATAAGAGTTGAAATTATTAAGAGCATTAAGTCAGAATGTAATTGCTTAATGGAATCAATGACTCATGATATCAGGTGTTCAGGACTTTACAAAGGAAACTTCCCCGTTCTAGAATATATTAATACCACAGAGCAGAAAACTCTTGCCAGCTGTTTGGTGCCTCCTACTCTTGACATCCCAGGAAATACAATGCATTACAAATGAGTCACAGTATTCTGTTTGATTTCCTTGTGTGTGTCAGTGTGTATGTGTATGTATACTTGTCCCCAGCCTTCTAAAAAACATCATTAACTTCAGAATAAAATTAAATAGATTACATTTTTCTTCTACATCAAGCATATCCATTTATACTTTCCTCAAGCTACAGCAGAATCCCTCTGATTGACCACAGGAATTTACTTTTCCTGAAGACGCCTCAGCAATGTATTTATAAACTAAGTAAAATGAAATGCTAAGAGGCTGGATTCTTATTATTTCTTGTTCTTAATATTCTTTTTTATGTAGACCCCTATATATTCCAAGAATATTTTTGTATCTTCTCTTTTTTACTACAATGTGGTTAGCTCATCTTTGCATATTAAATAAATGAAGAAAAGACAAAGCAACATTTATAATTGGGATTAAACTCAGAGAGAAAATTTAAATATGTAACATTCTATTCATAACTAATGTAATGTTTTATAAAGCTCTAAGTTGATTCCTTTTTTGAAATAAGAAAGGTGAGATGGGAGTTCAGTGAGTTGCAGTCAAGATAACAGGGCTGGGAAATATTAGTTGATGCGGGCAGAAGAGATAGGTTTCCTTTTTGAAAATTTTAAAACCCTGAGCACATTCAGTGTGTGCTGCCACTTAATGCATTGTCCAAGTATTTCCTGCACATCCAATTTTTATGAGAACCTTAAAAGGTTTCTAGTAGACAGTTTAATTACATTTCCTCTTACCACTTGTACGGGTGCTTCTTATACGGAGGTCATTGTCATAAAAAGGAAACTTGTTTGGCTTCTCAATGTGCTTTTCATTCCTTTTCTTTGTTTTTTGGCTTGGGGAAAGATATGGAGGTCTAATAAATACATCAAAGCAGAAAACACTTTGAAGCAATAAACCATTGCTTGACTTTGTCAAATATTAACTGTCATTAATATGTGTAAAACATATATGTGCATGTCTATGGACTTGGCCCTACCTTCTTTCCTGCCCTCCAAAGGAATTAATGAGCATGGAATTAATAGGTGAATGACAGCTAGACGATTGCCCATAATCCCTATGATATATGTGTAGTCAGATGAAGTAATCTTTTAAAAATGGCTTCACAAGATTTTCATGCTGATATTTCTTCAACAGTTTTTATACTAATATAGTCTAAATTTACAGATCAAAGGCTACGAGGAATGGGAACAGAGCCCTGAAACTTAAAACCAAGCAGTGTCCTCCTCTGGTCTCCTTCTCCACTTGTAAATATGCTTTTGTTGAAGTTTTTGCTGCTGCTGTCACTGACAGGGTATAGGAAAGTACTAGATCAAAATTACTCTTCTTGAGAGAGATTTTATAACAGGTACAAAGGAGGAAATAAATTTTGGTCATTTTGTGAAAACTACTCAAAATGATCTTTAAGGTCACAAATGGTGTTACAAGATTGAATGACTGCTTCCTTGGAATGATAGTGGAATACTAAGTTATGTTACTTTTAGGTAAAATAAAAGTGCATAAGCCATTGGTTTGATACAGTGCTTTCCAAATCTGTGCAGAGCCGGAGCACAGCACAGGAATACAGTTCAACTAGAAAGACCGTATCTACAACTGATGAGGTGAATATTGGTTTCTTATTAGCGTAGATCATCAGAAAGAAGAGACAAATTTCTCAGTTGAACCAGGTAACCACCAATTCATAGTGTGAGAATATAAGCCACTTTGTCAAAAGATCAGATTGTACATCATTTAACATGGTGGGGCACAATACAATTTTCAGTTTTCTTTTTATTTCACTAGCAAGAATTACAAAGATTTTTGCATGATACACAATGTGAAAGGGGCCTCACAGGTGGCACTAGTGGTAAAGAAGTGTGAGTGGAAGTGAAAGTCGCTCAGTTGTGTCCGACTCTTTGCGACCCCATGGACTATACAATCCACGGAATTCTCTAGGCTAGATTACTGGAGTGGGTAGCCTTTCCCTTCTTCAGGGGATCTTCCCAGCCCAGGGATCGAACCCAGGTCTCCCACATTGCAGGTAGATTCTTTACCAGCTGAGCCACAAGGGAAGTCCAGTGGTAAAGAACCTAACTGCCAATGCAGGAGAAGTAAGAGTCATGGGTTGTATCCCTAGTTCCAGAAGATCCCCTTAGAGGAGGGCATGACAACATACTCCAGTATTTTTGTCTGGAGAATCCCTTGGACAGAAGATCCTGGAGGACAACAGTCCATGGGGTCATGAAGAGTCACTACAGTACCTGAGGTTGCAAAGAGATAGTACTGAAGCAACTAAGCCGGCACACACTTAATGTAAAAATGTGTTGCCCCATTATACCTCTATGTCTCAATATGTCCCTTATTGTGAAGACTAGATAATATACAATATACTAATGGACCCATTCCAACAAACTCAAATATGAATTATGTAATTTAATTGTAAAAATAAGGCTTCCAGGGTAGTTCAGATGGTAAAGAATCTGCCTGCAATGTGGGAGACCTGGGTTCAATCCTTGGGTTGGGAAGATCCCTTGAAGGAGGGCATGGCAACCCACTCCAGTATTCTTGCCTGGAGAATCCCTGTGGACAGAGGAGCCTGGAGGGCTACAGTCCATGGGGTGGCAAAGAGTTGGATAGGATTGAGTGACTAAGCACAGCAAAGCACGTGACTACTGACATGAAAAAATGTTAATGTAGGATATGTAGTAAATATAGTTTGAAAAAATAATAATTTATGAAGTTTGGCCAAAATATTTTGTAACCAAAATTTGATAATATGAGTTTAAAAGATTTTTATGTAACATATTTTCCCTGGAAAATCCTATGGATGGGAGAGCCTGGTGGGCTGCAGTCCATGGGGTCGCTGGGAGTCGGACACGACTGAAAGACTTCACTTTCACTTTTCACTTTCATGCACTGGAGAAGGAAATGGCAACCCACTCCAGTGTTCTTGCCTGGAGAATCCTCGGGACGGGGGAGCCTGGTGGGCTGCCATCTGTGGGGTCACACAGAGTCGGACATGACTGAAGCGACTTAGCAGCAGCAGCAGCATGTAACATATTTTAAAGTGAAAAAAAGCATTATTCCTTGCTTTAAAAGTAATTTGCTTAAAGGTAAAATATAAAAAAAAACTATCAGACTTAAGTCTTATAACTTATGTATTCAGTACAGAAATTATTCTCTGTTCAAAAAAAATACTTTTAAGCATGGAAGATGAAGTGAAAAGATTTTTTCCAGTTTATATAACTGCACTTTCCAGATGCCTCTAATAGTGAAGAGTCTGCCTGCCATTCCAGGAGACTCCAGAGACACAGGTCTGATGCTGGAGGGCTACAGTCCATGGGGTCACAGAGTGATACACGACTGAGCACACACATGACTGTGAAACTGTAAACCTATTTCAGTCTGATACGAAAAGATCGTGAACTGTGTAAATACAGCCATTTCTTCCTTGACTATATGGCTTTAGATTTCTTTAGTATTCTGAGCTTTCATTTCCATATCATAAAAGTAGGAATAGTAATATTCAGTTCAGTTCAGTCGCTCAGTCATGTCCAACTCTTTGCGATCCCATGAATCGCAGCACACCAGGCCTCCCTGTCCATCACCAACTCTCAGAGTTCACTCAGACTCATGCCCATCAGAGTCAGTGATGCCTTCCAGCCATCTCATCCTCGGTCGTCCCCTTCTCCTCCTGCCCCCAATCCCTCTCAGCATCAGAGTCTTTTCCAATGAGTCAACTCTTCGCATGAGGTGGCCAAAGTACTGGAGTTTCAGCTTCAGCATCATTCCTTCCGAAGAAATCCCAGGGCCGATCTCCTTCAGAATGGACTGGTTGGATCTCCTTGCAGCCCAAGGGACTCTCAAGAGTCTTCTCCAACACCACAGTTCAAAAGCATCAATTCTTCAGCACTCAGCCTTCTTCACAGACCAACTCTCACATCCATACATGACCACAGGAAAAACCATAGCCTTGACTAGATGGACCTTAGTCGGCAAAGTAGTGTCTCTGCTTTTGAATATGCTGTCTAGGTTGGTCATAACTTTTCTTCCAAGGATCTAGCATCTTTTAATTTCATGGCAATGTTCAGTGTATTTTTTTTTAATGATATTCCGTACAGAGGAGCTAGAGTGTCTGAACCTTGTCCTAGAAATATGTTATCAGTTACCACCATCTTCATCACCCCCAAGATACCACCAACCTGTTGAAATAAAAGCCACCAAAGTCTCCCTTAAGATGGAGAAATTTCAGAGTACTTCCCCTCCAAGTTTTATATTTTTAAAATGAGATAATTGATACCCTGAGAGCTTACCTGCCAAGGCAGCACAGTAAATTGTAGCAAACTGAGAAGGAGTCGAAGGCTCACTGCTTCCAGTCTAAATGTTCTTTCCATATGATTATAAGCAGAGGGAATAAATATAATACTGTAATAATGCTTATCTTTCCTAATGTTTTCCTCCTCCTGCTTTTATGTGGTAGAGTGCAAATTAGGGGGCATGCGTGCGTGCTAAGTCACTTCAGTCATGTCCGACTTTTTTCAACCCCCTAAACTGTAGTCCACCAAGCTCTGCTGTTCATGAGATTCTCCAGGCAAGAATCCGAGAGTGGATTGCCATGTCCTCCTCCAGGCAATCTTCCTGATCCAGGAATTGAAACTGTGTCCCTGTTGTCTCTTTCACTGGCAGGTGGGTTCTTTACCACCTGTGAAGCCCATAGGTTAGGGTATATAGATTTAAATTTAAAAAATAATTGATGATTATTTTGGCTACTTATTTTTATTTTTTTAATTTATTTATTTTTAATTGAAGGATAATTGCTTTACAGTATTGTTTTGGTTTATACCAAACACTAACATGGTTACTTATTTTTAGTTTCTTACTAATAAATGTTCATTCACTATTTAGGTCACTGTTTTGTGCTGATCTATTTACCCTTAAAATGTATATGTTGAAGCCCTAACCCTATTAGATCAGAAGATGACAATATTTGAGACAGAGTCTTTAAAGAGGTAATTAAGTTAGTGAGGGCACTAAGGTGAGCCTTAATCGATTCAACTCTTGTGAAATGTTAATTTCATCAGATGGAGACTTTATTTTTTCCTTGGAAAAGTAAACCTCTGTGAGTCAAGGGAGGACAGTAACACCCAGAAATCTCGCCTTAGAAAGGTCATCATAATTTTACTCAAAATTACCTAGTCTAGACCTGTTACTCTACTTAAGTACCTTCTATGAACTTTTAGGAAGCTCTTTACATTATGTTTTACTGAGTCTTTGTGTCTGTCACTCTTCAAAAATTGTTAGCTCATGTAAAATAAAGACCCTATCCCTAAGCACTTAGCACAACAAACTGTAGCATGTGGTATGTGTGTGTACTTGATAAATGCTCATGAATACACTGAAACTTCTTTGTAATGCTGTCTGAGTACCTGTGCTATGTAACTGACTGCTCTGGTGGTGAAACAGTCTTATAACATGATCTTTTAAGCACCTCAATAATTAAATTTGTTTGGATGGTCTCCAAGAAAGACTAATTCATACAATGTTATAGTGAAATTCCACAATGGTAATTCTGGTTCTTGGTTGTAAAGATCATCCTTAGTACCTAAAGCTAATTAACATAGTAATACAAATCATAATCCATGCAGTTTACAAGTGGAAAACCCAATTAGAGTGATGTTATATTAATTAGACAAAAATAAGAAGTTTGGATTGACAGCCTGGTGATTGTATGAATAATGAATACGGGGGGAGAAGCAAGGTGGAAAGTGAAGGGGTTCCTGTCCCCACAATTACTCAAGACACTCGGAAGGTTATTTTCATGATGCTTCATATGACATAGAAAGAGTGATTATTATTATTATTTTCACAAATACTATACAGATGTTGAGGAAGGGAAGTAGAGATTGTGTCCAGGGGAAATCAGTTGAGGAGCAGTGCTGCCCCACTATTCTGACAAGGTGGAGCCATGTCTGATGCTGAAGCTATATGAAGGGACTGGCTGCCTAGGGGAAGTTCATTAGACCAATTAATGACATTTATCTGGGAAAATCAGCTTTGATAAGCAATATGATATTTGGTAACATAATGTAATGAAAGATTTATCATTGCTGTTTTATTCGGATGATTATGTGTAGATAGTAAGTAAGTGAAGCCCTGCAAGGAATAAATGGTGATTAAATTACTGTATCAAGAAACAAAGATTTATTTTGAGAATTATCATAGAAAATTGTTAGGAAAAAGATTTTTATGCAATTGTCTACTTTATTAAAAATATTTTAATATATTTATGTTCCAAATACTTTGATAAAGAAAATATTTAAAGATTTTTTAAATATTAAAAATATAAAAGCAGTCAGTTTGCTTTTAATGAGAGAGGCATTGACTACGTAACAAGAATAAGGAAATAACATAAGAAATCGACTTAACAAGGTTAACTAGAGTCAACAATTAACAACTGATGACTACATAGTCATGTAAAACCTCCAATTATGTAATGAACAAGGATGTGAAGAGAAAGATATAAAGGGGACAACAAATTTTAGAATCCAGTGTGACTTAATTAAATCAGATCTCTGCATTGTGGCCCCTACATGTAGAACTCCAAAAACACATCCAGACTTCTCAAGATATTAAATGATTACATATTAGGAAAAACATTTTGAGGTGCATAGTATAGATGCATAGAAAGATATAAGTGTAAAAAAAGGCTTTTAGGACTCAACATAAGAAAGTGAGTTATATTCACCATTGGAGGCAAATTATTTTTGTTAAATAAAATGACTTACACAAAGATTATTTATAAATCATATTTTAATATTCTGAATGAACACTCATCATCATAACACCACTTTTTAGTCCATTTAAAATCATTTAAGTAAAAAATATTGATGGTTGAATCAAATTGTTAAAGTAAACCTTATTTGTAGCCATTTATGTCTTTTAGTTTTCTTATTTATTTTCTTCCTATTTCTTACATCACAATTTGAGATCATTTGCTGAAATTTTAATGGTTTTTTTTTTGTTACAAAATGTGCATTTATATGTGTCTTTCATTAATTTTATTTATATATTCATGCTATTTTGTCAGTTTTGAAAAGTATTAAAGGGTGATGGGCTATATCCTAGCATGCTGGTTTGCTCTGTGGGCAACTGCATTCTACTAATCCACATCCCTACATACTTATATAATAATACAGCTACACTGGCCAACTCATAATTCTGAACACTCTAATGCTGAGCAGTGCAATTCTAACAATTACCACATCTGTAGATATTTCATTTTATTAATTTCTTCCTATGTGTATAGTTAATGTGTGTATGTATACTCATATATAGACTTCCCAGGTGGCCCTGCTGCTGTTGCTGCTACAAAGTTGCTTCAGTCGTGTCCGACTCTGTGTGACCCCATGGACAGCAGCCCACAGGCTCCTCTGTCCAGAGGATTCTCTAGGCAAGCATACTGAAGTGGGTTGCCATTTTGTTCTCCATCCCAGGTGGCCCTAGTGGTAAAGATTCTGACTACCACTGCAGGAGACCTAAGTGATGGGTGGGTTCAATCCCTGGGTGAGAAATATGTCCTGGAGGAGGACATGGCAACCCACTCCAGCATTCTTGCCTGGAGACTCCCATGGACAGAGGAGCCTGGCGGGTTACAGTCAAACAGTCGCAAAGAGTTGTACCAGACTGAAGCAACTTAGCAGGCACATATGCATACTCATATATGCATACTTTTCACGTATGTATCAATACAAATTAATCAAGATGTTTGAGTGATTATACACATTTCTAGATTATACTGTTGTTTGTTTTTAATTAGTACATGATGACATTTCTTATAGATTTTCTTTAAATGAAGAGCTCCCCTCATACACCTAAATACAATGTGTGTCTGTGCCTGCATGCTAAGTCACTTCAGTTGTGTCCCACTCTGCGACCCATGGACTATAGCCCACCAAGCTCCTCTGTCCATGGCATTATCCAGACAAGAACACTGTAGTGGGTTGCTGTGCCCTTCTCCAGGGGATCTTCCCAACCCAGCTATCGATTCTGGTAGATCTTGTTTCCTGCATTTGCAGGAAGGTTCTTTACTACCAGAGCCCCCTGGAAAGCCCAGACAGTGATAGAATCTTGTTTTTAGAAGCATTACTCAAAAATCTTATTTTGTGTTCAGACTAATTATAAAACTGAGTTGATTGAGAATGTGTACAAAATGCAGACGCTATGGTTTTTACATTTTTCTCTTCACATAAAGTATGTGGTTACCTGTGTAATATATTTACAAACAATAAAATGGTGGAGAAAATACTTTTAAAGGAAGACTTTATTGTATTCAAAGCAGTATTGCATGAAAATGTAAAAAAAATCAATCTTGCTTTGTATATTTGAGATAAAATATATATTAAAATTTAACTCTAGCAATTTGATTCAATGAGAGCTACCAAGAGTGGCTTATAAAGTAAAGCCATTCTTAAATGATGCATTTTCTGGGAGAAACTGATGGTTTCCCAGGTGGTTCAGTGGTATAGAATCCACCTTCCAAGCATTCTATCCTTGAGTCAGGATGATCCCCTGCAGAAAAAAATGGCAAACCACTATGGTGTTCTTGCCTAGAAAATCCCATATATAGAGGAGCCTGGTGGGCTACTGTCCATGAAGCCACAAAAGTGTCAGACATGACTTAGTGACTAAAACAACATCACCAGTTCATAGGTTGGTGACCACAGTTGAGTTCTCTCCCAAAAGGATCTCCAGAAGGTTTTTAAATAATACAAGTTTAAAACCAGTTTTGAATATTAAAGACTAAATAAGCATTGGTCAGATATCTTTAGGATAAACTAAAATTTAAGAATGGCTGTCTGGAAGAAGGAAAAAAAAATGGCTCTCTGTTAGACTATTGGATTTGAATAGATGGTCTTTCCATTTCCTTAATGTCAATTTTCTGTGCCAATGTGGCTGTATGCTTTTGAAATCTGACCTAAAGTTAAAAACTCATTGCAGGGTCTAGATAAGACAGGAGGATCCTGTATCTATAAACCTTTTTAAAACACAAAGTTATGAAATTTTATCTCTATGATAAATACTGCATTTAAACACTAAAATAGACACCAGTTTCATGAAATATGCTATAGCTAGTAAATTGGAAATAATTGTGGAGATATATTAGTACATTTTTGATGATTACTGGAATTCACTTCATACCTAGTAATAAAATAGTAATATAACAGTGTTATTGCAGATATTTGAGACATATAGTTATGCCATAGAACTCACATTTGAGTTTTTTAACCAATTAGCTTTGCGACAATATTGTTTAATTGCTCTATGCCTCACTTTTCTTACCTAATAAAATGGGAATGTGACTTCCCTGATGGCTCAGATGGTAAAGCCTCTGTCTACAATGTGGGAGACCCAGGTTCGAACCCTGGGTTGGGAAGATCCCCTGGAGAAGGAAATGGCAATCCACTCCAGTACTATTGCCTGGAAAATCGCATGGACAGAGGAGCCTGGCAGGCTGCAGTCTATGGGGTCGCAGAGCCGGACACGACTGAGCCACTTCACTTCACTTCAAAATGGGAATGTAGATTGCATACATTATATTGAGTGGTTATGAAGATTAAAAAGAAGAATATGCATTTGAATTACTTAAAATTATATTTTGCAGTTATCAATATGATCTATAATCATAAGCTTTTGCTTTTAATTTGGATATTTAAAAATTTCAAATCATGTAGAACTAGATATGTTGATTATCTTGGTTAAAATAAGGTTTTTATTCAATTTACAAAATAGAATTATTTGCAAACACAATTTTCAGAAGTAACTCTGTTGTGAAACACTTTACATATAATTATGTACCCAACTGAAGGATGTGCTATATTTTCCTCATTTCATTTATTCTTCATAGTCAGGGTTTGGTACATATAATTAGCTGTCCAGCACGTACCAATTATGCAACTGCTTATGTGTATTTGCCAGGTGTAGCATAACTTAAATATTAATTCTGTGAATTTGAAGAAATTATTTGAATGATGTAATTTTCTGCTTTTTAGATAATGGGTGTACAATAATTTATGTACTCACTAGTGACTTAAACTTTTAGAATTGTGCATATTTTTTAGTTATCAGAATCATGGTACATTAACTATGTATATCCTCAGTTTCTGACTTTAACATAAATATTCTCAGCTCTTTCATACTCTACTGATGGCAGAATATTCATTAATGTACAGATAAAAAGTGATAAACATACACTCTAGTTCTATTTACTTCTAAGCGTTTAATCACATAATGAGAGATTTTGTAAGATGAAAACATAAGTGAATTAGTAAAACAAGACAATTTCAATAATAGCTAGTCTTGGTAGTGTTATCCTTTTCCCATGGAGAATGGAAGGGGGATGTATTTTTGTTGGGCAGTATCACTAGAGGGAAAACTAACCTGTGAAACTGTCAAGTTCCTCATATTTCATACAAGAGTGGCAAATTAGAGTTATCAGCAGCCCTAGCAATTGGAATAGATTGCATTATAAATCATTGTATCTTTGACAGGCATTTACATCCAGAACTTTCCAAGCATGAGGTGGAACAGTGTTTGTCCACCAACAGTTATTCAATCCAAAAATTCAGTGACGATGTGAACATAGGAACGTACTTCTGTGAAAATTGCTGGACTGTTTCTTCTATTATCTTCCTCCTCCCACACATCTCCTACAGAATCATGAAAATACCTATTAACTCTCATTGAGTCTGCTCTCCTCCCCATTAAACAGCAACTCAATGCATTATCTTTCTCTATTTCTAGAGTTAGGAGGGGGATACAAATCTTTGTTAAAAGGAGGCAGAGAAGTATTGATAGTTCTGGAGCTGACAAAGAAATAACTGATCAATTTTTTTTTTATTCCAAATATGGCACATGACATTTGCAACTATATGTATATTTTATCTATTCTAAAACATTTTGGTTAAATAGTAAATTAATAGTTTTAATAAATTACAATTTTGCATCACATTTAACTTCTGCACAATTGCCTTATCAGTACCGAAGAGATAGCAGTGTCTTTCTCCATGAAAAGAAAACAAATATTGATATTCCTTATATGTGATACAATTTAACCCAAGAAGCAAGTCCTCTCAAGGAATAGTTAACAAAGTTGATGCAACATTTACAAAGTTTACACAAGTGTCTTGTTTTCTCAATAATACTGATATACATGTGGCAACATCTTGGCCTTAAAGTTCTACAAATCTGTTAGTTTGTAAAAAGTGTTATCAATAACAGTAAATTTCAGGACACTTTAAATTACTGTTAGAACTATAGCTATTAATATTGCTTTGAATATT
Organism: Neotragus moschatus; assembly: GCA_006410615.1. Lineage (NCBI taxonomy): Eukaryota > Metazoa > Chordata > Mammalia > Artiodactyla > Bovidae > Neotragus > Neotragus moschatus. The sequence goes on from SJYA01002063.1 coordinate 2,859,553, forward strand.
TCCCCTGAACTTTTGTGATCACTCAGAAGGCAATGGCACCCCACTCCAGTACTCTTGCCTGGCAAATCCCATGGACGGAGGAGCCTGGTAGGCTGCAGTCCATGGGGTCACTAAGAGTTGGGCATGGCTGAGTGACTTCACTTTTACTTTTAACTTTCATGCATTGGAGAAGGAAATGGCAACCCACTCCAGTGTTCTTGCCTGGCGAATCCCAGGGATGGAGGAGCCTAGTGGGCTGCCGTCTCTGGGGTCGCACAGAGTCGGACACGACTGAAGCGACTTAGCAGCAGCAGCTCAGCTCCACTGCTCTCAAACACAAGAATCATTCACATAATAACCTACTTTGTAATAAGGTACATTTTGTACCTGTTGTCTTCTCTTAAGGGTCTGAAATTCTGAAAGAGAGATACTATGCAGTGTTATCCTTTTCCCAAGGAGAATGGAAGAGGGATATATTTTGGTTGGTGGTATCCTCAGAGGGAAAACTAACCTGTAAAGCTGAAGACTGTCAAGTATTTTCCAATTATTCCAGTAGGTTTGAACAGGTGCTTTGCTTCTGCTTTATGCAAAACATATTTGTAATATGTGTGTGTGACAATTTTTTAGCTTTGTTAGATCATCCACGGATGGTTCTGTCTTTATGTAGTTTTGGTAAAACTAAGACTGCTTACATTATATGACAGGACCAAATGCAGTAAATATAATCCTTTACTGTAACTTTATCAACTGGATAAGCCATCAGAAGCTGCTCAAGGTAACTGAGATGTCTGCCTCATAAAGGGAGCTATTCCTAGTTGAACTCCAATTTTGTCTTTAAAAACATTCCATTTCCTATAGAAATACAATCTCTGCTTCCATAGTTACTATAATGAGAAATAGTTAAGAATATTGAATTTTAAAATACTATTCAATATTCTAAATTTATTCACTTTGAAAGTATAGCAATTATCTGAAGCCTTTTAACTGACGTTTTCTGGTTTACCAAAAAATTTTGACACAGCCCTACAATCTCGTCTAGGATTGCTTTTCAGGTAGAGATCTTTTCAAGCTGAACTAAGAACCTTAGTTTGTTCGATATATTTTTTAGGGTTTTAATGCAGAGTGATATTCAGTACAAACTTTAATCAATCTTACCCAAAGAGAAAGCCTCCATTACTGAACTCTAAAATTCATTCTCTGATAGTTTTATGTAAATAAAGGTCTTGCAGATTCCAAGAATAAACCTATGATCTAAATTTACCATAATTATTGAGGCAGTCATATAAAGGTGCATTTTTTTTAAAGACTGCTTGAAAACATACAAACATTCAGGAAGCTATTGTTTTAGGATGCCATTGATTTTGGAAAAGGAGCTCTTATTTTTCCCTGAACACTGGCTGACTATAAACAGAAATCCACTCAATAGAATTGATTTGAAACACAAAAGGCTACATGATTTTCAATATATCCGTGGTACATAAGTGCAGAAGGCTGCGTGATTTTATATTACATGGGTTGAGGATTAGGGATTTGTGTTTTGTTTCTGCTTCAACAATTGCCTGTAAAAAAAGATGATGAATTGTGAGGTGGTTACAGGTTTTAATTTTTTGATTGAATGAGGGATTGTATTTATAGAAGGTCATTCAGCTCCTGTGGGGAAGGTTATTAATATAAGAAATTATGTTCTGAGGTAAACCACCTCAGTCAGACAGTGAAATTCATCATTCAAGACTTGTTTAGGGACATGCAAAATACACTGTAAATTGAGTGTCTCCCTTTCAAAGAGATTAATGCTAAAGTGCAGGAATTTTCAGAAAGTTGTGATAAGAGTCTTGAGGATTAGTGACAATAAAACTACAGTTAATTTTTCCTGTATTTTCCTGGCAATCAAATCCACTTAGATATATTTCCTTCCATTCTTGTTCTGCATATTTTGTTTGAGACACAGGGAAAAATGACTGCATTCCTAACATCACTGAGCAAAAGTGAAAAGTGCACATCTTTAAATATGTGGGTTCATTAAGTCATTATAAGGCAAGCAATAAATAAGTAAATACACATAGTCTTTAGATATCAAGTGTATGTCCTTCTGAATCATAGTCTGCCAGTGATTATACTTGGAACAGTGTAAGGGTCAAAAACAGCATGTTATTTATGTTACTCTAGGAAGCTAACATATTATCAGTTAAACATATTATCAGAATATATTTAAGAAGTCAAATAATTGTTAAAAGCATTGGCCTAGTTTGTTGTTTCAAAAAATGAATACCGTTCTAGTTTTAAAACTTAATATGAAATAATAGGACCATGTTACAAATAATTTAAAATGTTGATATTAATACAACCTGACTTTGGACAGCCCCTCATACTTCTCAAATTCTCTTACACTTACCTATCACATTTAAGCCTCCTAACGACCTACCCTGACAGGCAAGAGGGGGTTATATTATACCCATGGGGACACAACCACTTGCTCGTGATTTTACAGTGATAACAGTGCTTTCTCTACACTGGGATATTCTGAAGACTATGCCTCTCTGCAACATGTGTGAATGAAATAATATTCTGTGATTCTAATTGGCTGTAGCAATATATAGGGTTCTAAGAATTCCCATGTAATATATGGCTCCATAACAGAATTTGAAATTACACCAAATATTTTACTCAAAATAAATAATTAGTCTTAAGAATCTACTGTGTTCTAGAAACTCTGCACAGTAGTAGGACATCAAAAGGAAAATAGACACAAAATACATAATTATTCTACAGATAAATGGATGTTAAGAGTTATCTTTGCTATGGATGTGAAAGGAAAATTATAATGTCTAAGCTAGTGGGTTGATTTTAAGATGTGTGAAGAAATCTTAGATGAAATATCAGCAAACATTTAAAATTGCAGAATGAAGTATTAAAAAACAATTAGTTCTCTTATGGGGCAGTAAATTTAGATGCCATCACTTATAGGTGTATAAGGGATAATGATATGTATAGGATGACATGAAGATTCTCTGAGAAGTAAAAAATGGTTAGAAGCTACCCACGAGTATAGACTTTAAGAATGCCATTATGTAGGATGTTTCCAATGAGAAAAAGAGTCAGGATACTGAAATGAAGAGAGTTGCTGAGGAGAAGAGAGATAACTATTGTGGTCAAAAAGGAAAAGAAATTAGAGGAATGACTTTCCAAAAGTAATTACAGTCAAGTGTTAAGGAAGCTGAGGAGTAATTGAGAAGTAAGAAAATTGAAAACAGTTCAAAAGAATAATCTTTCCTATCTACTTTGCCAACAAAGTTCCCTCTAGTTAAGGCTATGAGAGTTGGACTGTGAAGAAAGCTGAGTGCTGAAGAATCGATGCTTTTGAACTGTGGTGTTGGAGAACACTCGTGAGAGTCCCTTGGACTGCAAGGAGATCCAACCAGTCCATTTTAAAGGAAATCAGTCCTGGGTGTTCTTTGGAAGGAATAATGCTAAAGCTGANTTGCCATTTCCTTCCCCTAGTCTTTAACTTACACCCTGTGACCAACATTTTGTAGAAGTGGTCCTCAGCAAGACCCCACAGCCAAGAAAGGATGCTCATCAAAGCCACTGGGGGACTCTTCAGCCACCCTTCCCCCAGGTCTTAAGAACCAGAGGCAACTGTGATTCCTCACTTCTAAGTCTGCCTCTATCCCCCAAAGGTACCCCAGATCACACCAGAATGAAAGGACTGGGACACGTGGCTCTTCTAAAAGTTATTGGGACTTCCCTGGCAGTCCAGTGGTTACAACTCTTCACTTCCACTGGGGAGCTGAGCTCCTACAAGCTATGTGGCCAAAAAAAAAAAAGGTTATCATATCCTGCTACAGCATGTTTTGGAGAAAAAACAATTAATAATCAAAAATTTACAGAAACCTACATAAGAAACAGACCTCCCTTGCCATAACTGCCTGATACACACACACTCTGGAACTTTACTTCAAAGCAAGAGCCTGGCGTTTTAAATGGCCCTATTCTTCTTTATCACTATAATATATAAAGGAACACATAAAAGTCATATCTAATATAGGTATCTACTCAGAACTAACAGTTGAACACAGAGGTGAGAAAACTTAGGCTGTATTATATGGAAAAAGACACCTATAACATTATACTGTATTGTTATAGTATATAATACTACTTTAAAAAAAAGAGAAAATAAAATATGATCCCTTTTGCTGTTTTCTCTTAATTTATGAAGTCATCTCCTTCTCAATAGTCTAGTGTTCCTATATCAATACTTTGATTAAAACTCCAGAATGATTTCAAGCCTTAGCACACAAATCATCTTAAATACGCCAGATAAACTATTTGATCAATAAGCACAATTCAGGAACATAAAACAGAAAAAAAAAAATTCAGGCTCCATTAATTCAAAACTGGGGATGATGCAAAGTACCCTCCAGCCTTCAGTCTGAATGTTGAACTGTGGCTTGCCAAACAACTGGAAAGGTTAGACATGGGCTGGTTTAGCTATTTAAGACCCTAAAGTATCTTCATAATCTGAGCAGCACTGCCTTGCTCTTTCCATACAGTTGTACTTTATATCATTAAAGCAACAAATAGAAATCAGTCCTATCTGTGTATCAAGCAGGTATACGAAGACCAGCTATAACTCGCGACCAGATGCTAAAAGACCTGCCCTTCGTTTTACACGTATCACGCTTCACTCTTTTCTCCATTTCAAGCTGTTCTTCTCTGTCACTGCCCTCTTTTGCTGCGCATCACCATCTGCACACAGCAAGATCTCAAAAGCTGCTCACCTCTGAATCTCTGGCCTGCTGGTTGCGAACGACGATCAGGTTGTACAGGATCCTGTCGTCGTCTGCTTCTGTGTGGGACACGTCATGAGGCATACTCCACAAATTCTTTTCATCATCCCTCGCCAGCGTGGCTCCAAACGAAGAATATGGGTTGCTACCACTGTGGGATAAGAAAAGGGGGTATAAGGGCTTTGTAATACATATTACATGTAATACATACATCAGGCTTCCCTGGGGGCTCAGTGGTCAAGAATCCACCTGTCAATATAATTGGACTGACAAGTTCAATCTCTGGTCCAGGAGGATATACATGTCACAAAGCAACTAGGCCCAAGAGCCACAACTACGGAGCCTGTGCTCGGCAACAAGAGGAGCCGCACACCACAACTAGAGAGTAGCGCCTGACTTCCACAGCTAGAGAAAAGCTGTGCAGCAACAAAGACCCAACATAATTAACTAAATATATATATACACCACACGTAAGTAACATATAAATTCAAATTATTACATATTGCATAATGTAGTGATAGCTTATGGTGAACAGTGCCCCTGGATTCGTGGTCTCCAAAGGAGAAGATTTAACTCTGGGACCCAAGACAGGTCTCAGTCACTCAGAGCTTTGTGTGCAGAATATTATTTAAAGCGACAGGACAAAGAAAGCTTCTGACACAGACATCAGAAGTGGGTAGAAAGAGTACCCGCCTCACTAGTTCAGTGGGGCCTTATATACTTTTCTGCTAGCTGCTGAGAACAGGAAAAAAAACAAAACAAAACCTCAAGGCTGTGAGAGTTTTGCCCAGACTGTTTCCCATAACATACATCCTAGGATGACATCAGCATCAGATTAGCCAGAAGAAACAGGTTGACTCAGAGCTCAAGGCTGTGAAAGTTTGTGCCCAGATTTTCTCCCATAACATACATCCAAAGCTCAAAAAAAGGCAGGTCCTTGAACAAGAGATACTGCTGCCTATGAGGCCTACTTGTCTAAGGCAAAAGAGTGTGAAAAAGAAAGAACGTTTACCTCTTCCTTAAAAGGGCCTTAGGCTTGGACTTCTTACCAACCTGCCTGTTAACTCTCCTTAATGCTTGCTCCTTGGAAGAAAAGCTATAACCAACCTAGACAGCATATTAAAAAGCAGAGACACTACTTTGCCAACAAAGGTCTGTCTAATCAATGCTATGTTTTTTCCAGTGGTCATGTATGGATGTGAGAGTTGGACCATAAAGAAAGCTGAGTGCCAAAGAATTGATGCTTTTGAACTGTGGTGTTGGAGAAGACTCTTGAGAGTTCCTTGGACTGCAAGATCAAACCAGTCAATCCTAAAGGAAATCAGTCCTGAATATTCATTGGAAGGATTGATGCTGAAGCTCAAGCTCCAATACTTTGGCCACCTGATGTGGAGAACTGACTCATTGGAAAGGACCCTGATGCTGGGAAAAATTGAAGGTAGGAGGAGAAGTGGACAAGAGAGGACGAGGTGGTTGGATGGCATCACTGACTCAATGGACATGAGTTTGAGCAAGCTCCGGGAGTTGGTGATGGACAGGGAAGCCTGGCGTGCTGTAATCCATGGGATGGCAAAGAGTCGGACACGACTGAGTGACTGAACTGAAGTTAACTCTCTGAGTAACATATAACAGTTGTGGTGGGAGGGTTCACCTGTTGTGGAGCACGGGCTCTAGAGCACAGTGGCGTTACTGGTAAAGAACTCGCCAGCCAGTGCAGGAGACTGAGAGATAGGGCTTTGATCCCTGGATCAGGAAGATCCCCTGGAGGAGGGCACAGCAACCCATTCCAGTACTCTTGCCTGGAAAATCCCATGGACAGAGGAGCCTGGTGGGCTGCAGTCCACAGAGTCGCAAAGAGTCAGACACGACTACAGCGACTTAGCATGCACACACAACATATAAATATATATTCCAACCAAAAGAATCTGTACTGTTTTTAATAATGAAGCATAACACAACAGAACAATTAAAAAATCACTTTTAAAACAACAGAGGACAGTTAAAATAGGATACCTGGCAGAGGTGATCTTACCATGTTAAACATGAAATTTATCATGAATACCCTGACAGCTAAGATTAAAAAAAAAAAGGAATTCCAATGAGGAATAGAATTCTCATGTGATTAAAAGAAGCAAACAATTAATATGAAGAGATGAAATTTTTACCGGTTCTGAATTCAAGGAAATAAGAGTGAATTCAAAGTACAATGGTATGTATTAATATTATCTATCAAATTTCTTACAACAAGAAAATTAAGTAATAAACACGCACATCTGAATACTTTCAATAAGCAGTACTGGATGCTGAGTAAGGATTTCAGGAGCCACATGCTGACTCTTGGGTCATGATTTACCCTTTATGATGCAGTATCTATGTTTACGAGGAGCTGAGTGGCAGAGTGTCACACCTAGGACATGCTTATACAAAGACCTGGTTAACTTCTGTGGGACTGGTCAAGTCAGGTCATGCTGGGGTCATCCCCTTCAACTGATGTTAATAATATGTACAAGTCCCTAACTCCACGTTACTCACAGGGCTTATAAAATTGTGAGCAATACAAACATGGTCCATATCCTTGGACCTTGCAGTCTAGGGAGGGACAGAGAGTAATGAATGATCACAGGAAAATATAATTAAAAGCCATGTAAGTGCTACAAAGGGGGAATTCACAGGACTGTGAGAGGCAGTTAAAGTTAGTTAAGTCGCTCAGTCGTGTCCGAATCTTTGCGACTCCATGGACTGTAGCCCACCAGGCTCCTCCGTCCATGGGATTCTCCAGGCAAGAATACTGGAGTGGGTTGCTATTTCCTTCTCCAGGGGATCTTCCTGACCCAGGGATTGAACCCAGGTCTCCTGCATTAGAGGGAGACGCTTTAACCTCTGAGCCACCAGGGAAGCAAATTCCCTGCTGCTGTGAGAGGCAGTAGGGGTAGACACTAGGTAGGCATTGTGAAAAAGGGATTTAAATGAGTTTTAAGCTGAAAGACAAGAAACAGAGTTCCAAAAAAGGAAATGGCATGTTCAAAGGCCCTGGGGTGGACTGAAGCAGGGTGAAGGTAGGAAAAGAAGGGGGATGTTGGCTCGTGAGTGAAAGAGAAGCTGAGGAGACAGTTGGGGCCAGATACTCTTGGCTTTGTAGGCCGTGTTTCCTAACATTCTTTAGAAATGTGGTCTTTATTCCTAGGAGTTAGGTAAGATGCAGACGGACTTTAAGCAGGACTGTAATGTGACATGAACAATATTACACCTTTAAAGATTTTTCTGGCTAACTTATACAAAAAAACTAAGAACGTGGCATCTGATACCATCACTCCATGGCAAATACAGGGGGAAAAGTGGACACAGTGACAGATTCTCTCTTCTTAGGCTCCAAAATCACTGCAGATGGTAACTACAGCCATGAAATTAAAAGACACTTGCTCCTTGGAAGAAAAGCTATGACAAACCTAGACAATATATTAAAAAGCAGAGATATTACTTTGCCAACAAAGGTCAGCATAGTTACAGCTATGGTCTTTCCAGTAGTCATGTATGGATATGAGAGCTGGACCATAAAAAATACTGAGCGCTGAAGAATTGATGCTTTTGAACTGTGGTGTTGGAGAAGACTCTTGAGAGTCCCTTGGACTGCAAGGAGATCCAACCAGTCAATCCTAAAGGAAACCAATCCTGAACATTCACTGGAAGGACTAATGCTGAAGCTGAAGCTCCAGTACTTTGACCACTTTATGTGGAGAGCTGACTCATTGGAAGAGATGCAGATGCTGGGAAAGACTAAAGGCAAAAGGAAAAGGGGGTGGCAGAGGATGAAATGGTTAGATAGCATCCCAACTCAATGGACATGAACATGAGCAAATGCTGGGAGACAGTAGAGGTCAGAGAAGCCTAGCATGCTGCAGTCGATGGGGTTGAAAAGAGTCGGATACAACTCAGCAACTGAACAATGACAACAACAAATACTCAAATTCATAGAGTCAGAAAGTAAGCTGGGGACTTTCCAGGTGGTCCACTGGCTAAGAATCCCAGCTCTCAATTCAGGGGATCCAGGTTCTATCCCTGGTCAGGGAACTAGATCTCAGATGCTGCAACTTAGGCCCAGCCCAGCCCAATAATTTTTTTTTTTTTTAATGAAAGAAAGTCATTGGTAGATGAGAAGAGCCAGGAGTGGGAGGAGGTGGGGAAGGGGAAGGGGTCTTAGTGTTCAATAGGGCAGAGTTTCAGTTTAGGAAGGTGAAAACTCCAGGTGATGGAGGATAGTGAGAGTTGTACAACAATGTGGATGTACTTAGACCCACTGAACTGTACAGTCAGATATAGTTAACAGGAAAGTGAAAGGCGCTTGGTCGTGTTCAACTCGTTGCAGCCCCATGGACTGTAGAGCCCATGGAATTCTCCAGGCAAGAATACTGGAGTGGGTAGCCTGTCTCTTCTCCAGGGGATCTTTCCAACCCAGGGATCAAACCCAGGTCTCCTGCATTGCAGGCAGATTCTTTACCAGCTGAGCCAAGAGGGAAGCTCAAGAACACTGGACTGGGTAGCCTATCCCTTCTCCAGTGGATCTTCCTGACCCAGGAATAGAACCAGGGTCTCATGCATTGCAGGTGGATTCTTTAACCGAGCTATCAGGGAAGACCATGGTTAACACAGTATGCTTTATATTATGTGACTTTTACCACAATTAAAAAAAAAATCTTTCTGGCTACACTGTGGAGAATGCTTCAGAGGGATGAAGAGTGGACCTGAGGGATTCATTAAGATGGAACTGAAGCAATTCAGGTGAGACAGGATAGGTATTACCCTGCATAATCCAGGAGCGGGAGAGAGTAGAAGCTCTCTGGCTTTTCACCTGGACGGTGAGTGATGCCCTTGTCTGAGGCAGAGCCACAGTGCCCCACAGCCACAGGGTGGCCAGCACATCTGCAGGTGGGACAGGAGTGAATGGCGAAGGAGAACAGACAGTGGGTGCCTGATAAGCAGACAGCATCTGGGAAGGAAGGATAAGAGAAACTGACAACTGGGCTGAAGGTCATGTTAAGTCTTAAACCAATGTGAAATATTCAGAAGTTGGCACTAAGGAGATGTTGCAACAGGAAGCAAAGTTTGGGTCTCCAAACTGGTGTTCAGCACAGGAATCCTCCCAGCTAAGGAAGGACTCCAGCACTTGACTGATGAGGTCTGGGTCAGGCTTGGGAGAGCCAACCATGGCCCGCTCATGAAAACTGGGACAGAGGGGATGGGAGCTTGGAGCCAAGGTCTACAGAAGGCTAGCTACCTGAATGTGAAAAGTGCTGAAAAGAGCTGAAAAGTGCTCTTGAAGTCTCTCTAGTTCAGAAGTGCAGGGGCTGAGACTGGATAGAGTGATCAGAACTATGGAGAAGGAGCAACTTTCAGGGAGTCACACACAGCTCAGCCACAAGACTGTCAGAGATGCCGTTTTCCCTTAGCTGTCTTACACTGCAAAAGCTGAACAGAGAGACCCACCACTTGCTCCTTTTAAGAATGATGAGCCAACAAACAGGGAGGCAAATGATGCCTCGTTGCCCATACGAGCTTTACCAGGCATGTCTATCCCATTCATTCATTCATGCATTCACTTACTCAAATGTATACTGCTACTGGGCTGGATGATCTAGGAACTCACAAATAATCAGGGCATTGCCCCTGTTGCTGGTGTGACTATAATGCAAAGAGGCAAGTGAATTTTCTTTTTTAAGTGCAAACAGAAAGTTGTAGGAACACAGAGAGAGAGACACATTATGTGTGATAAGAAGGAAGTTGAAGAAAGGTTACATGGAGTAAATACTAGCCCAGACCTGAGGAGCACACAGCCTTTCTCCAGAGAAGAGAAGAAAAGGGAATGGTATTCCTGACAGAGGGAACACCACCCACAGTGTATGGAAACTGGAAGTGTCCACAGGGTTGGGGAACTCCCAAGTGTTCATGCAGGGCTGACCACACAGGCTCCCAAGGAGGGAAATGGAGAGACAGCAAGAAAAGGACATTTGGGGTCTGCTGGAGTTCAACTTTTGTTCTGAGAACAGTGATAAGTTATCAAAGCGATTTTGAGCCTTGTCAGATCTGAGTCTTATAGCAACAACTCTCGATAAAGAAGGAACAGGGCTTAGGAGGCTGTCACAATCAACGGTCACAGGAGGGAAAGTGTGGCTTTCCTGCCGTGGTCTTTGAGTTCCTAGTGTCGGGGGCCTCGGGGCCACTGTGGGGAAGCGGTGGGGCAGGAGATGGGCAGGGCTGCTCGGCAGAGAGAGGAAGATGCCACAAACCAGCCACAACCAGAACAGCTGGTTCAAACCTGTAATTCATGAGAGTTACAGAGAAGATTCCTCTGGGGCATAGGAAAGGTGGTATTCTATTGCTAAATAAGTCCATGTTTAATTCGAAACATTTTGAGATACTGGTTGAGGCACGAGTGAAGGAGGGCACGGGCTTGAGAAATAGAGGTGGGAACAGCAAGCATGGGTTCCTGCAGCATCAGAGACTCAGTCATGGCTGCCCTATTGACCCCAGATGGGTGACACGGAGGTGGGAGGAGGGGAGTCAGTGCTGACCGCGTGAGGGTGATGCCTTTACGGAGGACTGGAGGAGCCACGGCTGACCTGCACACCTGCAGGACACACAGAGAGCACTCGGGATCTGGGCTTAGGACCAAGAACAGGGCAGGAGACCTAGATGGGGGAGAAACGCTCACACATCTCCACCACTGCAGAAGCCAGGGGACCAGAGGAAGCATCTGGGAACAAGGAGGAAGGAAAGCGAGGGAAGGAAGGAGGACCTCAGAGGAACGGAAAAGGAGGCTACAGAGAGCAGGAGAGCCCAGGGAGCGAGAACGCTGGGCAAGGAGGAATTCTCCAGAGCAGGCGGCACCAGACAGCGTCAGAGCATGAAGAGCACGAACTCCAACGTCTTTATGCCTAAACAATTTTGCGGCCAGTAAAACCACACAGCATTTTTTTACCCCAGGCCCTCCACACTCTATCCCTTCCTCTGTACAACCATCTGAGGTCTCAGTGGGGCAGGTGACAGTGACACTATCCCACTTGGCAGATGGGGACGAGACTCCACAGTTGTTTAACTTCTCCCGGGACAGGATGGTCCCCACCCTCCAGCACAAGGTCCCTGATGGGGCATCTCTAAGCAGCCCCAGTCACAGAGTTCATGGAGTGGTCCAAGTGCTGTGAGGGGATGGGTCCTCAAACACAGCGGCCCAGATACTGACTCCAGGTGTGAAGTGGTTCCCAACTTCCCTGGGAAGCAAATTCCTCTGGGACTTCTCCTCAAGGCATCCAAACCCCGAGGGCACAGTTTTCACCAGGACAGTACACATCCCTCTCAGATCCTGAAACCTAAGTTATGTTGCAGAAACTCTGTCTTTCATTTTTCCCCAAATCTGTTTCATTCGTTTGTCTCAACAAGTTGATAGGTTCCACTGCTCTAAGGTAGGGATGAAAAGTGAAAGTGTTTGTTGCTGGGTCGCGTCCAACTCTTTGCAAACTATGGACTGTAGCCCGCCAAGCTCCTCTGTCCGTGGGATTTCCCAGGCAAGAATACTGGAGCAGGTTGCCATAAGTTCCTTCTCCAGGGGATCTTCCCGACCCAGAGATCAAACCTAGGTCTCCCACATTGCAGGCAGATTCTTCACCATCTGAGTCACCAGGATGTACTCAGTATTTCCTCACAACCCACATCACCTGGTGGGGGCGGGCACAGAGAAGCTGCTTTACAAGTACTTTGAAAAGTTACAGAGCTGTGACCCCAAAGTATGAAAGGAAATCCCAGACATAACTCATTACAAGTTCCCTAATGCAGGAGGTTTAGACAGCCAGTATCCACTTGAGTGGGTGTCTGCTCAGTTGCTCTCTGTGACCCCATGGACTCTAGCTCACAGGGCTCCTCTGTCAAATGGAATTTTCCAGACAAGAATACTGGAGTGGGTTGCCATTCCCTTCTCCAGGGGATCTTCCTGATCCAGGGATCAAACTTGAGTCTCTCGTGTCTGCTCTAGCAGGCAGATTCTTTACCACTGTGCCACCTGGGAAGGTGACAAACAGCATCTGACCTTGAATAATCTAGCCACTTTGGGCTTCATAAGCCACAATTTCTTGGCTTGTTTTGAGAAGATTATGACAGATGCCTTCTTGGCCAGTCGCTCATTGTTGTTTAGGAGCTAAGTCATGTTCGTCTCTTTGCAACCCCAGGAACTGCAGCCTGCCAGGCTCCTCTGTCCATGGGATTTCCCAGACAAGAATACTGGAGCAGGCTGCCATTTTAGTCTCCAGGGAATCTTCCCAACTCAGGGATCAAATTCACATCCCCTGTATTGTCAGGTGGATTCTTTACCACCCAGCCACCAGGGAAGCCTGCTGGCCAGTCAGTTCTACCCTTTCACAATCAGTTAATATTTCTCCGTCTTCTCTCTCTTCTCCCCATCCCACAAGCGTGCGCACACACACACACACACACACACACACACACACACACACACACATGACTCCAGCCAACATCTAAGAGTACCACCCATCCTTAACCTAAAGTCCTGAAGGCAGCTGGGTAGGAAGGTCAACACTGGCCTATTAGGATGTCTCCAGACAGGCAGTGCCCCCCCAGCATCCCCTAATTAGGAGCAGTGCTCCCCTGACAACCCCTGAGTCTCAGACTCTGCCTGCCTAGTCACTGATCCTCTCCCCAGGGGACAATATAAAACAGGGGAGAGAACCAAGGGCTTCTGCCCCAGGGTGAGCAACGACTTCCATCCTAGTGATGCTCTCAAGCTCGGGATCTCGGTGGCTGTCCTCTGCAGAGCAGCCCCCTACTCCGCTTGGCTGCCTCCCTCACCTGGATCTTGCTTCCAACACCTTCTTCTTATCTATTCAAGTTACAAACCTGGTTTCTTTGAAGGCCTAGAGAGGTGGGGCACACCACTAAAGAAATCATTAAGTTAATAATTTCACCAAAACACCAATCAAGGTAAAAGTGAACGAGGGCTTGAATTCTTAGAGAAGGACCTGTCAGATCAGCCTGGTTCCCAAGATCCCTGCTCCACATTCCTTTCATCCTGCTCCATCACCCGGGCAAGGCAGCATCTGCTTTGTTTTAAAACTTTGAACCCTTAGGGTGGAGAGTCCAGAGCGAAGAAAAACCTAAAGCGAACAACTAAAGCAGCAGCTTGGGAACCTCTGTGCACTCAAGCCTGTAAAGCACTGTGGGACCTTTGTGTAAAGAGAACTCCGTGCAAAGGCCCTGGGGTCTGAGACAGAGCCCAGGAGGACAGACAGCAGGGAGAAGAGGGCACTGAATCGGAGCTTCACTCTCGCTCCCTCCCTCCTCTGTGAAATGATCTCTAAAGGTTCTGAGGAAAGTGAGAGGGGCCGTTTCGCCCCTGGCTGCCATCTGCTGATGATAAATATTTTATGAACTTCAGGCATCTGAGAGGTGACTCTGAAGTTACACACGAAGTGAAGCAAAGGCTGCTTTTTTCTCCCAGAAGGCAAGATGAGCTAAGTTCCAGCATCTATCCCCAACCCCACCTAGCGTGTGAGGCCAAACCTCTCGGGATTCTTTTCTTCCAATACCAATAGGGCTAAGGGAGACTCCAGGCTTAGAAACATCAGTATTAATCCAATGTTTGAACATGATTGAACCCCAAGTCTAAACATTGTCCCAAGGATTCTGGCGCCTTTCTCAGTGTTTAAACACCTGGTCTCATGACATCCTTCAACAGCAGAGGTATCTACCTTCTCAGTATGTGAGAAGAAAGCTGGGGCTGCTTTTCTGGGCCCCGCTTGTCTCTGATGGGCTCTCACCCTTCATGCCTTCCCATCCCAAGGCTGGAACAGTCTCACATCATCACGGGCTTCATTCACTGCTTTAAGTGCTTTGAAGGCCTGAAGATGCTTCTGGCAAGAAGTCTGTGAAGAAGGCAGGGGAGGCAGGATTTTTCTGTCTCCCAGATAAGGAAACACTGGGGCGCGGGAAGGTTAGACTCAGCCCTTGGTCTCTGTCTTGTTACACTAACTCCTGGTCTCACGGCTTTAAATGCCATCTTCTTGAGGAAGATTCTCAAACCTGTAACTAATCCCCAGCTCAGACCACGCTCTCCAGTCCCAGACTCCTGCATGGCCTGCCTTCTTCCCTTCTCCGTGAGGATGCCTGGTCCACAGGTCAAGTTCAACATGGTGCACCAAGCCCCCCACCTTCCCTCCAAACCTCCCCAGCAACAGTTTCCCCACCTAGAAGGTGGGAAACCTATCCTTCCTCAGGCCCCAAACCTTCAAGTCATCCTTGGTTCTCTCATCCCCAACATCTAATCCAACAAACCCTATTGACCACACATTAAACAAATGCCCATCTCTGCCAGTACCACTCCCCAGGTCAAGGAACCTCTGTCTTACAAAAGCATCCCTGCAATTTTTTTTCCCACTGATTACCTTTTTCCAGGTCTGGAAGATCCCACGGAGAAGGGAATGGCTACCCATTCCAGTATTCTTGCCTGGGAAATCCCATGGACAAGAGAAGTCTGGAGGGCTACAGACCACGGGCTCGCAAGGAGTCAGTCGGACACGACTGAGCAACTAACATTTTCTTCCACTTTCACCTTTTTCAACCACTGCCTCTACCAATGCTCCTCTTAACACAATTAAAGTGATCTTTTCAGTATGTCAATCAATTCCTGTCACCCCTTCCTCACAACCCTCCAGGGGCTCCCATCTGACATAGAATATAAGCCCAGGTCACATCGTGGTCCATAATCCCCACATGACATGCCAGCCACTCTGGTCTCTTTGCTGTTCCCTGAACCCACCAGTCACGCGGCCATCTCCAGGCCCTTGCACCGGGTGATTCTCCTACCTATGAGAGTGCTCCCTCCCCACCCCCACCCCTATATCCACATGCCTCGCTCCCTCCCCTCCATCATATCACTGTTTAAATATCCCCTCTTCAGTGAGGCTTACTCTGACCAATCTATTTAAAATTCCATGCGTGCTCTCCTGCCCCGACTCTACCTCCATATTCATGGGGTCTATATCCCTGGGTTGGGGGAGGGGCAGAGTAGATGGTGCTTTCTGAAATCAACTCCCTACAGATACCTAGCGATGACTGTATTTGTTTACCATTTGATTTATTTATCAATACTATGTTTACTATTTGTTGTGCTTCCCTAAAACCATAATGAAAGCCTGCTGAGGATAGGATCTGTATCTCTTTTGCTCAGTAATGTATGTGGAGTGCTCAGAACAGGACCTAACACATAAAGGATGCGCAATTTGTTGAATGAATGAATTGTGACTTCCCATCGTCACAGGGCTCTGAATGGCAGAAACGAGGCTGGAATCCCACTCTCCGGACTCACAGACAAGCTCTTAACATCTTTCAGCTGTTTAAATTCATGAAGGTGGGACTCAGAGTCTTCCAGAGGAAGCAGACAGTAAGCATATATATTCATGTCTAGTGGTGATCAGCCTCTGAAGGAATAAGGGTCAGAGTGAGGGTGAAAAGTACTGTTTGAAAGAGGGTGGTCAGGGAAGATCTTTCTGATAAAATAACTTTAAGTAGAGACCTGAATCGAGGGAGGGCGTCTCCCGGGTAAGTGAAGAAAGGATATGCTAGGTAGGGAGGGCACTAAGAGTGTATCTGAGGACCCAGGAGGAGGCCAATGTGGCTGAAGAATGAACAATTTGCCCTTTTGTGTTGACTTTAAAATCTACACCATGCGTAATAGCCCCAAACTCGAAACCACCCAAAAGTCCACCAACAGAAGAATGGGTGAACCAAAGGGAATACACCATAAAATCCACTAACAGAAGAATGGATGAATCAGTGAGAATACACCATCAAGCAGTGAGAACCACCCACTGCATGCCCCAGCTTGGACCAAGCTCACAAAGTCAAGAACACACACAGTTTGAGCCTACGTATGTAAAGTTTAAATGCAGGCAAAACTAAAGTCCATTTTTAAGGTGCATACATAGGCAGAAAAGCTATCAAGAAAAGCAAGGAAATGACCATCACAAAAGTCTAGATGTAATCAGGTGTGGGGGTGGTGTGGGTTGCCCACAGCTATCTCTTGCCTTGGCCAGTGATTATAGGAGTATCTATCTTGCAGTCATTCTTTTTTTAAAAAAAGTTTTTTTTTTCCATGTGGACCATTTTAAAAGTCATTATTGAATTTGTTTCAATATTGCTTCTTTTTTATGTTTCTGTTTTTTGGCCACCAGGCATGTGGGATCTTAGCTCCCCAACTAGGGACTGAACCTGCACCTCCCCCCACACTGGAAGGCAAAGTCTTAAGCAAGGGACCACCAGGGAAGTCACTGTAGTTGTGTTTTACACTGTATATGTGCTTGTATGTTTTCAGTCTTTCAAATACAAACACAAGATTTTAAAAGTTAAGAAAAAAATAATGAGAGACAGTACAGCAAACTCTTAACTCCCTTCCAGGCAGTACAGGGGTTCTTTAGATATATACAGTCTCACCAAAATTATTTTCTAAAAAATAAAAGATACCAAAGAACAGAGTGCAAGGCCTATTATTGGTTGCAAAACAAACGTATACTGTTGTTCAGTCGCTCAGTTGTGTCCAACTCTTCACAACCCCATGGACTGCACCATGCCAGACTTCTCTGTCCTTCACTATCTCCCAGACCTTGCTCAAACTCATGGCCATCCAGTCAGTGATGCCATCCATCCATCTCATCCTCTGTCAACCCGTTCTCCTCCTGCCTTCAATCTTTCCCAGCATGAGGGTCTTTTCCAATGAGTCAGTTCTTCGTATCAGGTGGTCACTGTATTGGAGTTTCAGCTTTAGCATCATTCCTTCCAATGACTATTCAGGACTGATTTCCTTTAGGATTGACTGGTTGGATCTCCTTGCAGTCCAAGGGACTCTCAAGAGTCTTCTCTAACACCACAGTTAAAAAGCATTGATTCTTCGGCCCTCAGCTTTCTTTATAGTCCATAGTCTCACATCCATACATGACTACTGGAAAAACCATAGCTTTGACTAGACAGATCTTTGTCTGCAAAGTAATGACTCTGCTTTTCAATATGCTGTCTAGGTTGGTCATAGCTTCCAAGGAGCAAACGTCTTTTAATTTCATGGCTGCAGTCACCATCTGCCATCAGCTATAAGTATACATATAACCCTCCCTCTGGGACCTCCCTCCCATGCTCTCCCCATCCCACCCCCTAGGTCATCACAGAGCAACAAGCTGAGCTCCCTATGCTATATAACAGTTCCCATTAGCTGTCTACTTTACACACGGCAGTGTGTACATGTCATCCCCAATCTCCCAAATGATGCCACCCTCCCCTTCTCCCACTGTGTCCATACATCTCCTTACTATGTCTACGTCTCTATTCCTACTCTGCAAATAGATTCATCTGTTCTATTTTTCTAGATTCTACATATATGCCTTAATATACAGCTATCGAGTTTGTGGCAACCTGTTGCAGCAGTCCTGGAACCTAATAACAGGTACTCCACTGTTTCTTTTAATTAGCAACATGAAATCTTGGGTCAAAATGTCATTCGCTGTTTTACAGACAAATAAACAACGATCCAGCCATTCCAAAGTGATCCATTTGCACCATCGTCCTGTCCTCAGCGCATATGGATATTCTGCTGTCATTGTGATCATTACTTACACTACTTGAGAAAAACAGTGTGGAGAAGAATGACTTTCAGAACTTCATACTTTACAGAGATGATGGACAAGATGAACATTACATGATTCATTCCTAAACCTGGGATGAAGGCAAGGAAATAATGAAACCTTTGGCTTTTTTTATCACAGAAGCCTGGTGTCAAGCCCACATCAGGCCATGGATCATTTCTCCAAGCCTAGACTTGTTCTAAGCTTCCTGCTGTTAGAAATGCCTACTCACATGTTTGCTGGTGAAGCTGACCTTGGCAGCTGGATCACAGTCATGATTCACACATTATGGTGGCTCTGATGGTAAAGCATCTGTGTACAATGCGGGAGACCTGGGTTCAATCCCTGGGTCAGGAAGATTCCCTGGAGAGGCACATGGCAACCCACTCCAGTACTCTTGCCTGGAAAATTCCATGGACAGAGGAGCTTGGTGCAGGCTACTGTCCATGGGGTCGCAAAGAGTCGGGCATGACTGAGCAATTTCACTTCACTTCATAGATCATAGGCCTTCAGGCTCCTTCCCAGGACTACACACAACCTTGCTGCCCCTGTATTCCACGTCAAACAGAATTTCAGCTGACATAAGGCCACAGAAAGAAGACAGTCTGCATCAAGCCTGGAACAGCTCTTCAAGGCTGCACCTTAAAGTCAGATGCCTTCCCTGGACAGAAGAAACTAAGGTTCAAGGAAGTTACAAGACTTCCCCAAAGTCCCACAGACAACTAATAGTTGGGACAAGGACTCAGGTTTCTTAACTTCCCCTGGGCTTGGCTCTCAAGGTCAGGTTGCCCCTGCATTCAGGTAGAGGAATTATAACTAAGGAAAGACATAGAAGAAAGGTGAAGAGGAGAAAAGAATGACAATGGGCAGGAGCTAAAGCTAGTGACATCTACCAGTTAAATTTGGAAACTGTTTGGTAGCTTTCTGAATTTCCTGCAATGCAAGGAATAAACTCTGAAGTCAAACAGACATAGATTCAAATTCTGACTCTCCAACTTACCAGCTGTGACTGTGAACTAATTATTTGAACACTCTAAGCCCTGAGTTCCTCACTTATAAAATGGGGAATAAATAACACCTATTTTATCTGGTCACTATTGCTGTTCAGTGGCTGTCGTGTCTGATTCTTTGGGACCTCATTTAACTAACTAACTGCAGCACACCAGGCTTCCCTGTCCATTATCTCCCAGAGGTTGCTCAAACTCATGTCCACTGAGTCAGAGATGCCACCCAACCATCCCACCCTCTGTCGTCCCCTTCTCCTCCTGCCTTCAATCTTTCCCAACATCAGGGTCTTTTCCAATGAGTCAGCTCTCCACATCAGGTGGCCAAAGTATTGGAGCTTCTGCTTCAACAGCAGGACTTCCAATGAATATTCAGGGTTGATTTCAATCTTTAGGACTGACTGGTTTGATCTCTTCTGCTGTTCAAAGGACTCTCAAGAGTCTTGTCCAGCACCACAGTTCAAAAGCATCAATTCTTCAGTGTTCAGCCTTCTTTGTGGTCCAGCTCTCACATCCACAGATGATTACTGGGAAACCAGCAGGATTAGATGGATCACAGGCACAGAGACAAGAGAAAGCGAAATCAGAGGCCAGAGAATGAGGAAATGGGAAATCAGGCCCGGATGGTCACCACAGGGCCCTCTGTGTACACCAAGAAAAGAACAGCAGCTTTCTTTCTCTGTAACTTTCAAGGGAAGAGTTTTCCTGTAATCATGCAGGGGAAGGAACCAGATCTCATGATAAGTGGGAGGTGAAGGAGGAGGTGGGGGTACAATTGACTGCACTTTAAAGACATCTGCGCCCGACACAAGGGAAAGCAGAGGATGCCAGCTAAAGAAAACAGCAACATGGGGATGAATTTATTGTCAGGGGAGGCCCCAGCATACTTCGAGAGAAAGGGCAAAGAAAGAGCTCATGGGAAAATATACATGCAAGCCAGACAACTGACAGCCATTCCCTTTAGGTACAAAATTCCAGAAAAAGCAAACAAGGCAAAATCAAAACACAGGGACTTTCCTGGTGGTCCAGTGGTTAAAAATTTGCCTTGTAACGTGGGAGACACCAGTTGGGTTCCTGGTCAGGGAACTGGAATCCCACATGCTGCGGGGCAGCAAAACCCACGCACTGCCACAACTCCCAAGTCTGTGTGCCACAACTAAGGCAACGCAGCCAAATAAATCAATAAATACTTCTAAAAAACCACAAGTGGCAATGTCAGATTGGCATAGGAGCTGAGATTAAAAACTAGTTTTGCTGAACTAATGAGGTTCCCTGGTCTGTTTTGGAAAAGGACTGCAGATGACCACGCACACAAATGACAAACAAATGACAAACGTCTTCCTTTCGACCATATCTCTTCCAGCACTATTGCCTTGGGGGGTGAATTAAAGCTGGATAACCACTGCTTTATGATGGAATAAAGGATTCAGTTGAGGGCAGGCAATGTCTGTATAAAATCTTTTTTTGTAAATGAAAAAAAAAATGACATGAAGAATGAAGTTCTTAATAAAATAAAAATTAAGACCATCTGGCCATATGACTTCACCATGTCAAGATTTCAAACCAGTCACTTTGGAAAACAGCCTGGGAGCAACTCAGAAAGTTAAAATGTACAATTTACTATGTGACCTAGCAATTCCACTTCTAGGTATATACCCAAGAAAATAAAAAACATATGTCCACACAAATTTGTACACTAATGTTCACAGAATCATTATTTTAAAAGCCAAAAAGTGGAAATCACCCAAATATCTATCAATTGATAAGTAAAATGTAAAACATCTATACACTGGAATATTATCCAATGATAAAAAGTTAAGTGCTGATAAACCTACAACATAGATGAAACTTGAAAACATTATGCTAAGTGAAAGTTAAGATGCAAAAGGCCACATATTGAAGGATTCCGTTCATACAAAATGTCCAGAAGTAAATCTCTAAAGGCAAAAAGTAGATTAGTGGTTGACTGTGGGCCTGGGGGATGGCAGGGAGTGGGCAGGGAAGGGAAGGCAGCAAGTGACTGTCAGTGAGTATAGTGCTTCTTTTTGGAGTGATGAAAAATGTCCGGAGTTAAGAGTGTTGATGACTGCACAGCTCTGTGAATGTATTAAAAAGCACTGAATTTTTAAAGATTTCAATCTAGATCTTCTAATGATTTGGGCAGGAAAGAACATGCAGGTATCTACACACTGCATCCCTCTGAGGTACACACTACTATGATTCCCATTATACAGGTGAGGCAACTAAAGCACAAAAAGCTTCATAACTTGTGCCAGGTCACCCAGGCTGGAATTTAATCCCAGGCAATCTGGCTCACGAGCACTATGCTATTCTGCCCCAACTGACTCAAAAGTCTTAAAATTACTTGCAAATTCACTGACTGACAATGTAAACCAAGGCAGGAGAGAGTTGAGACTTTTTAAAACAACCAAAATATTATCTTAAATAGCAATTCCCAATAGAATATTGGAAAGACCCAAGGCTCTGAGAATGAGACCAAGCTGAAGGCTGTTATTTCATGTTACTATGAATATTGACAAATTGAGGGTATATCCAAGCCTGAAATTCCAGATTGCTATCCACTATTTTAAGACTAGGGGTAGGTTACTGGGTTTCTCCCTGCCCACAACAATCTCATAATCGAAGTGAGAATACCATTGCAGGAGCAAACAAAAACATTGTGTATGGTGTGTATATTATACATAGAAAACAAACAGGACATACATGTTTACGTACATATGTGCTCACTAAACCATGAGGAGCAGATAGCAAGTTCTAAACCCTAGCGAGGAGAGAAAGATGAATAAGAACAAAAAAAATCAAAGAAGACTGACTGACTGAGGAAGACTTGAAAACTAGCATTTAAGAAGGGGCAGAAAGAATAAAGGTCACCACTTGAAACAAGCTTGGAATAAGAAGCTTAGATTGTTCCTAGAGCAGTAACGATGCCTGTCTGATTAAATCAAAGAGTGCCCGGTGTGAAATATACCGGAAAACAGGAGTGGACAGGAGGGAAGGGGTTATGTAAGATCTCAAAAGTCAAGAGGAGTGTTTGGACTTGATAGAGTAAGAAAAGGTAAATCGTGTTTTGAAAAAGTTGTGAAAGCTTCATCATATTAGTTGCATATTTCATAAGAAACACTGGCTTCCACATTTTTGCCTAGAAAACCCTAGAATTTTGCCTCATCTACTATTTCCTAATTTCATTTTAAATATTTTGTGTCTACCCTACCTACCTCCAAGTCATTCCGAAATGAAACCTTGACTTCAGCAGTCAAGATATAAAATAATTGCTTACAATCACAGCCCTGAACAAAGCCGTGTTGTATGGTCTCTTCACAAAGGCACTTAGCACATTACTAACATGCATNCTGTTTGGTAGCTTTCTGAATTTCCTGCAATGCAAGGAATAAACTCTGAAGTCAAACAGACATAGATTCAAATTCTGACTCTCCAACTTACCAGCTGTGACTGTGAACTAATTATTTGAACACTCTAAGCCCTGAGTTCCTCACTTATAAAATGGGGAATAAATAACACCTATTTTATCTGGTCACTATTGCTGTTCAGTGGCTGTCGTGTCTGATTCTTTGGGACCTCATTTAACTAACTAACTGCAGCACACCAGGCTTCCCTGTCCATTATCTCCCAGAGGTTGCTCAAACTCATGTCCACTGAGTCAGAGATGCCACCCAACCATCCCACCCTCTGTCGTCCCCTTCTCCTCCTGCCTTCAATCTTTCCCAACATCAGGGTCTTTTCCAATGAGTCAGCTCTCCACATCAGGTGGCCAAAGTATTGGAGCTTCTGCTTCAACAGCAGGACTTCCAATGAATATTCAGGGTTGATTTCAATCTTTAGGACTGACTGGTTTGATCTCTTCTGCTGTTCAAAGGACTCTCAAGAGTCTTGTCCAGCACCACAGTTCAAAAGCATCAATTCTTCAGTGTTCAGCCTTCTTTGTGGTCCAGCTCTCACATCCACAGATGATTACTGGGAAACCAGCAGGATTAGATGGATCACAGGCACAGAGACAAGAGAAAGCGAAATCAGAGGCCAGAGAATGAGGAAATGGGAAATCAGGCCCGGATGGTCACCACAGGGCCCTCTGTGTACACCAAGAAAAGAACAGCAGCTTTCTTTCTCTGTAACTTTCAAGGGAAGAGTTTTCCTGTAATCATGCAGGGGAAGGAACCAGATCTCATGATAAGTGGGAGGTGAAGGAGGAGGTGGGGGTACAATTGACTGCACTTTAAAGACATCTGCGCCCGACACAAGGGAAAGCAGAGGATGCCAGCTAAAGAAAACAGCAACATGGGGATGAATTTATTGTCAGGGGAGGCCCCAGCATACTTCGAGAGAAAGGGCAAAGAAAGAGCTCATGGGAAAATATACATGCAAGCCAGACAACTGACAGCCATTCCCTTTAGGTACAAAATTCCAGAAAAAGCAAACAAGGCAAAATCAAAACACAGGGACTTTCCTGGTGGTCCAGTGGTTAAAAATTTGCCTTGTAACGTGGGAGACACCAGTTGGGTTCCTGGTCAGGGAACTGGAATCCCACATGCTGCGGGGCAGCAAAACCCACGCACTGCCACAACTCCCAAGTCTGTGTGCCACAACTAAGGCAACGCAGCCAAATAAATCAATAAATACTTCTAAAAAACCACAAGTGGCAATGTCAGATTGGCATAGGAGCTGAGATTAAAAACTAGTTTTGCTGAACTAATGAGGTTCCCTGGTCTGTTTTGGAAAAGGACTGCAGATGACCACGCACACAAATGACAAACAAATGACAAACGTCTTCCTTTCGACCATATCTCTTCCAGCACTATTGCCTTGGGGGGTGAATTAAAGCTGGATAACCACTGCTTTATGATGGAATAAAGGATTCAGTTGAGGGCAGGCAATGTCTGTATAAAATCTTTTTTTGTAAATGAAAAAAAAAATGACATGAAGAATGAAGTTCTTAATAAAATAAAAATTAAGACCATCTGGCCATATGACTTCACCATGTCAAGATTTCAAACCAGTCACTTTGGAAAACAGCCTGGGAGCAACTCAGAAAGTTAAAATGTACAATTTACTATGTGACCTAGCAATTCCACTTCTAGGTATATACCCAAGAAAATAAAAAACATATGTCCACACAAATTTGTACACTAATGTTCACAGAATCATTATTTTAAAAGCCAAAAAGTGGAAATCACCCAAATATCTATCAATTGATAAGTAAAATGTAAAACATCTATACACTGGAATATTATCCAATGATAAAAAGTTAAGTGCTGATAAACCTACAACATAGATGAAACTTGAAAACATTATGCTAAGTGAAAGTTAAGATGCAAAAGGCCACATATTGAAGGATTCCGTTCATACAAAATGTCCAGAAGTAAATCTCTAAAGGCAAAAAGTAGATTAGTGGTTGACTGTGGGCCTGGGGGATGGCAGGGAGTGGGCAGGGAAGGGAAGGCAGCAAGTGACTGTCAGTGAGTATAGTGCTTCTTTTTGGAGTGATGAAAAATGTCCGGAGTTAAGAGTGTTGATGACTGCACAGCTCTGTGAATGTATTAAAAAGCACTGAATTTTTAAAGATTTCAATCTAGATCTTCTAATGATTTGGGCAGGAAAGAACATGCAGGTATCTACACACTGCATCCCTCTGAGGTACACACTACTATGATTCCCATTATACAGGTGAGGCAACTAAAGCACAAAAAGCTTCATAACTTGTGCCAGGTCACCCAGGCTGGAATTTAATCCCAGGCAATCTGGCTCACGAGCACTATGCTATTCTGCCCCAACTGACTCAAAAGTCTTAAAATTACTTGCAAATTCACTGACTGACAATGTAAACCAAGGCAGGAGAGAGTTGAGACTTTTTAAAACAACCAAAATATTATCTTAAATAGCAATTCCCAATAGAATATTGGAAAGACCCAAGGCTCTGAGAATGAGACCAAGCTGAAGGCTGTTATTTCATGTTACTATGAATATTGACAAATTGAGGGTATATCCAAGCCTGAAATTCCAGATTGCTATCCACTATTTTAAGACTAGGGGTAGGTTACTGGGTTTCTCCCTGCCCACAACAATCTCATAATCGAAGTGAGAATACCATTGCAGGAGCAAACAAAAACATTGTGTATGGTGTGTATATTATACATAGAAAACAAACAGGACATACATGTTTACGTACATATGTGCTCACTAAACCATGAGGAGCAGATAGCAAGTTCTAAACCCTAGCGAGGAGAGAAAGATGAATAAGAACAAAAAAAATCAAAGAAGACTGACTGACTGAGGAAGACTTGAAAACTAGCATTTAAGAAGGGGCAGAAAGAATAAAGGTCACCACTTGAAACAAGCTTGGAATAAGAAGCTTAGATTGTTCCTAGAGCAGTAACGATGCCTGTCTGATTAAATCAAAGAGTGCCCGGTGTGAAATATACCGGAAAACAGGAGTGGACAGGAGGGAAGGGGTTATGTAAGATCTCAAAAGTCAAGAGGAGTGTTTGGACTTGATAGAGTAAGAAAAGGTAAATCGTGTTTTGAAAAAGTTGTGAAAGCTTCATCATATTAGTTGCATATTTCATAAGAAACACTGGCTTCCACATTTTTGCCTAGAAAACCCTAGAATTTTGCCTCATCTACTATTTCCTAATTTCATTTTAAATATTTTGTGTCTACCCTACCTACCTCCAAGTCATTCCGAAATGAAACCTTGACTTCAGCAGTCAAGATATAAAATAATTGCTTACAATCACAGCCCTGAACAAAGCCGTGTTGTATGGTCTCTTCACAAAGGCACTTAGCACATTACTAACATGCATTAATTTCCTCACACTTAATAGCTTAATCTGTCATGAATCAACGTTCCAGTGTCCCTTGAGAAAAATATGTACTTTTTTACATGTGAAAAATATTCCCTTGCTCTCCGTCACTGTAAATGTCTTCTCTTCCTAATAAAATTGAATGATAAGGTATCCAAGTTTTTTCCTGGGTGAAAGAAATTTACAGTCGCCCATTTCACTGAAATATGACTGAAACAGACAATCATAGTTGTATTTAATAGGACCCCTGTGCAAACTTCTCTCCAGTAGTTCTCTGCCGGGGAACTGCACCCGAGCTCTTGCTGTTTCCCACACGCATCTTCTTGGGTCTCAGGCGCCTCCAAGGATTTGTGCATTCTGGCAAAAACTTAACCCAAGGAACAACCCCCAAGGAGCAGGATCTTCTTTAAGGAACCAAGGGGCTTAGTCGGTGCCTCCGTGTGAGCTTACAACAAGCGCACCTCCCCAGCTCAGAGGAGCATACGGGTACCCCGAGTCCGTGGTGCCCGGCGGCGGCCAGGGAACCCTAGATTACTGCCGGGGCGCGCGCACCCACCTGACCAGAGGCTCCTTCTCCGGCACGGCGGGCTCCTCCAGGCACTTGCAGGGGCAGCAGCAGCACGCGGTCCTCAGCCAGTCCCTCAGCCAGTCCCTCATCCCCATGGAGAGCGAGGTGCCCCGCTGGGGCCGGACGACTTAGGGGGAGCCGCGGCGGCGAGCGAGCGCGGCTGGAGCACGGCCACCCGACCGGCGTCCAGGTGCGGGGACAGTGGCGGCCAGGGCGTCGCGGGCCGGTCCGTGCGCATCCCGCCGCGGCCGGCGACGCGGGCGAGGCGGGAGGCGCCTCCACTGCCCGGAGCGGCGGAGCCGCGCGCTTTCCTCCACTTGGGTTTTGTTTGGGGCGCGGGTTTCGGTGGGGCTTTTCTTCTCGCTCTTTAACTCCCCGGGCGCAAATTGGGGCGCATGCGTCCCGGAGACGCTCCGCTGCTGCCCTCTAAGGAGGAAGCCGGGACTCCAGCCGCCAGATGGCAGAATCCGAGGGCGCAGCTGGGGATGGGGCTGGGGTAAGGAGGAGCCCGCCCCCGAGACACAGAGCACGAGGTGGGGCTGGATCTATTCATACGTTTTATTGGCTTCACTCCCCGAGGAAATAAAAGGTCCTCCTTCCCACCCCCACCCGTTGCCTTCAAAGCAGAGATTAGGGCATATTTTTAGCGTGTCAGCGCCACACAGGGTAAAAGTTAGCAAAAATGGATTCATCCATTATAGAAGTGAGCTTTTTAAGTACTACGTTCACAACGAGTTTTAAAAAATTGTTTTCAAGTCTCCCAGCCCTTGAATAATTTTCTCAAAAAAAGGCAACCCCTGTCATTGGCTTTTTGACTTCCCCAGTGGCTCGGTGGTAAAGAATCCGCCTGCCAGTGCAGGAGAGGCTGGAGAGGCAGGTTGGCTTCCTGAGTCAGGAAGATTCCCTGGAGGGAGAAATGGCAACCCACTCCAGGATTCTTGCCGGGGAAATCCCATGGCCGGGGGTCTGGGGGGGCTACAGTCCATGGGGTCCCAAAGAGTCGGCTGCGACTGAATTTTTTATTATTTCCCAGATTTTAAACGCACACATATACACTTAATGCTTATGCAAACGTGTAAGTATAGGCACCCATAGCCTTTTCCCTTTATACTCAGTGCCATATTCCACACATTTCTGTCCCTGGCTTTTTTCACTCAGTTTACAGCAGAGACTGTCCCACCAGCACATGAAAAACTTCTCTATGATCTTTAACAGTCGCATTTATGTAGCTGATGCCTTTATGTTTTTTTAACCAGATGCCAATGGATGAATAACAAGTTCATTACAGCCTTTTATTATTAAAATAATGCTACAGTAAATATCCTTGAACTATGTGTTTGGACATGTATATCTCTTGAATAAATATTTGGCAGTTGAATTTCTAGGTCACAGGTAAGATGCCTTTTTAATTTTTCATGGATCTTGCCAAAAAGTGAAGTCGCTCAGTCATGTCTGACTTTGCAGTCCCATGGACTGTAGCCTACTAGGCTCCTCTGTCCATGGGATTTTCTAGGCAAGAGTACTGGAGTGGGCTACCATTTCCTTCTCCAAGACACCTTTCCACCCCAGGGATCAAACCCGGTCTCTTGCATGGCAGACAGACGCTTTACCATCTGAGCCACCAGGGAAGCCTGGATCTTGCCAAATTGCCCTCCAAAGAGGTAATTCCAATTCGCACTCCGGCCACATCTGAAAGTATATTTCCCTAGACAACCACCAATACTATGGAATTTTCCTCTTTATCAATCATGTTTATTGAACAAATGTTTATCAAACATCTGTAGGTACCAGGCATGTTCTAAGCTCTGGGGACACTGCAATGAATGAACGAAATAAAAATCCTTACTTTTTTGGAGCAAACATTCTGCTAGGGGAGTTAGACAAATGAAATACATTATTGAGTATGTTAGAAGGTGATGTGTACTATGGAGAAAAATAAGGAAAGGGGATAAGCAGTGCCAGGAAGGGGGAGGTGTGTGTGTGTATAGGATAGTGCACTGGGGAGAGGAGTGGTGGCTGCAGTTTTAAATGGGGTGATCAGGGAAGGCCTCCCTACATGGTGACTTTTAGGGAAAGATTTAAAGATGATTAGCAAGCTAGCCCTGGTTTCATGGGAAGAGTATTGCTGGGAGAGAGAAGGCTGCATGCAAAACCCCAGAGGAGGGAGAATAAACAGCAGGATGCCCAAGAAAGAGCAGGGATTCCAGGGCGAGAGAGAGGATTGGGCCAGGAGGAAAAGAGCAATAGGAGATGACGAACCAAGCGGCCTCTTAGGATGTGTAAGAACTCAGTTTTGTCCCACATGAGTGAAACAAACCTTTGGAGGCTTTTGAGTAGAGGGAGAGAAGTGGTCAATATGGATGACATTAGGATCCATTGACTGCTGTCTTGAGAAAATACTGGGTAACAAGGACTGTTTTAGAAGAGGCAAGTGGAGGCCATTCTAATGACCCACGTGATAGATGACAGTCATTTAGACCAGGGAGGAAGCAACTAGAGGTGGGAAGAAATAACTGGACTCTAAATGGAATTTGAAGGCAGAGCCAATGAGATTTATAATGGATCGGAAGTAAAGCATAAATGAAAGCCAGGAGTGAGTCCAACGTTGGGGGCTTACAATTTGTGAGAGTAGAATTGTGTTATTAATTGTGATAAAGATGGATGTTGTGTGGGCAGGTTTGAAGAGGCGAGGAAGAAGAGCAAGAGTTTATTTCCAGAAGTGTCCATTCTCATGGGCAGTGTGTTCATTTAAAAGTGTGTTACTACATCTAAGTTTATCCTCCTCTGGCTACATTACGAGCCACGAGCCTGAGGGAACTTATCAAGTGCATATTCATTGAGAGGCTGACTACTGAGAGTTAAGGAAGGATAAGAGAAGGTTCCTTAGAGCTCTGACTTAGCTGGGGAAACAGGATAGGGACCCATCATGAAAAGTTAAGAGAACATGACAGAATACCAGCTGTCACCAGGCAGCACAGGGCTGCGGTATCAAGCCCAGTGCCGTGTCCTGGATCACTTACAGCTGTGCCAGGATGGAGACTGTCGTTCTTGACAGCAGACTTGCTAGCAGCTGGGCAGTCCCTTTGGCGGATGAACTTTGTTCTGAATTGGATATTGGATTGAGTTCACTCACCTATGTTCAGGTAGACAGTGGACCAAGGGGGCTGCTAGCAAGAAGATGAAAGCCAGCATCTGACAACTTTTATTAACTACTGAAGTTGGATTTGTTGAGAATGGAGAAATCAGAGAAGGTATTCACTTCCGGGAAAATACAGGTTCTCTGCCCTTTACTAATCTTGATTTTAGATAAGTCACTTACTTTATCTTTTTTAAGAAGTTTTATTTATTTATTTGGCCACGCTGGGTCTTCATTACTGCACTCGGGTTTTCTCCAGTTGTGGAAAGTGGGGGCTACTCTCTAGATGAAGTGTGCAGTCTTTTCATTTTGGCGGCTTCTCTTGTGGAGCACAGGCTGTAGAGGGCAGGCTGAATAGTTGTAGCGCATGGGCTTAGTTGCCCCACAGCAGGTGGGATCTTATCAGACTAGGAATGAAACGTAGGTCCCCAGCATTAGCAGGCAGGTTCTCAACCACTGGATCACCAGGGAGGTCCCGCCTAATTTTTCTGAGCCTCAGTTTTCTAATTTGTGAAATGGAGATGCTGAGTCGTGAGATTCAAATGAGACCATTGGAAAGCCATAAAGTACTATAGGAAGTAGTACAATTCAACACACTTGACTAAATCCAAATAGTAAGGCCTGCTGAGCAAATGTCAGCTCCAGTACTACTTCGCTGACATAGGACAGTATTTCTTTTCACATTTGTACCTCTGCAGTGCGTGGGCATCTTTCATGTGGCCCGTTTCAGACTGGATATTTCTGGAAAGCCATAGAACTATGTCCATTTTAACAAACTTGATCAGAAGGTTAATGGTCTTCCTTACTAAGGATTACACCTACTGTTTGCTTGCTCTAACAACTATTAATATTTTTAATTAATGTTAACTGTTAAAACTTTTAAATGAAATATTCCTCTAGAAGATTGAAATGTTCCAAAGTTCCCTGTGATCACTATCCACAGTCCTGTCTCCTTTCCAGCCTCCTCAGGGTAACTGTTATTATCAGTATGCTACAAACCTTTTTTTGGACACATACACACACATATGTTCCCTGAAATGTATATATACCATCATTGTGTGTGTTGTCTTTTTTTGGCCTCACCACGGATAAGACTCTTGAGAGCCCCTTGAACTGCAAGGAGATCCAACCAGTCCATTCTGAAGGAGATCAGCCCTGGGATTTCTTTGCAAAGAATGATGCTAAAGCTGAAACTCCAGTACTTTGGCCACCTCATGCGAAGAGCTGACTCATTGGAAAAGACTCTGATGCTGGGAGGGATTGGGGGCAGGAGGAGAAGGGGACGACAGAGGATGAGATGGCTGGATGGCATCACTGACTCGATGGGCATGAGTCTGAGTAAACTCCGGGAGTTGGTGATGGACAGGGAGGCCTGGCATGCTGCGATTCATGGGGTCGCAAAGAGTCGGACACGACTGAGCGACTGAACTGAACTGAGCATGAAACATGGAATTCATAGGCATGGTACATGTAAGTCCAATTCACAAGTTGCTGCTTCTCTATGGAAGGAGAATATTTACTGGGTGGAAAGCCCATCAAAGTGTAGCTGAGCAGGACCTTTTGGGCCCTTCCTGGGACAAGTCTCTCTCCATATCCTGTGCTTTAGCTCTTCACTGCACTACTCAGGTAACAGTATCCAATGCACATTTCTTAAATTATTATTTTTTTTAACAGATGTAAAGACCCCTTACCAAATGAGGGAAGATGTTAAGTACTTCATGACAACAAGCACATAACCCCAGGCTTTCTGGAGCTTAAGAATTGATAATGTTAACCTCTGTGACACTGCCCTGTTACCTCACCATTAGCCAATCAGAGAATTGCTCATAAACTGACCACATACCTTGTGATCTCCCCTCCCTCATCTGACTTTAAAAATGATTTGCCTAATCTCTTCATGGAGCTTGGGATGTTTTTAGAGCACGAGTTACCCTTACATCTGGTGGCTCAGATGGTAAAGGGTCTGCCTGCAATGCAGGAGACATGGGTTCAATCCCTGGGTGGGCAAGATTCCCTGGAGAAGGAAATGGCAACCCACTCCAGTACTCTTGCCAGGAAAATTCCATGGACAGAGGAACCTTGTAGGCTACAGTCCATGGGTCACAAGGAGTGAGACACAACTGAGCGACTTCACTTCATTTTACCCTTACATTGCCCTGCAATATACTATTGTCTGCTCCAATTCTGACATTTTGGTTTGACTTCAGTGTGTCAGGCATACAAACTTGCCCTAACAAATATATCCCTGAACTCACTTATTACTTAGATTTGTGTAAAGTTTTTTTATGTTGCAATGCCAGTAAGTTGCACATGTTATAAACTAATACTAATATTCACTAATAAATGAGTTCAGTCACTAAGTCCTATCAGACTCTGTAACCTCATGGACTGCAGCATGTCAGGCTTCCCTGTCATCTAACTCCTGAGGAGTTTGCTTAAATTCATGTCCATTGAGTCAATGATGCCATCTAACCATCCCATCCTCTTTCACTCACTTGTTCTTTAGCCTTCAATCTTTTCCAGCATCAGGATCTTTTCCAATGAGTCGGCTCTTTGCATCAGGAGACCAAAGTATTGGAGTTTCAACTTCAGCATCAGTTCCTCCAATGAATATTCATGACTGATTTTCTTTAGGATTGACTGGTTGGATCTCCTTGCCACTGTTTCCACTGTTTCCCCATCTGTTTGCCATGAGGTGATGGGACCAGATGCCATGATCTTCGTTTTCTAAATGTTGAGCTTTAAGCCAACTTTTTCACCCTCCTATTTCTCTTTCATCAAGAGGCTTTTTAGTTCTTCTTCACGTTCTGCCATAAGGGTGGTGTCATCTGCATACCTGAGGTTATTGATATTTCTTCTGACAATCTTGATTCCAGCTTGTGTTTATCCAGCCAAGCATTTCACAAGAGGTACTCTGCATATGTTAAATAAAAAGGGTGACATCACACAGCCTTGTCATACTCCTTTCCCATTTTGGAACCAGTCTATTGTTTCATGTCCAGTTCTAACGGCTTCTTCTTAACTGGCATACAGGTTTCTCAGGAGATAGGTAAAGTGGCCTGATACTCTCATCTCTAAGAATTTTCCACAGTTTGTTTTGAATCACACAGTCAAAAGCTTTAGTGTAGTCAATGGAACAGGTGTTTTTCTGGAACTCCTTTGGTTTCTCCAAGATGCAGTAAATGTTTACATTTGATCTCTGGTTCCTCTGCATTTTCTAAACCCAGCTTGCACATCTGAAAGGTCTAGGTTCATATACTGCTGGAGCCTAGCTTGAAGGATCTTCAGCATAACCTTGCAAGCATATGAAATGAGTGCAATCATATGGTATTTGGAACATTCTTTGGAACAGTCTTTGGAACTGGAATGAAAAGCAACCTTTTTCAGTCCTATGACCATTGCTGAGTTTTCCAAATTTGTTGACTTATTGAGTGCAGCACTTTAACAGAATCATCTTTTAGGATTTGAAATAGCTCAGTTGGAATTTGGTCACCTCCACTAGCATTTCTCCTAACTTTGTTTCTTAAGGTCCACTTGACTTCACACTCCAAACTGTTCCACTCTAGGTGAATGACCACACCATCACAGTTATCTGTGTCATTAAGAGCTTTTTTGCACATTTCTTCTGTGTATTCTTGATAGCTCTTCTTAATCTCTTCTGCTTCTGTTAGTTCCTTACCATTGCTGTCCTTTGTATTTGATACTCTTTTAGAATTCCCTGGAAATATTAATCAATTAAAAAAAAACACATTGACTTTCATGGACATTAATTACCTAAGAGTGAAAATGAAACTCATCATTTTCCTTCCTTGAAGCTTTCAATTCAGGCCAGAAATATAACAGAAAGATCACTTTCAAATTCCCAATGAACATTTCTAAAACGACCTCTCCCATTGTATTTGAAATATTAAAACTATTTTTACTCACTCTATTTTTCTTGTGTTGAAACAATTTTAGTTTTGTTTCCTTTCAAACTATAAATAAAATTAAACTATAAATATATGAAAATTATAAGGGATTTTATAGCAAAAATTAGAAAAAATAAACTTAAATAAACTATTAAAAAATTGTCTGGAATAAAAAAGATAGCATGAATAATCTTCATTGATCCTGGTACTGAAAATGTCTGTTATTGTGTTCCTTAGAATATGTTTAGACAGAAGTTAGCCTCTCTTCCTAAGTGTCTGGAGCTGTAAAGGGTTCCATTTATTTAAAGTGCAGAATTAATTTGCAGCATGCAGTGCTGACTGGCATTAATGAGGCTTTGCTCAAGCAACATAACATGCAGTCCTTTTGTAATTTAAAATCTTTCAATGTCTTACTGTTCTTGTGAAATGGCTTTATAGTAAGGTAATAATACAAGGAAGAAACCGATGGAGAAATTATAAAGCATAGAATATTATTATTTGAAGTGTACTTTCTGAGGGTTTTTATTTCTATGCATGCCCATAGCAACTGGGTCAAAAGGGATACATAAAACTACATAACATCCATGAACCACTTAAAGAAAATGTTGTAATGTACAGAAAGCTACAATTTGTGGTCTTCATGAAGGTAGTTTTGCACTGCTATTCCTTGGAGAGTAATGACCTACAACTTTATCCAGTTTATCTATATTAGAGAGCTTAGTAGTAATTGCTTATAAAAATTTATAACTGGGTGTGAGGAAATATATGACCTTATTCATGTATGTATTTATTTATTTAGCAAAATTGAATTACACTTATGTAGCCAGAACCCTGGCACACTCAGTGTTCAGTTCACAGAAGTTTGCTCTGCTGTTTAGAGGAAAGCTGTTGTGTAATTTTGATATAGGATGCTATTGCTTAATTTTTAACTCAATTACCAAAATTTCTATAGGACTGTAACATTATTTTCCTTTTATTCCAAACTTCATTAAGTATTATGTTGATAAAAGAAGATAAAATTCAGCTTAATGTAGCCCCTTCAAAAACTTTATGATTCTTTTGGGAATCTATTTTTATCTCTATCTCAAGCTTTGCATTTGGCAATTGTCCATTAAACAAAGCCTTACAAGTCATGGCCTAGAAGGAAAGTATGCAATTTTCAGGTATCCTCAGGAAATGAACAATATACAGAGTTGCTAAATCTTTTTAGTCACCAAAGATATTTATACCGATACATTGCTTTCAAATACCACTTAAGCAATAACACATTGGGAGAAAGCTATTTCTTGGTTATGATACCTCTCACCTATACTTTTCTATTAAATTGTTACAATTGTTTGAAAAATGTCTGTCAGTCTATGATAGAGTTCATTAAATTTTGAAATAGCTTATGAAGAATCACTACACAAATAGAAATTTCATCTGATACTTTAACTTAAATTACTTACTGAATTTCATCAAACATTAATTCCACATTCTTATTTTTCCAATCCTCTTTTTAACTTATATTTGTTACAATTTTTTACAAAATATTCCTATATTTTAACTGTTTTAGAATAAATTGATTCCATTTAGTGTATTGTAATAATAGTAGCTAGAGGTAAATATTATACTAATATTTTTAAAGTAATCTACTTGCATAACAAAGTGCACAATAAGAAATACTTATTTTTATCTGTTAATACCACTTGTTACAGAAAACTATAATTGAGGGAAGCCATCTGGTCTATTTAATGGCCTATGCCAAAAGGCTATATAAAATCAGCCTTTGTTTTCTCATAAATTCCACATGGAGCAGTCAACTTCTCCCTGTTCATTGAGCAACAGTGACTGCCTCCATCTGGCTAGCCTCTGTAAACCTGAACTAAAAATGGAAATTCTTCTTGGGACAGAGGAGAAAGAAAGTGCTATTAAGGATGGAAGGGGAGGATGTACCTTTGGGACCTCAAGAAAGGAGAAGAAAGGCTATCTCCAGACTGAAAGGAGATATAGGATGGGGACTGTGAGAAGAGTGGAGGGGAATTTACATAAACTAGAGGGCTATTGGCCAGTTCAGGTAGTTTTGAAGTAGATCCCAGTTAACTTGCATACCCCGGGGGTGTCTGATGCCCTGGAAGAACCAAGACTGGATGGGCAAAGTCTCCTGGGTAGTCAAATTGTGCAGGGCCCAGAAGTTGAACAGGAGCTAATTTTTTCATATATGTGGTAGATCAATTCAAATGTATCCACTTACATGACATATTATTGTAAAGAAATTTCTTCCTGCCATGAATTACTAAGGGCTTCCCTTGTGGTTCAGCTGGTAAAGAATGTGTCTGCACTGCGGGAGATCTGGGTTGATCCCTGGGTTGGGAAGGTCTCCTGGAGAAGGGCATGGCTGCCCACTCCAGTATTCTTGTCTGGAGAATTCCATGGACTGTATAGTCTATGGGGTCACAGAGTCGGACACGACTGAGGAACTTTCACTTCACTTCACTTCATGAATTTCTAAAGGTCCAGTTTGATAAACAAAGCATGATGACTAAATCCATTGCTTTTTTTTTTTTTTTTTAATTGTTTTTACTACAGGTACTCTCTCAATCTATGAGACAAACGTACTATACTTTTATCTTAACATTTACAACACAAAATGTAGGTTTGAGGAATTCTCATTTTGCAATGAATTCATCTGCTGGGGACAAAAGACTGAAAGAAAAAAGAAAATAGCTACCAAGAAATTACTACTCAGGGAGTTAGAAGCCAAAATAATCAAGGTGAATATAAGTCTCTGTAAAAAGTCTTGCATTTTTTTTTCATGTATTCTTTCTAAAATTTTCACTTAAAATACTTATAAAATACCTCATAATGCTGCAGGCATTTTAGTAAATTGTCAACAGGAGGGTCATGTTCTCTTGTGGAATGAAAGAAAACAAAACATATTCAGATAAAGTAGCCACAGTACCCAAGGAAGAAAAGCAGCATGTTCCTCAACTAGCTTTAGAAAAACATTTTCTACTGAAAAGGAGAGGACTGATACGGAGCCAGATCTGAAGAGATTTATCTTCCACATAGTACCTTTACTTCTGAAGATGCATTCTTTCAAGGTTTTATAGATTATAAAGCCCTTTTTATAACCATTATCTACAATTTTGTTGAGGTGGATGGAACAAATTTTTCACACAGCCATGCTAATTCTTTTTCTACGTACTGACTCATTTTCAGGTATTTGTAAACCTCAGAAAAAGTAAAGAGAAGTAAGGAAAATACCTATATCCCTAGTACCCAGAATTAACATATGTTAATATTTTATGATATTTCCGTCTCCAATTTTTTAAGAAAAATACTTTTTTTAAGGAAAAGAAGAGGGGCAAAGCATTAAAAAAAAGTAAGTTTCGGGACATTCAGTGATGAGAACAAATTTTCAGAAATCGGAGAATATGCTGTCGATCTCTTAAAATATAAGCTTTATCAGTTTCCCAAAATACTCATAAAAATATATGGTTTCATATAAGCATGTTTAGGAACATTTTAAAAGCCCTTCCTTTGTCTGTTTATGAATAGTAAATGGTTCATGTGTCTGTTTGAGACAGTATTTTAGAATTGGGAATCAGTGGAGAATGCCATCAGAAAACGTACTTCCAAAGGAAGTAAGCTTCCTATTCTCCAAACTTTTCAGTTTTAGCAATGACAACACCAACATGAACAGTTAAATGATTCCAGAAGGAAAGCATGAGCAATAAAAGTACATCCAGGAGTTCGTGGGCCCTTGCACGGCGAGTGACACAAATGCATCTGGAAGGAAGGAATTATCAGTTGTGTCAAGTGAGCAGAGGACTGTGAATTGCCCTTCAGTTACTATAAGAGGTGATAAAAACTTGACACACATGGGCTCTACAAAGGAATGGGTGGAGAGATTGAAGATACCAAGTTCAGACAAGTCTTTAGATTCGTTTCCGCAAATGTGAATCTTTTACTGATGTTTAGAACTTTTGTATTAAAAATGGAAGAATGTTTACTAATTCTTCATAAAAGCAATCTCTAGTTTCTTAAAATGAATAGGAATAATAGTTTCTGTGGGAAGCTTTAACAAAAGGAATTGTCATTTAATGAAGCCTATCACATAAAAACACAAGGTGGCTGCCTGTATAATGACTGCTCAGATTTTATAATAACACAACTGATTATTGGGAAACAACCTCGAATTTGCAAGAAGGTAGGAGGAATAAGAGGCTACTACTATAGAGGTGGGTGGAAAAATGTAAAGAATCCCCACTGCAGCAAAGAAAACAGCAGTATTTAACTTAATGGTTATAAAATTGTATATAAAACTTTTGTTGCTTTTGTTACTGTTGTAGTTTATCTCTTGATATTTTGAGTATCAAGTACTTCCTTAGGAATTTGTATCAAAAATGAACTAATATTCCTCATTATGAGCCAGGTTTGTGTAGGTATTTCTATTGATAGTGAATGACAATTTCCCAGGAACTATGACAAGTGTTTAAGGGAGGGAAGAGTTATACACATAATAGAATAGATATTATTAAATGGAAAATATCAAATAGAATTGAAAGTATAAAATAAATGTATTTACATTGATCTCCATTTAATATGATTGTTGTTAGAGAACTCTACCTCTCTTAAGTTTGATATACTTATGAATCCCTCAATATTAAATCTGATTTAGCAAATCTATCTTGACCATAACTCATTTTATAGTTATTCATATCAAATTTGGAAAATGGAAAAATTTTATTTGATGAAATCTCAAGACTTTTAAATAAACTTTCAATCTATTTTCAGCTGCAACTGTCATTGAAATAGAAACTTGTTGGGAAGAATACATAGCAATTAAATTGTTTTTCCCTTAAGAATGTGTTTCTTTAATGTTTGGGCTATTAATAATATTGGCTCTCAAAATATTCTTTACAGTGCTATTTTTGCTTTCTTTTTCACTCTGATTCATAGATTTGTAATCCCTAGAGGCCTCATAACACTGAGAAAGTTTAAAAAGTGATGAAATTACAGTGAATTAAACTTTTCCTTGGATGCCATTAACTGTTCTGTTAATGCCTCTGTTTATAAGAGGCTGCTAAAGAATCAGACACAAGAAAGGGATTGTGGTAAAATCTTGTTTAGATGGAAGGACTTACCTGAGTGTAAATTGTAATGCAAATGCATTCGTTTTGCTTATATCATATCTCTACCTTAGGGAGGTAGGGAAGGAATGATGATAAAAGCTGACCTTTGGCACGCACTGTATATAAAATACCATTCTATTATTTGGTTGTCATCTCTCATATTATAATCCAATTCTGTAAGTTCTCATCATTGGTCTAACCATTAAATTTCATGTACTAATAACCCCTGTCCCTATCCTCATGGCATAGCTCACACAATCCATGTTTAAAGCATTATTGAACTACTTGAAGCTCATAGGCAAGTCTGGGGAATTCATGTCTCTAGCTTTTACATATGCTGATTGTTCTGTCCTAAGAGTACTGGCTATGATTCCCTCATCAGCACATTTTTCAAGACTAGACTCACTGGAGTCTCACAGTTCTCTTTTCTCTGTCCCTTAGCAACTTATGCATATCATGATGGTTCTTTGTTTCCAATTATGACTTCACTGCTAGTGGGAGACCACTGCAGATATGAAATACCATACCTTGGGTGAAACACTAAAATCCTGAATCAAACCATGCTCTCAGCAAATATCTGATGATCAAACAAATGAACAAATAGAATAGAAGATGTGAATGAATAAGCAAATGAATAAATCCCTTAAGGGAGAAATGTCAGGATAGCCAAAGCCCAAGTCTTGTTACATAGGAGTGATTTCACTAGTCAAATCCTTGCACAGAGGCCTTGGAATCTATCTGAACCTCTGCA
Organism: Neotragus moschatus; assembly: GCA_006410615.1. Taxonomy (NCBI): domain Eukaryota; kingdom Metazoa; phylum Chordata; class Mammalia; order Artiodactyla; family Bovidae; genus Neotragus; species Neotragus moschatus. The sequence goes on from SJYA01002063.1 coordinate 2,899,306, forward strand.
CTCCCCATCTGTTAAAGTAGGATTACATTTTATACCTCTCTCTGCAGACGTTTCTTGTGGATAATACATAAAATTTATATGTAAAGATATAAAGTATTATGCAAACATAGGATTTTTTTTCCAATTTCAGAGGCATTGTGAGGCATCCAAAAAAAAAACTCACCTAATCCACAATGGGTTAAATAAGGAAAAGGATTAACAAGAGATCAGATTGAAAGAGGAGTGAAGCTAAAATTCCCTATGGTGTCCTGAGGCCAGAAAAGAAATGAAAACCTTAACCCAGGGATTCTAAACTCTTGGCTACACACAAGAATTACCTGGGCATTTCAAAAATAGTTTGCCTTAGCTCTAATTTATCTGGCATGAAGTGGGGCTCAGGCAGCGACACTTTTTAAAGTTCCCTGGGTGATTCTAACATACAGGCAGGATGAGAACCACTGCTGGGCCACAGGAATTGCGGAAACATTTCTAAGGAGAAAAACTGCATAATACATGAGAGGTTTTAAAAAGATTAATCAGCATGAATAGATATGAGGAAAAGTGGGGAACATGAATTGAGAGATTAAAATGTCTAAGACCATCACAGATAAAGATAACTGTTTTAAAACTGAAACTTTTTTGAAAGCTGGTATATCTCATTGTGGAGAGATACCAAAGATTGGCCTTCATAATTAACAGTGAAGTTGTTCAGACAAACTCAGGCACATTCAGTGAATTAACACTGGCAGACTAGTGCTTTACAAATTACACCTAAATCACTAAGATTATAAACAGAGGTTAAATGTAATCACCATTTGTTTTATTACCCAAAACAAGTTCCTAGAGGAAGTAGGTTTTAAATGGGGTTAAATGATATTATTGTAGAGAGGACAGGTGTATATTCTTTTTCATGACAAAGGTTTCTAATATAAGCTTGGGTTTCAGAGTCATGTTTTCCTACTCTGCTATATTGCAGTCTCTTAAACAAACAAAAAAATTAGATAATTAATAATTGAGATGTTTGACATGTAATGAAGGATATTGTGAAATTATTTTCAGAATATTTGCTCTTTCTCTGAGTTTAAAATAAAAACATTTAAGCTTTAAAACATGTAATGTGAATATTTAAAAATATGTATAAATATATAAAATATAAAATGGTGGTTTTGAGATTAAAATATACTGACCTTGATTATGCTAAACTCTAAAACTCACTTGTTTTTGAAAATGTTTTTGAAAGTAATTTTGTAATTTTGATTTTTGGCATGGGGAAAGTAAAATTTCACTGGTGAACCAAAACAGTGGCATTCTACCTTGAAAAATATTATCTTACCTACTTATGTCATAAAAAATCTGTGCATAGCTTTGTAGTCTTATGGGAGAGGAAAGGTTATATGTCAATGATGAGCCTTTTGGGGAGGCACTGCAATGTTTTTTATTAAAGTAGAAACCTTAGAAACCCAATATTATGTTTAATAAACGATCAAGCGGCCATGAAACTAGTAAGAGATTTAGGAAAGAAGGAGGCAAGGATAACAGAAAGTAAATTATATCTTGTTCTTACACAAAACAACTTTTGGAGGAATATGGTAAATAATCATTTTAATATTTTCATGGAGAAAAACCAAGCCATTTTATGATATCTTGTTTTAAAATTCATATTCATTTATAGGTGAATTAATTTAGTCAACATGTTTTTAAAAATATTTTGCATTTCCTACAGAAAAAAAGTGAAATAGCACTTTAAGACCTTTAACTTTTAATTTTTTAGTTTTGTCTATTTCAAATGTATAAAGGACATAGATATGGTAGATAAGATAATGAGGAATGATCCTAGAAAGCTGAGTAGTAGCCCAACTTTGGGAAAAAAATATTTTTATGTCTCATTTCTCTTATCTGTAACTGGGAATAATAATAATTATGTCACAGTTTAATAATATGTAATATATATCAAGCATTTGAATAATATCTCACACAAATAATTATACAAGTTTTAGCTACTAAAATCGTTAAGTATAGTAAGTAAATATTGCAATAGAAGGAGTAAAATAACTACATCTTAGATTTCTTTACTTTTAGTGAAAACACAATTTGTTTATCCTGGGACCATTTTTTACCTTTTTGGTAAAGGCCCAATATGGACGCATGTTCTTGAGGAAGACTCTTGATAGTTCACAGGGACCTCCTTCACTAGAAGCTTAGCAAACAACCATGACTCTCAAAAGACATTCTTAATATGGAATAGTTTGTCACAATTATTTGGTAATCTCTTTCAGTGTAACTCACACAACAAAAGTGACAATATTCCTGTCACTCCTCAGAAATGTCCCAGCTCTGCGGGTTTCCATATTCAGGAGAATGAAGAAGGCCATTATGAGGTATGCCATAATCCTATGGAGATCGTGTTGGTACTGAGCAATTTACATTTTCCTAGTGTGATTTTAAATACTTTAGTTAACTTATAAATATGTTCTTTGCTGACCTTCTTTTATGGTCATATTTTTATAATAGTATTTTTTAAAACAATTTAAAATAAACTGTTAGAAGAAAAGGGAAGAATAACCTTTTTCTCTTCTGGTAATTGTCGAACTATAAAATATAGTACTCTTGTCATTGACTGTAAAGTGTTGCTTTTTAACAGTTTTTGGAGAAAGTAATGAGCAACTTTCTTTTTAAATGTTTTTAATTCATTTTTTTAGTTGAGCTAAAAATGACCACACCCATTTGTTGAGAGACTGATTTGTTTCACCTGCTATACTCCAGGAAGGCAATGATGTTTAATAACAAGAGGTTAAATTGGGGTTTTCATTAATCCTTTATTTTTTAAATGACTTTTTCTCAGCTTGATCCTTTATTTTCCTACATATTTGAATTAAAAATAAAAATAGTCATTTTTTTCTTAATGTGTTCATTGTATAATATTATTTTATTTATTTATTTATTTTTAAGTTTGGGAGAGCTATTACAGTACCAATTATTCTAGTATGGCTGAATGTACAAATCTATTATTTTTCACTAAAAATTGTGATATAAAACACATAGCATGAAATTTACTATTTTTATCATTTTAAGTGTAAATAGTTTAATAGTGCTAAGTATGTTCACACTGTGCAGTAAAAGTTCCACATTTTTAATGAATTGTGCTTTAATAGTTGACTTTAATATTAATGCACACATATTTGTTTCACCTATTTTCCCCTATCATAGATGTAAAAGATGATAGATTGATAGATCATATGTATTGGTATAAACGTATGTGTGTTCTGGTGTGTTTGTGTTTATTCTGTTTTCTCATTGAAGCTAGTTTTTTTTTTTTTTTTTTCTTTTTTGTTAAATGTATTGAAAATGTTTTGATTATTGTTAGCAGTACAGCGTTTTTGCCAACTAAAGGGATATATCATTGTCAAAGCCCCAGGTATAATGTAGGTCAGATAAACTACTGNTTTTTTTTTCTATTTTGTTAAATGTATTGAAAATGTTTTGATTATTGTTAGCAGTACAGCGTTTTTGCCAACTAAAGGGATATATCATTGTCAAAGCCCCAGGTATAATGTAGGTCAGATAAACTACTGTGGTTAATAGAAATTTGATTGAACAAGCAGCTTCTTTTTGGATATACCATTAACTGAGGTGGACAAAGTGAAATTTGGGGAAGCTTATCCCCTAATTCCTCCTCCATGTATTTTTCTTTTTATTTGTATATATCTAACTATTTAGTAGCATTCTTCTAACCTACAGAATATAGTCTTCTTCCCATTTTACTTTTATTTTCTTTATCTTTCTCTGAAACCTTAGTCATTTGACAGGTGATAGAAGAATTTTAATTTTTAACCCTTTGATTATTCCTTATCACTATGTGTTATGGGTCTAGAACACAGGGGTTTGTGCCATTACTCACCCTTATTTCATCCAATAATAACTCAGTTACTCTACTGAAGAAATAAATGTTTCATTCATAAATGTTCATGTAAATCTTTAAAGGGCCCATTCAGATATTTAAACCCATCAAAATCCAATTTTAAATTCCTAAGAATTATATTCATTTTTATATCATTTTCATTTCTGCAATTTTTGAGCAAAGAATCAATATCCCCCAGAGACCTCTAGGATTTCCCAAGAGACTGAAATAGAGAAATCATTAATTGAACACTATTCTTACTTTTATGTAGAAAATAAATGAGTTATAATTAAAATAATTTTCTATGATCAATTTTTTTTTCTTCTCTAGATATAAGTTCCAAAGCACAAGAACACAGTTTATATAGAGTTTATTTGACTAAATTTCTAAATTTCTAAATTTCAATTTCTAAATTGCCAAGAAAAAATGATACTCGGAATTATGATGTTGATTTATATTATGACTCCAAAAATCAAAGCTGAGAATTTATAACTGAAGGCAATTATGATATACAAAGTTGGTGCTTGCACTATGCTGTTATTTTTCTTCATATTGAATACTGAACTATGCTTATGTAAACATAAGTATATTCTTAATTTTCAATTTTCTAACAATTGTATTTTCCCTTCTTAAGTGAAAAAATGGCATATTTGCTCTTCTTATAAAAATATTTGTGTATATCTACTCATTTGTATCATATCTACTCATTCAAGTAAAAAGTAATATTTTATGTCAATTCATGTTTATTAATCTGAATGAAACTATTAAATTTATACTATGATATTAGATATAAAATAAAACCAAGGCTGATATGACTAACAAAATTTTAATCACACTTAAATTATCCCTCTTAATTTATATATACAATTATTATGTACAGGGAGATTTTAATATCAGCTATTGGACAATTTTTATACCAAACACTCTTCTAAGGATTCCATATGGTATTACAAAATTTCATCTAATCTATTTCTGAGTATAAAATATGGTATGATTTTATGTACTGCTAGGAAAAAATGGCTATTAACTAAATGCTGCTACTGTTGCTGCTAAGTCGCTTCAGTTGTGTCCAACTCTGTGCGACCCCATAGACAGCAGCCCACTAGGCTCCTCTGTCCCTGGGATTCTCTAGGCAAGAACACTGGAGTGGGTTGCCATTTCCTTCTCCAATGCATGAAAGTGAAAAGTGAAAGTGAAGTCGCTCAGTCGTGTCCGACTCTTAGTGACTCCCTGGACTGCAGCCTATCAGGCTCCTCTGTCCATGAGATTTTGCAAGCAAGAGTACTGGAGTGGGGTGCCATTGCCTTCTCCGAATTAAATGTTAATAAATGTTAATTTATGATTTTTTTAATGTGTGTCTTTCTTACTATATATATATTGAAATACAAGAAATTTTCGTATTACAATTATTAAAATATAGCTCATTTAATCCTGACAACAATCCCATTAAGTAGGTACTATTATCATTACCTTTTTACAGATGCGGCCACTGAGACACACAGAGGTTATGTAATTTTTCTCAAAATCACATGAACAGTAGTTAGTGAAAATGGAGTAAACCAGACCAGCAAGATTTTAGAAACTTGAAAATCACCCTGTGATAATTGGCTATGGTTTTTCCAGTAGTCATGTATGGATGTGAGAGTTGGACTGTGAAGAAGGCTGAGCGCTGAAGAACTGATGCTTTTGAACTGTAGTGTTGGAGAAGACTCTTGAGAGTCCCTTGGACTGCAAGAAGATCCAACCAGTCCATTCTGAAGGAGATCAGCCCTGGGATTTCTTTGGAAGAAATGATGGTAAAGCTGAAATTCCAGTACTTTGGCCACCTCATGCGAAGAGTTGACTCACTGGAAAAGACTGTGATGCTGGGAGGGATTGGGGGCAGGAGGAGAAGTGGACGACAGAGGATGAGATGGCTGGATGGCATCACTGACTCGATGGGCGTGAGTCTGAGTGAACTCCGGGAGTTGGTAATGGACAGGGAGGCTTGGTGTATTGTGATTCATAGGGTTGCAAAGAGTTGGACAGGACTGAGCAACTAAACTGAAATGAACTGAATGTCTAAGGAAAAAAAAAAGAAAATCACAGGATATTTGACTGTTAAGAACCATCACATTTATATATTCATGTTACTGAAGCATAATTTGAAGACTAGAAAGATGGAATAGCTTGCCCTGGGTCACAGAACTAGCTAGAGATAAGCACTAGAATTTGATCCAGATTTTCTGATCCTGGAGTGATCTAATAGCTAACTTCAAGCTGCATAAAATTTTTCCAAGCCAAATGTCAAAGAAAATAGTTCCAAAATTAGATTTCAAGTAAGGTGTGGAATTTAAACTAACTGTCATGTTTAAGTTTTATCTTCTTGTCAAGGCTCTGTCATTGTAAACACAGAGCACCATAATGGTTAAAATAGAGGCCAAAAAAAAAAAAAAAGTGTACCTTCTTTTCATGCCATAAATGCATATTACCCTTGCAAAGCATCTTTGATCTATAAATTTTATTGCTATTTGCCTTTATTATACTCAATTCCCTTTTCCCAGCAAACTGCATTAAATATAAACAGATAGAGCTCTCAGTGTCTATACCCTGCAATCTGTAGGAAAATGTATCATGGTTATTGGAATTCACACAAGACTGCATCTCAGTATGAGTAGATGCTCCCTGTCACTGTTTTTGATGCTTGAGCTAAAGTATTTTTACAAAATGATCTAGTGTTCAGTGTATGAATTTTTGAGATAAGACTTTTTTCTCTTGTAGCAAAGAAATCCAAAAATCAATGTCAGATGAAAATCTTAGCTCTAAGAGTTAGGAAGATTGGTGGAAGAGTTTTAAAATGTGTGAACTTTAGCTGCCAGACTTTGGAAATGTGGCAGCTATCACAAGTGTGAAATTCACGGGTGCAGATGGTTGATTAAGATATCCTAAGATGGACCACTGCTATAAATCTATAGGCCAAGATTGGGAAAACCATCTTGATAAGGGAAATATTTTTGACCCTTTAGGTAAATTTATAACACAAGTTTTGCTGGATTCAGAAGTTTATAGAAGTTAAATATGATTGGTTTCACAAACAACCCAGTGTGTGATTTGATGGAAATATTTAAAAAATAAAACATCAAATGGAGAGTGAGTGGAGCATGTGGTAAGAAAACTACAATATATTAAATTATTACCACATCTTATATTTCACATTCATAACCTTAAGGCAGTATTCCTCCAGTTCAGTTCAGTCGCTCAGTCATGTCCAACTCTATGCGACTGCATGAACTGCAGCACGCCAGGCCTCCCTGTCCATCACCAACTCCCAGGGTCCACTCAAACCCATGTCCATTGAGTTCCTGATGCCATCCAACCATCTCATCCTCTGTTGTCCCCTCCTCCTCCTTCCCTCAATCTTTCCCAGCATCAGGGTTTTTTCAAATGAGTCAGCTCTTCACATCAGGTGGCCAAAGTATTGGAGTTTCAGCTTCAACATAGTTCTTCCAATGAAAACCCAGGGCTGATCTTTAGGATGGACTGGTTGGATCTCCTTGCAGTCCAAGGGACTCTCAAGAGTCTTCTCCAACACCACAGTCCAAAAGCATCAATTCTTCAGTGCTCAGCTTTCTTTATAGTCCACCTCTCACATCCATACATGACCACTGGAAAAACCATAGCCTTGACTAGACAGACCTTTGTTGACAAAGTAACATCTCTGCTTTTTAATATGCTGTCTAGGTTGATCATAACATTCCTTCAAGCAGTAAACATCTTTTAATTTCATCGCTACAGTCACCATTTGCAGTGATTTTGGAGCCCGGAAAAATAAAGTCAGCCTCTGTTTCCACTTTTTCCCCATATATTTGCCATGAAGTGATGGGACTGGATAATATGATCTTAGTTTTCTGAGTGTTGAGATTTAAGCCAACTTTTTCACTCTCCTCTTTCTCTTTCATCAAGAGGCCCTTTAGTTCTTCTTCACTTTCTGCCATAAATGTAGTATCATCTGAATATCTGAGGTTATTGATATTTCTCTCGGCAATATTGATTCCAGCCCAGCCTTTATCATGATGTACTCTGCATATAAGTTAAATAAGCAGGGTGAAAATATACAGCCTTGATGTATTCCTTTTCCTATTTGGAACCAGTCTGTTGTTCCATGTCCAGTTCTAACCATTGCTTCTTGACCTGCATACAGGTTTCTCAGCTTTCTTTATAGTCCAAATCTCACATCCATACATGACTACTGGAAAAACCATAGCCTTGACTAGGCAGACATTTATTGACAAAGTAGTGTCTCTGCTATATTGTCTAGGTCTTGCTCTTTTCTTTCCTTTCCTCTTTTTGTACTTAACACAATTAACCTTACTCAACTAACTTAATAGATTTAGACTATTAACTTAATAGTTAAGTAAGATTTAATAGTGAAAGTGAAGTTGCTTAGTCGTGTCTGACCATCAGCGACCCCATGGACTTCAGCCTTCTAGGCTCCTTCGTCCATGGAATTTTCCAGGCAAAAGTACTGGAGTGAGTTGCCATTTCCTTCTCCAATAAGTTTTAATAAGTGAATATTAATTTTTTATTATTGTTGTTCAGTAGTGTCCTACTCTTTGACACCCCATGGACTGAAGGATGCAAAGCTCCAGTGTCCTCCACTATACCCTGGAGTTTGCTCAAAATCATGTCCACTGAGTTTGTGATGCTATTTAACTACTTCATCTTCTGCTGCCCTCTTCTCCTTTTGCCTTCTATCTTTCCCAGCATCAGGGTCTTTTCTATTGAGTTGGCTCTTCTCATCAGGTGGCTAAAGTGTTGGAACTTCAGCATTAGTTCTTCCAGTGAATAATCAGGGCTGATTTCCTTTAGGATTTACTAGTTTGATTTCCTTGCAGACCAAGGAACTCTCAAGAATCTTATCCAACACCACAGTTCAAAAACATCAGTTCTTCAGAGCTCAGCCTTCTGTATGGTCCAACTCTCACATCTGTACGTGACTGCAGGAAAAATCATAGCTTTGACTATATGGTCCTTTATCTTCAAAGTGATGCCTTTGGTTTTTAATATGCCATCTAGGTTTGCCATAGCTTTCCTTCCAAGGAGTAAGCATCTTTTAAACTATGGGCTTGCATTTTCCTGTTGCTGGCATATTATATAGTCGTGTTACCAAGCACATTTAGTTTCCAATAATTATGTCTAGTACTTAGAATAAGTATTATAGTTGATATTAGCTTTTACATGAAAATAATAGGTACCATTTAGTAGTTTTTTTAATGTTATAATATCAGTAAGTAGCAAAGAATATTGCAACTAACAAGGTTTCACTAATGGTACTAAATTCACAAGCTGGTTTACTTTTATTTTATTTCTTTGTAAGAACAGCCTATCCTAAAACCCAAAAAGTAGAAAATAGTTAAAGATGTATACATGATAAATATATATATATATGTACATGTGTGCATGCATGCTAAGTTGCTTCAGTTGTGTCTGACTCTTTGTGACCCTGTGAACTGTTGCCTGTCAGGCTTACCTGTCCATGTGGATTCTCCAGGTAAGAATACTGGAGTAGGTTGCCATGCCCTCATCCAGGGAATCTTCCTGATCCAAGGATTGAACTCACATTACTTATGTTTCATGTATTGGCAGGCGGATTCTTTACTACTAGTGCCACCTAGGAAGCACGTATATACACTTACATGCATACACACATACACATGAACACACATCCACACACACACACATATGCATACACACATACACACACTACATACATATGCATTTTAGGAATGATTCTTAATAGTAAAAAAAATTATATATTCAGTAACATATAGAATTGCTTTCCAAAATGCGATTAATAAAAATAATGAAAAACTATATTACACTTGGTAATATAGTAAATATTGTAATGTAATACAGTAAAATGATGTATTAAATAATGTAATATAGTGAAAAATATATTATACTCAATCATTTACTATGAGACTTTGCATATCTAATAATTGGTACAGAAAGCATGCTGGATGGCAAGTCTAGGCCACTCACTTAAGAAGGACATAGTCCTTTTTTCTTCCTTTTCTCACGAAGAATCTAAATCTGCGCTGGAGCGAAGTAAAAAAAAAAATTTCACATCATGGATCACTGTTAAGAGTTCAGTTCTCACATGTCCAACTGAGCAAAGTCAAAGTTTTCTACATGCCATTTCATATGAGCCTGACCTTGCAAAAGATTCCTAGAAAATAATGGTATCATTACTGACTACCATTCTAAACATTATTTAGGAATCTTTGTAATGACTGGAGAATCCCATGGACAGAGGAACCTGGAGGGCTATAGTCTCTAGGGTCACAGAGTCAGACAAGACTGAAGTGACTTAGCACACATCACATAATGACTGATGGGGAACTCTGCTTTGTATGTATCCATCATATGCAGTTCATATTATATAGATTAAATTTTTCCTTACATAATTCATTAAAAATGTCTAAGCCCTCATTAGCTTCTAACTAAGCATATATAGATTTGAAACAAATTACCAAGAATTGAGGGATTTCTCTGTTAGCTCAGTTGATAAAGAATCTGCCTGCAATGCAGGAGACCTTGGTTCGATTCCTGGGTTGGGAAGATCCACTGGAGAAGAGATAGGCTACCTACTCCAGTATTCTTGGGTTTCCCCTTGTGACTCAGCTGGTAAAGAATCTGCCTGCAATGTGGGAGACCTGGATTTGATCCTTGGATTGGGAAGATCCCCTGGAGAAGGGAAAGGCTAACCCACTCCATTATCCTGGCCTGGAGGGGGCAAAGAGTCAGACATAACTGAGTTTCACTTTACTTCACTGAGAATTCAAAGAATGTATAGTACAGTATTATATAGACACTGTATGCATTTATCTTTAATGCCTGTGTATAATATTTTCTGTGAAATGTGAACTGTTTTTATTTCTCATTATTAAATTTATGCTTGAAAAAATTTAAGAGGTATTAGAGATACAGGTAAATACAATAGTATACATAATTGACCAAACCTGTACTACCTATCTGTGCATTCTAATGCAGACTGATTAAAGTTTTTAAAATGAGGCTATGAATGCATTCCCTGAGAAACAGACATTCCTTCCTTTCTTGTCCACAAGCATGATATTGAGATTATTCTTCAAAGAAGAAACAAATTATTCATCTTCCCCTTGTAGGCCTTTTCTATAATCATGATGAAACCAATCCATGAGTCATAAATTAATCCTTCCTTCTTTCCTTTCTCTTTGTTTGTCTCCCACCTTCTCTTCTTTCCTCTCTCTTTACTTCCAAAGAATTTATCTAGCAAATATAACAAAGGCACAGTTATGTTATATGCTAAGTATATTATGCTGAGTACACGAATGTGATTCTTTGTGTCTTATACATTACAGTATAAGGAATATATTTTTATTCAGTAAGTTACCATGAATTATAAGTAATACTAAATATATTCAAGATTAAAGAAATCATGTAGCAGGAGCAATTTAAACTAGTAGATGAAAAATATAACATTAACATAATACTTGAGGGAGTCTGCCAGGTGAATGATCAGGAATAGTGTAATGTGTGGTGATGGAAAAATGAAAATATTTCTCAAGCAGTCTGCATGTGTGAAGGCCCAATGTTAGAAGACAAGAAAATTTGAGAAAAGTTCCACTGATTAATTCTCTTATTTTCCTGACTCCACTATTAAGACCTCCTTCTGGTTTGAAATTCAGGAGGATAGTAACTACCAAACTTCACATTCTTAATGTATCAATATACATTTATAGTTAAAAAGATCAATAATGGCTATATACTATTTTTCAGTGTATTTTCAAAATAGTTGGCTTTAAAACTGCTAGAGGCTTTATTTTGAAATCAGATATGTATATTTACATATATTCTTAGAAATCTGGATTTTTTAAAACAAAATGTATGTGTTATACCCATATGTATACAATAGATGAATGTATATATATAATTATTATATATAATAAATCTGAGGTAGGATTGTATTTATATATGGGCATGTAAATCAGATTTTATATGCAATAATTAATAGCCCCTTATTATTAAAGAAAGGCCACATTTGTATATTCCAGAAGCTAACTAAATATACTTGAACACTGTGTGTGGCCTTATACATTTTCTCCACTGGAAATTTATGGAGACATTTTCAGCTGGTTCCTTTTATTCCAGTAACAGGTATAAATCAGTTATCAAATTTTCCACCAGCTCAATATGTTTTTCAATTACATAACCCTGTATAAAGGATGAATATCACTTTCTTTTATTTTTCATTAAATACATTCTGCCAATTCCTTCTTTACCAGAGAAGGGGGCTCGATTTTATGCACAGGAAGAGCTACATTTGACAGATTTGCTGATGGTGTCAGCAGCGGTCGCAGGCTTGACGGACAGCACTAAACCTTGCTGTGGCCCAGCTCCTGTTAATTAGTTGTTTGAAGACACTCTGTGTGCTGCAGGCCTAGGCGTATCAGCCAGACATCTTTGCCATTCAGGATGGCAGCTGTGATGCAGCTGTTCATGGAGAGAATGAAGTGTACAAAGAGAGAGGGGAAGAGCCTTTCAAACAAATGACAACCATAGTAGCTTTCAACTGAAGGGGCCTGAAGATATAAAAAACCAACCAAAATGTACAATACAAAAGGTATAACTCAACATCTGTTGGATCAGACTGGGAGTCACACATAAAATGACAATGAATGACATCAGACTGTGAGAATGAGAGAAAGATACAGCCGCCTTATAGTACATTTTAAATCAAGTGAAGTTGTATGTTCTTGTGATTAATGCAGGTCACCATTTGCTTATAGGAGTAACAGGGATACCTGGAGTTGTCAGAAGGTTCTGCATATTTCTGGATACCTATGCCTGGTAGGCTGCAGTCCATGGGGTCGCTGAGAGTCGGACACGACTGAACGACTTCACTTTCACTTTTCACTTCCATGCACTGGAGAAGGAAATGGCAACCTACTCCAGTGTTCTTGCCTGGAGAATCCCAGGGACGGGGGAGCCTGCTGGGCTGCCATCTATGGGGTCGCACAGAGTCGGACACGACTGAAGCAACTTAGCAGCAGCAGCATGCCTGCCTGAAATCCCCATATTTAACTTCTATAGAGTGAAAGTGAAGTCGCTCAGTCGTGTCCCACTCTTTGCGAACCCATGGACTGTAGTCTACCAGGTTCCACTGTCCAGGGGATTTTCCAGGCAAGAATACTGGACTGGGTTGCCATGTTAAGTATCTCAGGATATTAAAGACATATGGAGAGGAGTAACAGTAAAACAAACATATGATAGTGGAGAATATAAATGAAAATGATAGAAAATAAGTGATAGCTTCTTTTTAGAAAAGAGTACTTACATTGAATTAATAGTGAATAAAATTTATTTCATTCACTATTGATTATGAATTGTGAAAACACTTTTCAACTAGTCTTGCAAGGATTTGAAAATCTAATAGTCAACATATCTATGTTTANTATAAATGAAAATGATAAAAAATAAGTGATAGCTTCTTTTTAGAAAAGAGTACTTACATTGAATTAATAGTGAATAAAATTTATTTCATTCACTATTGATTATGAATTGTGAAAACACTTTTCAACTAGTCTTGCAAGGATTTGAAAATCTAATAGTCAACATATCTATGTTTAGAAGTGCACATTAACTAATTACATAAATATTTTTCATAAAAGTATTTCATATTATATAAACCTTATTCATGTTGGAGAAGCCTCTTGAGAGTCCCTTGGACTGCAAGGAGATCCAACCAGTCCATTCTGAAGGAGATCAGTCCTGGTTGTTCACTGGAAGGACTGATGCTGAAGCTGAAGTTCCGATACATTGGCCACCTCATGCTAAGAGTTGACTCATTGGAAAAGACTCTTATGCTGGGAGGGATTAGGGGCAGAAGGAGAAGGGGAAAACAGAGGATGAGATGGCTGGATGGCATCACCGACTCGATGGACATGAGTTTGAGTGAATTCCGGGAGTTGGTGATGGACAGAGAGGCCTGGCGTGCTGTGATTCATGGGGTCGAAAAGAGTCGGACATGACTGAGTGACTGAACTGAACTGAACTGAAACCTCGTTCTAATTTCCATACATCCACCAAGAATAATGATTTTTTTAAAAGATGGCTAATATTTTTTAAAACAAGCTTAATTGTATGTATACATTGTAGGATTTACAAATATGCTCTAAATCATGGTGTAAGTTTAATAGATTATGATAATCAAAGATATTTCAAACTCAAAATGAATTTTTTATGTTTTCACTGGATTTATATATTTATATTTTATAAATATTAATATTATACTCTATGAAGTGAAACTATTAGTTGCAGAGTCATTTCCAACTCTTTGAGTTCCCATGGACTGTAGCCTGCCAAGCTCCTCTGTCCATGGAATTCTCCAGGCCAGAATGCGGGAGTGTTTGCCATGCCCTCCTCCAGGGTATCTTCTTGACCTAGAGATCAAACCCACATCTCTTATGTATCCTTCATGGGCAGACAGGTTCTTTACCACTAGTGCCACCTGGAAAGCCTAAAAGGCTGTGTTGTTCAGTTGCCAAGTTTTGTACCATGCTTTGTGAGCCCGTGGACTGCAGCACACCATGCTTCCTTGTCCCTCACCATCTCCTGGAGTTTGCCCAGGTTCGTGTCCATTGAGTCGGTAATACCATCCAAACATCTCATCCTCTGTCACCCTCTTCTCCTTCTGCCTTCAATCTTCCCCAGACATAGGATCTTTGCCAAGAATCAAGAATCTAGATCTATAGATTGTTCTTTTAGCCATTGCTCTAATTCTTCTGACCAAGATTAGATATCTAGCCAATCCACATTTGAGGTCGGCACCCAGACTCATAGAATAATCCAACATTCTTTAACCTCATCATCTGTCTCTCCCAAATCCCAATCTTAGGTCAGAATATATTGATGTGTGTCTCTTGGATCATTGTCCTATTAAATGTCCCTTGTAAAAAGAATGGGTAAGATGAATGAGTTTAAAAAGTTCCCCTCTCAATAACTCCTCTTGTGATTTATAATAGGATTAATGCATAAATGCACTTAACCGAATTAAACTAAATGAATCTATTTATATTTATTTAACTTGTTCACTGGTAAAATAATTTGACTATAAAATCATATGCAAAGAAAGCTATTAATATGATTTTTCATGTGACTCATTGTGATAAACACTGGCTTAAATCATAAATGATACTATATGCTCAAGTTGATTTTCTGATGTTAAAATCAAGACTCTTGAAATTTAAGTGTTTCCATTTTTTTAAACAATATGTATATAAAACAAAAAATGTGATGTCAAAAGTATGCCTGTGTTTGTGTATAGTTTACACAATTATTATAAAAAATGTAAGAATGTTTTTTAGGAATTCTCCCTTTGCTTTTTGGACAAAAATCTTTAACAAAATATGTCTAGAATATTTTTCAAATGAATATCTACTCAAAAACAAAATCTTGAAGGGTATTTTACTGAGGTTATTTTTTATTGTGTTTATATAACTGTTGCTCATTCTAATGTGTATTTTTGTTGTTGTTGTTAAGGAGATGTTTGTGTCTTATCAGAAGTGTGATGTCTTTTTTTTCCATTTCTGCTAATAATTTTTAAAAAATAAAAATAAAATAAAATTATGTCCTTAGTTTCTATTTTACAAATAAGTAAAGCCTCAACTCACCAATATGTTGAAATGATTATTTACTTTGTTCTCCTTGCAGTCCAAGGGACTCTCAAGAATCTTCTCCAACACCACAGTTCAAAAGCATCAATTCTTTGGCACTCACCCCTTTTTATAGTCCTGCTCTCACATCCATACATGACTACTGGAAAAACCATAACTTTGACTAGATGGACCTTTGTCAGCAAAAGAATGTCTCTGCTTTTGAATATGCTTCCTAGGTTTGTCATATCTTTTCTTCCAAGGAACGAGTGTCTTTTAATTTCATGACTCCATTCACCATCTGCAGTGATTTTGGAGCCCAAGAAAAAAAAAGTCTGTCACTGTTTCCATTGTTTCCCCAACTATTTGTCATGAAGTGATGGAACTGGATGCCATGATCTTAGTTTTCTGAGTGTTGAGTTTTAAGCAAGTTTTTTTCACTCTCCTCTTTCACCTTCATCAAGAGTCTCTTTAGTTTCTCTTTGCTTTCTGTTATAAGTGTGGTGTCATATGCATATCAGAAGTTATTGATATTTCTCCCGGAAGCCTTGATTCCAGTTTGTGCTTCATTTAGTCTGGCATTTCTCATGGTGTACTCAGCATATACATTAAATAAGCAGGGTAACAATATATAGCCTTGACATACTCCTTTCCCAAATTGGAACCAGTCAGTTCTAACTGTTGCTTCTTGACCTGCATACAGGTTTCACAGGAGGCAGGTAAGGTGGTCTGGTATTCCCATCTCTTTAAGAATTTTCCACAGTTTGTGTGATCCACACAGTCAAAGGCTTTAGCATAGTCAGTGAAACAGAAGTAGATATTTTTATGAATTCCCTTATTTTCTCTATAATCTAACAAGATCCACATAGTCAAAGGCTTTAGGATAGGCAATGAAGCAGAAGTAGATATTTTTCTAAAATTCTCTTGCTTTTTTTATGATCCAGTGGATATTGACAATTCGATCTCTGGTTCTTCTGCCATTTCTAAATCCAGTTTGAACATCTGGGGCTTCTAGGTTCATGTAAAGACTTGTCACACTCCTTTCCCAATTTTGAACCCATTAGGTGTTCCTTGTCCAGTTCAAACTTTTCCTTCTTGACCAGCATACAGATTTCTCAGGAGGCAGGTAAAATGGTCTGGTATTCCCATCTCTTTAAGAATTTTCCACAGTTTGTATGATCCACACCGTCAAAGGCTTTAGCATAGTCAGTGAAGCAGAAGTAGATATTTTTATGAATTCCCTTATTTTCTCTATGATCCAACAATTGTTGGCAATTTGATGTCTAATTCCTCTGCTTTTTCAAAACATGCTCTGTTAAGTATATGATCTAGGAAAAGGGAGGTCAGGACCCAGAGGTAGAAAACAATCTGTCTAATATTTAGTCAAGCTGAGAGAAATGTAAGGGTATCCATAACTGTGTGTGTTTGTCCAAACTCATAGAGCTCTCCTCCTAAAGGTCTCATTTATTTATATGCAGATTGACTGTGTGCTCAATAAACATGAAATTAAAAAAAATACAACTGTGGGAAATGTCATTGTTGATGTGGATTGAGAGCAGTAAGATCATGATGCCATAGATAAAGGGAACACAGATTATAACATCACAGAGAATGGATCTTTTTCTCTTTCGTGTGTGGATCATCTAACATCTTTCATTAATTAAATAATAACTAGTAAATTTATCATGGAGAAGGAAATGGCAACCAACTCTAGTATTCTTGCCTGGAAAATCTCATGGACAGAGAAGTGTGGCAGGTTACAGTTCATGGGGTCACAAGACTCAGACACAATTTAATGACTAAACCGAACCAAACTTATTATATTCATGATATCAAGTCTTTGCTGAGAAACACAAAACAGAGATAGCAAAACATACATACAAAACATAGCAGCTACAGACAAAATGTTTGCTTGCATATCTTTCAGTTTGCTAAATTGTTAAGAGCAAAGAACTGGTACCTAGAAGAATATACTTGAATAAAATCAATACATTGATCTATCCAGACATTATTCCACACGCATTATTTTAGCTTCATAGAAGTAAAGTAATTGTCCCAGTCTTTCAACAACTGATGTACATAGTTGTGGTTAAAATTATCTCAGGATTGAACTTCTTTCTCAGAATGCAGAAGTGTAGTGTAAGAAAAAGAAGAGAGTTTCTTCTATGCTGGCTCCTGAAAGAAAACCATGACAAATCTAGATAACGTATTGAAAAGCAGAGACATCACTTGCCAACAAAGGTCCTTGGGGTCAAAGCTATGGTTTTTCCAGTGGTCATGTGCAGATATGATCAATCAGTTCATTTCAGTCACTCAGTCACACGACCCCCAGGGACTGGAGCATGCTAGGCCTCCCTATCCATCACCAACTTCCGGAGTTTACTCAAACTAATGTCCATTGAGTCGGTGATGCCATCCAACCATCGCACCCTCTGTCATTGCCTTCTCCTCCCGCCTTCAATCTTTCCCAGCATCAGGGTCTTCTCAAAAGAGTCAGTTCTTCTCATCAGGTGGCCAAAGTATTGGAGTTTCAGCTTCAACATCAGTCCTTCAAATGAATATTCAGGACTGATATCCTTTGGAATTGACTGGTTGGATATCCTTGCAATCCAAGGGACTCTCAAGAGTCTTCTCTATCACCACAGTTCAAAAGGATCAATTCTTCAGCACTCAGCTTTCTTTATACTCCAACTCTCACATCCATACATGCTTCTTCTGCTGCTGCTAAGTTGCTTCAGTCGTGTCCAACTCTGTGCAATCCCATAGATGGCAGCCCACCAGGCTCCCCCATCCCTGGTATTCTCCAGGCAGGAACACTGGAGTGGGATGCCATTTTCTTCTCCAATGCATGAAAGGGAAAAGTGAAAATGAAATCACTCAGTCCTGTCCAACTCTTAGCGACCCCCTGGACTGCAGCCTACCAGGGTCCTCCATCCATGGGATTTTTCAGGCAAGAATACTAGAGTGGGTCGCCATTGCCTTCTCCAATCCATACATGACTACTGGAAAAACCATAGCCTTGATTAGACAGACCTTTGTTGGCAAAGTAATGTCTCTGCTCTTTAACATGCTCTCTAGGTTGGTCATAACTTTTCTTCCAGGGAGTAAGGGTCTTTTAATACTTGGACCCTAAAGAAGGTTGAGCACCAAAGACTTGAAGCTTTCAAACTGTCGTGCTGGAGAAGACTCTTGAGAGTAACCTGGACTGCAAGGAGATCAAACCAGTCAATCTTAAAGGACATTAACCCTGAATATTCATTGGGAGGACTGATGTTGAAGCTGAAGCTCCAATACTTTGGCCACCTAATGCAAATAACTGACTCATTGGAAAAGACCCTGATACTGGGAAAGATTGAAGGCAAAAGGAGAAGCGGATGGCAGAGGATGAGATAGTTGGTATATTTGACTCAGTGGACATAAATTTGAGCAAACTCGGAGATAGTCGAAGACAGAGGAGCTTGGCATGTTGCAGTCCATGGGGCTGTAAAAAATCAAATATGACCTATTGACTAAACAACTATGACAACAACAAATGCTTCTGAATGCTTTAATTCCAGAATCAGAGGGTGTCTACTTTCCTTGTAATGGTGTTTAGAAGGGAAAGTTCTCATTTTCATCAGGGTATAAAAGACAAGGGGCTGGGGATGCAGGGACCCAGAATCTCTAGGGAATAGCATGCCTTATGTATCTTGTTAACAGAATTCTCCAGTCCCTCTCCATTCTTTAGTTACTTCATCGAAAATAAAAAAGGCTCATTTAGCAGCACCAATAGACAAAGCATCACAGAAACAATCAATCAACACAAATATTTCCTTTATGAGGCTCCCTTGTGACCTTGAGAAGTGGGACAAATGACTTAAAGGATGAGAGAGACAGAAGTTTCCTGATAAACCAAAAAATTGTGTTCTGCTACATGATGAAGAGAAATAAAACGGAGAGATCTAGATATACATTTAGTTTAAATAAGAGTTGTTAAATTCTGTAACTGCTTTGTGCAGCCTTGGCCCAGGATCAGAGGTACTCAGCCTACACAGTAATCAGGACTCTCTCAATAAACCTCAGCCTGCTATGGTTCTTATCACATTTACTTTCTCAATACAATAGTACTTTACAGCTTTCAACTCGATTATGGCCAGAGTTCCTAGCAGTTATTGATAGCCATACTGCAGACTTTATATTTCTACCAGCACAGGCAGGATCAAGGCAATCAGAGAATTTCCTAACCTGGATCTATCCTCCTGAAACGTGAAGATGATGACTCAGTTCTGAAGCTGAGCTTGTGATTCTCACTGTGGCAAAACTTCTTATGTAATTTTTTTTATTTTTAGCTCTTTGGCACAATTACAGAAAATTACTGTAGGAAAGTCACAGCTTTCATAAGGAGGAGCCCTGACTGCTTTTAAGAGGTTCTAAATGTTGGGGAAAAAAAACTCATAAACACCGTGCAAGTGCATTTCTTGGTAAGGAAATGGAGATAAAAATAAGTTTCCTAAAAGAATGAAGTAAGATTGCCGGACAGTTTCATTTTATCTTTCCCATTCTCTGCTTTCTCCCTCTGAACCCTGCCTTGTGGTTCCTTTGTTGTGGCTGCTATCAAAAACCCATACTCTTCCAAGGCCTGTCTCTCTCTTCAAAAATCACCTGCGATTCAAATGTCCATTTCTGGTGTGTGCAGCAGAGCTGAATTAGGTGAACACACAGCTGATGAAAATGACAACCTTGAGTAGCTTTTCTTGCACCTCCCTCCCACAGCGATGCAAGTGAGTGAAATGAATTATTTTAACAGCCAGAAATGTTTCCAAACAGTTCAGTAAAACCATATCATTGTAATTTGACATGTCAGAATGACTTCAATACCACAAAATATGGGACCAAATTTCAGAGTACCTCCCTTATCATTTAAGTATCACTTTAGCCACTGTAGGTTTATAATCACTCCTTTATTTAAAAGCAGGATTATGACTTTTAGGTCTACTATAAAAAACTTTAGACATCCTTGTATTTAAAAAGAACTTTTTGATTTTACAATTAAGAATTTTAGTAGTTTTAGCAGTACAAGTATCTTTTTACTTCTAAGTCAGTATCTACTTAAAATACCAGAGATGATGTCAAATAATGATTCAAATGCAAAATCTAGGTAATATTTCCTAATATCATTTTACACAATGGTCATTTCTGACAGTTTGTTAGTAATTAGTATATTAATATTAATATAAGTAGTACCAAAGTATTGCAGTAGCTAGTACTAACATTACTCAATGATTATATATTATGATGAATGTATGTTAATTGTTAAGGTACTCTACAGTTTACAAATCAGTACATTCTGTATTTGAATGTTTCAAATGGTTTTATTAACATCTCCTCATTATACAAATATTCTCTCCTTTCTTACTTTATGTGTGTTAAAGTGTCTGCTGTAGAAAGTTCAGTTCAGTTCTATCACTCAATCCTCTCCAACTATTTACAACCCCATAGACTGTGGCACTGCAGGCTTCCCTATCCTTTACTAACTCCCGGGAGCCTACTGAAACTCATGTCCATTGCTTTGGTGATGCTTCCTCCCACTTTCAATCTTTCCCAGCATCAGGGTCTTTTCCAATGAGTCAGTTCTTCACATCAGGTGGCCAAAGTATTGGAGTTTCAGCTTCAGCATCAGTCCTTCCAATGAATATTCAGGACTGATTTCCTTTAGTATGGACTGGTTGGATCTCCTTGCTATAGAAATTAGAACAAAGCATTTTTTTTTCCTGTGACAGAATGTGCTTCTCTGTTTTTAATGCATGAGGAGGCAGCTTGGTCCATTAAGCTTAGTGGCACTGATAGTAAACTAAAGAAGAATGAAAGAAAGAGGAACTGAAATACCATCATCCCACTAATGATACTGAAGCTACTCAGCTTTACTGGATGTCTGCCCAGACATCCACTAATAGATAGCATGGTCCAAATTGTGAATTTGGTGCTGGAGTTCCAAAGCAACAAATTCAGAAAGCATTGTCTAGAAGAGTTTCTGGAATAATTTAAGGAATTGTGCAGAATTATGGTGTGTATGTATGTGCATGTGTATCTGTGTGTTTGTGCATGCATTACTATATTTATTGAGTGAGTTAGAAAGGAAGAGGGAGATAGCACACAAGATAGAAGAAATAGTGGAAGCATAGGATATTCAATTACCTCACGATTACACTGAATAAAGATAGCAATACTATCACAGGCCTATATGTATCTCAGGATGCATAAGCTGGAGAATATCCAGATACTTGGTGTCACTATAGAATTTAAAGATTGTAGCTCCTGAATGTTAAATAATTTCTAATAAATGTGTCCTTTCTTAAGAAGAGGCCAGAATGCATGGCTCTTCAGATACCCATACACCTACATATTGCAGTGCTGTTTAGGTATTTACAAACATTCATTTATGATAATTAACACTACAATTTATTTTATAAATGAATATTATTGTTTCCAGTTCACCCCTGCACATGAGGAAGTATAGAGAAATATGCCCTTTGAAACAAGGGAAGTAAACAGATTCTCTGTTCAAACTGGGCATAAGCCCAATTTGAACAGAGACGCACTCAGCTGGGGATGGCAGCTTTCATGGTCTCTCGCTAACACAGACCCCCTCAGTGGCTTTTCACAGCCACTTAGAATCAAGATCCCGGAGGTTCAGAGTGGGGGTTGCAGCTGTAGACACTGGGGAACATGTATGTGGTCCTGGATGCGTTCTCATAGACCTCTTTCTGATTTTCATCCCGCTTATGTTTTGTGCTGGAGCTTGGAGTGAGCAAGTAGGGAAGGGGCTTTCCTCTCCTCCAGTTTTCCCCTTTTCCTTTGTAAACCCTCAGAGAGAGATAAAACTTTGGGACATTGCTCAGGTATGCTCTGAAAACCACAGATCAGAGATTGGGCTCAGTGACATCTTTGTACTTTAAAAAACACAGAACTGAACACACTAGTCTCTCTCATAAGTTTAATGGTCCAGCAAAGACAAATGAATCAACAGCACAGAAATAGTAAGAAGGCCAGGTTTGATCTTTATATTTAAGTTTGTGCTGAACATTTTGAAGTGATGTGAAAATCAGTCCATGTCCAAGTTTTCCCTGCTGAAGGACTTCACCAGGAAAAAAAAAAAAAAAAAAAAAAAGGTGTGTGTTATAATACCAAGAGAATCCTGGAAGGGTAGGACATAGAACATATGGAAGAAATGGAAAAGTTCCAGCAGGATGTCCATACATAGAAATGAGCTCTTAGATAAAGAAGACTTAAGAAAAAGAAATGTAAGCTATTTCTGGGTCCATGGTGTTCAAAGCCCAGCAGAAATCTCCATTTGCTATCATAAGCTATAACAGATTATGTTATTACAATTCCTTCATTTACTTCATTTTTTCCTATATGCTTCAAATTAATTGTAGAAGAGCAATTAAGTAATCTCACCAATGAGGGGACTAAAAGGCCTTGATATGACTAAAAGCATCTTAGGTTTCAGTAATATCAGCTAGTGAATTGGAATATTGACTGGTTTGGCAATATAAATGCATAATCTCTATTTTTAATTAAACTCTCCTTCCTTGCCAGTTTCTTTTCCATTAAATGTTGATCCCTGGAACTTCATATTTTAAAATGATATTCAATAAAAGAAACATCTTGGACCTTAATGAAAGTATATCCTTAGAAATATTATGTAACATAAATTGCTGTTATAAAATGTCATGGCTCAAAAGTGAGAGAATGCATGTGCTTCAGAGAAGCCTCGTTAATTAAGCACATTTTAAAATGTTCAATTTAACATATGTCTGTTAGCATAGTGCTTGCCTACAATATGTAGATATTTTCCTAAGCACTTTGAGGACAGACATTTTAGCCAGTTCTTCACGCAATATCCAAGTTTGGTAGAAGTTGAGATACATCCTACACATATGTACTGCAATCTGGTTTGAACTCTCTGCTATGATGGGGCACATATAGTGGAAGATGGATGGAGGGTGAGATAAACTGAGGCCAATATTTCAAAGAATGGCTCATGGGAGACGTGGGAGTTGAGGATAGCATCAGAAAATAGTAAAATATGCTGTCAGGAGACCAGAGTGCTAGTCAGGAAAAAATGTTGTGGGAGGGGTGCAGTGTAGACAAATGAGAAAGCAGAGTGAGGGGCAAAGGATGGGAAAAGTAGGGTACATTGTGGTACAGGGAGAGTACCATCAGAAGAGAGATATTTTCATTCCTAATGCTAGCCAATAGGCTGAAAAGTGGTAGAAGAGATATATTTAAATCAGTTGTATTGCTGATACGAATTTGTAAACCAGAAATAATCTTCTGACACTAAAGATTTATTGAGAGAGACAGCAACAGAGTGGAAGAATATAAATGATTTAAAAAATGTTTTTGAGAGAAACATCATGTAACCTGTCATTTTTTTTTTAA